>LDDX01000181.1:142716-373757 GCA_012184315.1 Arthrobotrys entomopaga
GAAGGATTGAATGGTCACAAGCGACAAAAATAATATCTGACGAATTGTTGAAATATTCTCTGCTCTTACTTCATATACCGTCCGTGATAGTAATAGTAACGGATATATATAAAAGGGCTAACTGTCATCAATATTAAAAAAGTATATGTTAATATTATGATGAGATGACGAAGCGAATCGTGGCGTCCCCAAATCTTGGTCTCTCTCTCTCTTTTTTTTCATCCGGTTTCCCCTGGGTATATATGCATATATTATTGTATATATTATTATTATTACTATTATTATTATTATTATTTTCATTTGCTATAAAGTATCGAGAGGGGTCCGCCTGTTAATTAAGTATATTCGGCATTCTAGCTCAGGAATGAACAAGGTATAATGACATGTACATGTACATGTATACATGTTTACCATAATTCTTCGCATTCCGTACACGAACGATCATAGAAGTACATACTGTATGTAAGTATGTATGTACAGCTAGCTAACTAGCCTCGTGAATTCCAACTGTCCGAGAAGCAGGTCCACGTAGTACATACATGTCCGTAGGCGAGCGTGCATTTTTCGGTTCCTGCATGATTCAAAATGCTGAATTAAATTCGGGCCAATCAATTTAACAAACCGGGGGGGTACGAGACCGGCTGCAGTTCAGGAACACGCATCTTTGTCCAACTGTCACTCGCCCACCAATTAATGACTTAAGTAACTTAGTCCCCCTTTCCACAAAGCTAGAGAGTAGATGCGACGGTTTACTTTTGAGTTCGTCAGGATCAGTCAGAATGCGCCAATCAGAAGCTTCTGGTTCGAGGGGGGCAGTGCCTGTCGATGAAGAGAGCGGTCGTCGCTCTGCGCAACCCCTTACAATATTACTTAATTAAGTAATTACTTGAGTACTTGAGTAGTTTCAATATAATCGCGGTTTCAAAATACCCTCGCCATGGAAAATACTCGATCAAGCTCCCTGCGCCCGAAATCGAATCCGGGGGAGATAATGTACATACATAGTACTACGTAAATGTGGAGAAATAACAAAGACCAGACGAGATATCGATCCAGTCCCGATGGGAAAAAGACGTCAGCGCCGGCTAATAATCGTTATAATCGTACCGTCCTATAATTATAATTTCTTTTTTTATCCATATTGGGAAATTTAATAAATTAAAAAAAAAAAAAAATTAAAAAATTAAAAAATTGGAGGTCGCGAGACAAAACAACACAAAAATAATTTTAAAACAACGTCCCACAAAAAAACACGATACCGTCGAGTTTTATACGCACGGCCCGGAGACAGACGTATAATTATAATTAATATACACACCCCCCCCCCCCCCCCATCCGAGCTGCCATTATTATCATCGTCGCCAATTAACCCCTCAATCGATCGGATCACTAGCATGTACGCTTAACTGCGCCTATACGCCTGTGTATTCGATATACCATCAAAGACAATGGACGTCTCAATTGCATCCCCCACCTCCCTCGATCCTCGGTAGCATTCATTATTTTCTTATCTGCATATCGATACAAATATCATTCATCTCAAGTCTCAGCCGCCCCCCTTCCACTATCGATATTTATAATCATATCATAAATTTCGAGCATATAGCATGTCGGGCCTCAGAGCCCTCTCTCTCCCACTCCGGAGATGCTGCTCTCAGCAGACAATCCGTCTTTTCACTGGCGCCGGAATGCAAAACGTCCCACCTCTCCCAAAGCGGCCGAAGAAATCTAATACTCCTGCTACCGGCGCCAATGCTAGCGGCGATAGTCCCAATAAACCGCCCAAATCAGGACCTTCCTCACCAAACTCTCCACCCATTAATAAATCTTCCAAGCCCTCCAAATCGGCTCCAAATGACGCTGAACCTACAACGACGGCCACATCTAAAGAAATCCCACCACCGAAAAAGAAACCAGGCTCTGCCAAAAAAAAGAAACCGAAAAAACCAGCTCCTGCTTCAGAAAACCCAGCCGCAAAGCCTCATAAATCGAAGGTTAAGTCTCAAGCCCCTCTAGAATCGGAAGCACCAACATCCCAACAACAAGCTGGAAACTCTGAATCAAAATCAAAAGCCCCGCCGAATGTCAAACCTAGCAAGAAGGCCAAGAATGAACCCCGGAAAGCTGGCAGTTCTTCCGACAAAATCAAACTTCCGGTCGAAGACCAAATCCCCAAAACTAGCGCTCTAACCCTAGATGAACTTATGGGCATCTGGAAAACGAGTCAAGAGGCTTTGCACCAGGAAGATGCTGTTCGCTGGGATCAGCAAGAGTATTATAACCGCACAGTAAGCGAAGCCAAAAGAGAAGAAGTGGAAAAAGAATTGAAGACAATCAAGGCTTCCCTCTCAAATATTGACCAACCCGACCATTCGGATGCAAACACAATATTAAAAAAAGATCAATTCGGCACTTCAGATCAGGGCCTCGAATCAAATCCGATCTCGTCAACAGAATCGAATCAAGAGTTTGACTGGGATGATATCTTGGGCAACGAAGAAAGCCCCCGAGAAAAAAAACCAGAAATACCTCCCATCTGGCGAAGAAGGCTTCCGGACGAACCTCAAACCCGTCCACTTTTCGGCAACAAGGAATCAAGTGACGTATTGAAAGAAATATTAAAGGGCGAAGCTCCAACGATTTATCATAAAATTGCGCGTCCGCACCCCGAGTCCACCCCACCCTCCGCGCACAAGGACTCGCTACCGAGGTATATGGTCAACCAAACTAGAAATGTGAACGGCGACCAAGATGACTCGTCACTTGACGATAAAATCTCCGCCCTCAACGACAGCTGGAAGAAACCACCTACAATAAGAGTTCGACATATAAAGTCAGACTCAATTGACAATCGATCTACTCCGCTGATCTCAAACGGGATAGAAAATGAGAGGTATAGTGGTTATGCGTCGAGATCTATCAAGCTCTCGAGGCACGACGATGATATTAATCCTGAAGCAACAAAGGAGGATACCGAAACTAGCAAATTAGTGGAAAATAAGGATATTAGCACCGATACGAAAGTTTCAGATCATCGTATAGAGATTGAGGATACTGAGAATGGGATGCCAGAGTCGAATACAGCCGATGTTAACTCTCCGGACGAGCCTACTCTTCCAGCTTCCGAAGCCAAGAGTAAAGACCCACACTCTCGGCTTGTTAATATGATTGAGTCTTTCGCAGTTCCTGGTACTGAGGATATTCGCTTTTCAAGTGTCCATTGGGCCAAAGAAAAGCGCGATACAGATGGAAAAACCGAAGTTAGCACCCAAAACCCGTCACAACGGCAGCCACAGTCGGAGTCGCAAAACCAGTTCGCACCATCTTCAGAACTTGACATCTCATCCTTATCCGTTCTCAAGCCTATTTCCCCCATTGGATATAATCCCAAGAGAAATAACTCGGCCGGCGATCTCTTCAGTATTCTCACCCAAAAGTCAATAAAGCAACATTCGGAAGAGCTCAACACCGCAAAAATATTTACGCAAGGGCTGAATGAACGTCAGATAGTAGATCTTACCATGAGAGAATCAAAAAACTATATCCCCAAAAATAGATTGTTTCAAACAGATCCTATCGAGTTCGATGCTTTCAAAAACAGTCGTCTGTCAAACGGCAAGGAACTGCTGTCGGCTTTGATCAATAATCGTACGAATTCCAAAATTCGAGACGAATATCAATACTCTCTTGAAACCTTGAAACTCATGCGGTATGGTATGGACGGCATGAACATACCTGAGATGAAGGAGCGGCTTCAACGGACCAGACTACCATTCAATTTTCCCGCGATACGCTACGATGATGTGGTCTCAATCTTCTTCCCAAAGCAGACTCCTGGATTCGCTGGGTCTCATCTCTTCCCGAAACTCCCTCTCCACAGAGCTTGTGTCTCGGATGGAGCTCAATTTCTAGCAACGAACCTCGAAATCGAGCGTCTCATGATATTCTCAGACTCAGATGTAACCGTGGACTCTGTGGGTCTGGAACTCAAGACCAATGTAACCCGTGGTCACAATCCTTTCGTCCACAATATGTTGAAGCAATTTGTAACTTTGTGGAAAGGCTACATGCGAGCCACATCCGTACCGCTTGATTCTAACTATCGGCACGCTTACCCGAAACAGCAAACCCTATATACTGTCCTTGGAACCCCTGTCATGATCAGCCTGGACGTCGCTTCTCAGATAGATCCTGAGACATCTCCGTATGATATCCGCGATCTTCTCGCCCAGCTTGTAGCTGAATGCTTCTCGTGTCATTATTATAATCGCGAGATTCTCAAACGCTCAACACCCATCATCGGTCTCCTATCATACTCCCAGAAAATCTACGTCTCAATCTACGATCCTAATACCGACACCCCTTATGTTTCCGAACCGCTCGATTCGAACTGGTGCGACTCAAGTCCTGACATTTTCAAGTCGGGATATGGAAGCATAAAGTTCACGCCAAAGCACGAAGAAACTCTGGGTCGCCAACTCGGCTTAATTGGCCACCTGGCCGACGTTTGCAATTGTGCATTCTACAACGGACTGGAAGCGATGGCTCGTAGAATTCGCATGCCCACTGACTCCGACACTCCTGAAAGCTGGAGCTCCATGTTAAAAGCCATGCGCACCGTCGTGGACGCTAGCCGCTTCGGCTGGAGCCTAACCGACACCGTCGGGTACCAAGCCATCGGCCCAACGGCGATAAAAAGGATACCCTACGCTCCCTACGAGGTCTTGAAGGAACTCCCACACGCATTCAAACAGCCTGAATTCCCATATTTTCAGTCCACCGTTTACCTCAAGCATCTGTGGAGGCACGGGAAGGAAGGTATCGAGCATTATTTGCAAAATAAACCGAGTCATCCTGTTGAGACTCCCAGATCCTCACAAGCTCACGATCGCAGCAAAAATTTGGATAAAGATGAAACTCGTCCCTCTCTGTCGCCTTTCGGCGTTGATTTTAAACCATTCCCCTCAAGCTATGATATGTTTAGCCATAATTCTCCTGTTGCACAGGAAAAGTTGCCTGAAGATGATCCCGGAAAGCATCAAGATCTTGACCGGCGTTTGTCCGACTTGATATCATATCTCGAGGGGTCTCGATCTCTTCCTCCTACAAATCTCTGGGAGCGTAAGAATAAATCCGAGCCCTCTTTACGCACTGTTGAAATGTTAAACGAAAAAGCCAGACTTCAGAAGGCTCTAGCCGGGGAGGACCCGGGTCTGTCACATTGGGCGTTGGAATCTCATCGGGTAGTTGAACCGGAGCCGCAACCGGAACAGGAGGTGGAAGTCGAATCCTCACCGCCCTCGGTCCAGGCTGAAGCACCAGAGTTGGCAAACGAAGAGAGTGGATCGGAGTATCATCAACGTTCATTCTTCGGAGATAGCGATCAGGATGAAGTTTTGGAATATGAGGATGAGGTAGTAGAAGAAGAAGATGCGAGTTATGATCCATTACCTTTAGCTCCCGATCCTGGTAGTAAATTCTTCGCACAGGAGGAGGAGAAACAGAGCGAGGCATCTGCTCCGATTCCAATAATACCTGAGGAAAACGAGGAGATGGGAAAAGAGGGTAGGAAGAGGGTAAAGAAAGCTAGTCGGGTTAAGGAAAGGTCAAAGATGGATGCAAAGCAACCGGTGAAAAAGAAGAAGGGGAAGAAGGAGAAGGAAGGGAAGGGAGCGGCGGCGCCTGAGGGGTATGAATATCTGCTTGGGAAGTAGAGTGGCCTTCTCTTCCTCTTTTTCTTTCTTTCTTTTTGCATGGTGGTATTCTCCATTCCTCTGACCTGATTTTTTCTTATATATATATAACCTTATTTTGATCGTGTAGGGGGGTTTGTATATATTTTGCCTTTTTTTTTGTACAATGTTTTTTTTGTCGCGGTGATGTGAAGGATAACTTGTATATATATATACGCTGTGGATGAGTAGTTTTTGTTGGTGGGGTTTCCATCTTGGGTGATACTAGGTGGAGGGCTTATACTAACTTTGTATATTATTATTCTAATTTTTTGTAAGATTTCCATCAAGGTTATAATTTTAGGACATCATAGTATTAGTAGATACTTAATCATCGAGGCTACACTAATATAACCCTAATAAGTATCAGGTATTAATTTGATAAATGCACTTGAGTGCGGGTATCCGGATATTAGTTAAAAAGCTAGGTTAAAAACGTAATACTATATTAACACTACAATGATATCATATGACTACTTGAGTAGGTATTTTTTAAGGTAATACACAGAGTGTTTGGGAGCTTATAATCCACTCGATTGGGTACTAGTTTAGGTAGGGGTTTTCTTGAGATTTTTTTAAATTTGTCTCTCTAAGATCCAAAAATATTTTTTACGGAGAGGTAGTAAACCGAGGTTCCGATGAAACGGATGTGTAAACGAAACGAGATGTCTCAAAATAACCCACTGCCTTCAACATTTAATTTAGGAAGGAAATCGTAGGTGTCTTAACTTGTATCCTACTAAAAATAAAAATAAAAATGGAAGAGGGCCTGATATCGGGATGCTAAGAATACTCCGAGGTTCAGGCCTTCCGAGTTTGTGATATCATATCAATAGAATTCAAAATCTCGAGATATCGGAGCTAAAAAGTACTTTGAGCTCCCCAAGAAAAGCTTCAGCTTCGAAGCCCGAGACTATAGCTAGTAAGCTTCAAGAGCTCGAGAGTGGTCCGTAAAATAGTGGCTTAGCGGAACACCCCCAACTCTTAGTTTCTCAACGGAACTCGTGCACCCGACCGACCCTCTGCACTATATTCATCCAAATATCGACACCCCTCTGACGCAAATGCTTAAATGCCAAAAAAAAACCAACTAACTCTATTTCGCGAATTCGTGTGTGAATAGCCGGTACTCGTCGGGATATTTCGCCCATCTCGGGTCAGTCCATGCGGTGTCTGCTGCACCTTCAGTTACAACGGAACACATTCGGAAACATCCCCAACACCTAGCTCGCGAGTAAATGCAACACTACCCCATATGCCATGCATCATAGTATACCCGCCACCACTTATTTTCTCAAGATTATGGTGAAAATGCTCGATTTTTAGATGTTTCTTTGCATTGGGGTTGTTTGGTTTGGTGGTTATCGTCTGATTAAACGAATAAAAACGAATCGAATCGAGGGGTTGTATTAAATTGCGGTTCGGGTTGCTGCAGTTTCTTAAGATCTTGACTGAAAACTTGGTACATACTTGAGTACCTACTCAAGTACTTAAGTATTTACTTAAATTTCCCAGCCTCCAAAGTGCAGTATGCATATAGATGGATGATATCACAAGGTAATGATGCTTTGTGAGGATTCTTTTGACGTATTTGGAAATCATAACCGCTTCTATGCATGCCGCATTCGAATTCGATGATCTTTTTTGGAGGTTCAAAATGCCTCGGCGTTATAATTGGTAGCCTTGAGAGATAGCACTTGCGTATTTTCGGATCCGTTAAGAATTTTTCAACCAAGCAGGTTTAAACAACTTTTTGATATTGCCACCCCCCAAAATCTAGCGTTTTATCGTGGAGTGGAAAAAAAAAACATGGCCACGAGGGGGGGGGTTAAACGCTCAGAAACTTGATACCCAGACCAAACGATATCATCCCCTCCCCCCTCCCCCCTTCTACAAACTAAACGGAGTTTCCCCCGCGGCCCGGAGAAACAAAGTGGATGGCGAAGTAGACTAGCGTGCGTTGAATGCCGAAATCCTGCGTAGGAAGTATCAGAAGGCGGATTAGCCTCGTTTCTACTATCAAGATTTGGTAGTACGCCACGTGGGGACGCTGGCCCACTGTAAGGTATATAAGGAACCGATCGTGGCACTCTTCTCGATCCTGTCTCGATCATCCAGCAAGCACGCAAGCTCTCGATCTTCAGCCTTCTCAAGCATCTCTCCTTTCCTTTTTTATTTTTACCCCGGTGGTTTTTAGCTTCTACAGCGCGATCTTGACGATCTGCCATTACTTCTCATTCTTTCATTTTTTTCCAATCTAAAGCTTCAGTCTTTGTTTTTTTTCTATACCCATCTTTCATTTTTTATATTCGCAGATCGAGCTCAGTTCTCTTTGTGATACATTCTTTCAAACTTCCTCCTACACCATCTCACATCTTATCTTTTTCACTTTTTTAAAACTCACAAAAAACCAAAACCAACCAAAACCAAATAAATATATTCAAGATGCAATCCAAGTTGATCCTCGCTGTTCTCCTCTCCACCTTGGCCTCCCAGGTCTCCTCCCACGGTCTCATTATCGCCGCAGTCGGTGACCAAGGTGGCCCGGTCGGTAACGCCTTGGGTGTGATCAAGAGCACCCCACGTAACGGAAGCACCCCCAAGCCCTTCGAACAAGACACGACCGTGTTTTCCGGCCAAAACAGCATCGCAGCTGCGAAAGGATGCGGTGCGACTCCCAAGGGCGGTCGCAACAATATCGCCGAACAAGTCAACGCCATGGCTGCGGCGGGCCAGATCGCAACCATCGCTCCGGGTGGCGAGCTTCGCATGACGCTCCACCAGGTCAACGGCGACGGTGCGGGGCCTTTCTCCTGCGGTGTTGATACGACGGGTACCGGTGCTAATTTCGTACCGCTGTTGGTTTCCCAACAGGTCGCCGGTACGGACGGTAACTCGAACCGGTTGGCGAGTACTAACGCTTTGTTTGTGCGATTCGGCGCCGGGACGAGGTGTACCGGTACCTTTGGAAACGTGCAGGGTGTGTGTATGGTGAGATGTCAGAACACAGCAAAAGCAGGACCCTTCGGTGGATGTGTTCCTGTTCAGATTGTGGATCCTGCAGCAGCAGCAGCGGCGGCTCAACAGGCCAATGCGGCGAAGAAGACCGCTCAGGCTAACGCTGCAGCCAAGAAGCCAGCTGCTCAGGCTGCTGTCAAGAAGCCCGCTGCCAAACCAGCTGCTCAACAGGCTGCGGTCAAGAAGCCGGCTACCGGTGCCGCTGCTAAGGCTAAGGCTGGCCGCCGCATGAAGCGATTCTCCGCTTAAACAAACTCCGACAATCGTTCTTCTAGCTTGAGCTTTTTCTGCAATCTTCTGTCATCGATCCACTTAATACCCATTTGCATTTGAAATATCTTTTTTGGATTTTGTTTACCTTTTTCCTTTTCCTTTTTCCCTTTTTGTTGTATGCGCATTGTACGTATGTTTGATTTCACACTCATGTAAGCATAGCGAAATGGAGTTTGTAGCGTTTGGTGAAAAGGGGATGGGGGTGGTGCTTGAGATTTTAACGGCTATGGCTGGTCGAAAAAATAATAATCAATTAATATAATAATAATTAATAACTTTTAAATATCCTTTTCCCTAAAAGATCGTAGAATTGTAGAAATCGAATGAGAATTGTATGGCCAGATGGAAGTTTTATACACCGAGGATGTTTGCACGTAGAAGTAAAAAATTATAGGACTCGGGTTGCGTGAATGTGCACAAGTTGCTAATTACTCAGATAAGTGTTACCAGTTGACGTTAGTAGTTTTATTAATGATAGAATTCGATTCTCGAGTACTCATCGAAGAGTCTTAGATCTATTCCACTATTCTCCGTACCGAGAGTTACATACTTGAAACGACTATAGAAAAAGTTTGAGCAATTTTGGTAGTCAATGTATATGAGGAACCTCAGTCTCGTTGCGAAGAGCCTGCGAGAAGTATCCCGGATTCTTAAGACCTTAAGAATTTTGTGTTGTTGTGTGGTTAAGCTCACGCCACGTGACACAAGCTTTCAGTATCAGCACGTGACCATGCGAGCTACCGCCAGCTACCCCTGCTCACCTCAAGAGTCGCTCAAGTTTCTTCAAGACAAAGAAAAGCTTGCACACCCGTCTAGCATCAATACTCAAAAGCTCTCCTGAGATTCACCTTCTTAATATCAATACACCCTTACAAGACTCTTCACCATGTGGTGCGTTCCCCTTGATTCCTCCCAAGCAGACAAGAAGCTAAAACTGAGAACCGGACCTCGCAGTAAACACATCTTAAACGCCCAAGTCTCCATCCGCTCTCCCTGCTGTACGCCACCCTCCATACCATACATACCAAACGAGGCCCGTCCCGCTTAACTCACTCACTCACTCACTCACGATATACCTACAAAATTCTTTTCTATACAGGCCGAAAATGGTTCGACTGTCCGGACTGCCACGCCGAAACCGAAAACCACCCGCTCCTCAAAGCCGCCGAACTCACATTAATCTGTAAAAAGTGCAAAAAGGCGTTCCGCAAGGATTCGAGGGATTTCGAAGACGCGGACGAGTACTGTCCTCATTGTGATAATCATTACGTTTTGGAAGCCAAAGTGCCGAAACCCATGTTGAAGATTGAGAGTGAGGATGTCAGGATGGATAGTCGGTATGTAAAAATCCCCCGACATGCGCATACGCGTGCGGTTATATGCCTCCCGTTTCTTCTCTTTATTTTATTTTATTTTGTGATTTGATGTTTGTGGTGGCGGGGGGAAGTTGGGTGCTAATCGATGTGATACGGTATATGCTACAGGTTCATCAAAGATGATAGATTACGAGGGTTCGATGAAAGTGAACTGTTTGATGTGGCCGAATCGGCGGATAGATTAGGATAGTTACCCTTATTTTGTTTTTGCATTGTAGGTTTTGGTTAGTTTGGATTACGTACGGTAGAAGCCGTGGAGCGTTCATACATGCTGGCGTTTTATATAAGTCTTTTTTGGTTGGCGTGCCGCATTTTTCACGTTGGTCACGAGCGAGAACAAAAAGTTCATTTACACATGTCGCCTTGGACATATTCGCCATAGTTTCTTGTTATTATTCTACCATTTCAAATGATGGTGAATATAGAATGTAGGATAGCTTGCATACACTCATTTGAGATCAGGTTTTGTTGATTACGATCCGGTCACTCCTCCTCGGGTGGTAGAACCGCCAACCGGTGTGCTTGTACCGGTTGCAGCGGAACCAGAGACACCACCTCGACCACCCTTCTTCTTTGCCGCCTCAGCTGCCTTCTCAGCTTCTATTTCCTTGACGTAGCCTTCTATCTTTTCCGCTTCCAAGTACTATATTTGGTGATGATATCAATATATTTCCTTTGAACTGTAACGGTTATTGGGAATTTCAAGTACCTCGACCTTCTTTCCCGGTGCCATGATGGCAATTTCGATATTCTTAGCGCCAGTCTGCACGACTTCCAGTAACGACTTGACGGTAAGTTTGATAGTTTCCTCACGGTCCATCTCCTCCTTGAAGTTCCGCTCCAAGAACTCTCTCACAGTCTTGCTCGACCGTCCAATCGCGTTCGCTTTCCTATTACCCGCCCACCACGTATCAGTCAAATCCGTCCCATCCAAAATCTGAACAACGCTATAAAGCAATACAAGGCACATACCAAGCAGAATAGATACCTGAAGGTTCGGTCTGGTATAACCTCGGCGTCTCATCCTTCGGATCGAACCCAATAATCAAAGTACTGATCCCAAAAGGCCTGACACCACCACTCTGCGTATACTTCTGCTGGACCCCCGCGACGTATTTCGTGATATATTCAATAGTAACGGGATCCTCAACGGTGAGTCTGTGAGATTGTGCCTCGACACGGGCTTTATCGATCAATATCCTGGCGTCGGCGTTGAGACCCGCGAAGGCGAGACAGACGTGGGAATCAACCATGCCGATTTTGGATGGGGTGATGCGGGTGTCTTGGAGTTTTACGGCGGATCGCTTTTCGCAGCCCAATACCGCGATGGATTTGCCTTTGACGCCGACGGCGCAGGTTCCTATAATGGGTTTAAAGAATGTGGGTTAGATACTACTGAGAATGTGAAGGTGGGGTGACGCGTAATGGGTGTACCTCGCTTTACGGCCTCGAGAGCATATTCGACTTGGAAGACGTGACCGTCCGGACTGTACGGATTACGGGTTAGATGGGGTTTTGGATGTGATCCATTGAGCTTTTTGGGGAATCACCTGAAGACTGAGCTTGAAGGTTAGCTAGGATGGTATTGCAGGTAGCTTGTGGAAGCTTGGGACGAACCTGAAAGAGCACGATCGTAGGAACCGGCCATGATGAGTGAAACAACTTAGAAACGTGTATGCTCAGCGTGATTGAGTACAAGGAGAGGAGGTAGATATGATAGTGGGATGGTAGATTGGAAGGGTGTGAGAAAGTGGACGGAGGGATGCGTAATGAAGAGGAGCGTTGTAGCGTAGCAGTTCACGAACCAAGCTTCGCAGCTGTGTTGGGTGTTGGTTTGGTTGACGTCCGACGTGTTTGTCGTGCCAAGAATGGCGGCTGTAGCGCTTGTACACGCGCGGGTGCCGGGAAGGTCTACGGATAACGTTTGTGTACATGTACCTTGCAGGATGGCATCATGATTTGACTGCGGGTCTAACTTGTTTCCCCCCCACCCAGCTCAAACTACATGCCCGGAGCCGAGAGCGAGATCGGATCAAGTTGGGAGGTGTCGCATAACCTCCTGGAACATGACATGCTGGTTCGCCAATTCACTTTCATCCTTCCTGGTGCTTGAAAAAATACAACATCTGCTAACGGTCGCAACAATTTTCTTTTTCGCAGAGATGCAGTCCGCTGGGCGCAGAGCTGTTAGCGTACTCGCGCGGCCGAAGGGCAGCAGTACGAGAAGTTTATATTATCTTAAATCAGTTTCGAGAAGACCGGTACAAAGCTATCGCCCATTAAATATCAGCTGCACCCCGAACCGAGCCTTTTCGACTCAGTCTCTAAAGTGCTACGCTGCTTCGAAGGAAGTAAAATTTACAGCTGATACGTACGGATTCCATTCCAACGAAATTTAGTAAACAAGTCGATTCTAACCTTTTAGATATTAGATATCCAAATGTTAAACGAGACCCACGATTCGCTCAGGTTAGTTTAAACCCCCAGAAGTCGCATCCAGAAAATAGCACCCCTGACAATAATCTCTACTGCTCTTAGTTGACCGAATCGGATATCGACCATTTCAAAAGCATTCTTAGCTCACCTTCGTCAATTATAAGCGATGAGTCGGATGTCGAAAGCTTCAATACAGACTGGCTACGAAAGTACCGTGGCCAATCAAAACTAGTCCTTAAACCGAAAACCGTCGAAGAAGTTAGTGAAATCCTAAAATACTGCAATGAGAAGAATCTGGCAGTCGTTCCACAAGGTGGAAATACCGGACTCGTTGGTACATTTCCCCATATCCTCCATTTCAAAGAACAGCGGGGTATACTAATACCTACAAGGCGGCTCCACACCCGTTTTTGACGAGATTGTGGTCTCCCTCGCAGCCATGAACAATATTCGCAGTTTTGACGAAGCTTCCGGAGTCCTGATCTGTGATGCCGGTGTGATATTAGAGTCCGCAGATTCGTATCTCCGAGAGCGAAACCACATATTTCCGCTGGACCTAGGCGCCAAAGGATCTTGTCAGGTCGGCGGCAATGTTTCCACAAACGCGGGTGGACTACGTCTTCTACGCTACGGAAGTCTTCACGGAACGGTCCTCGGCGTCGAAGCTGTTCTTCCCGACGGTACCATTCTAAGAGATCTTCAAACTTTAAGAAAAAATAACACCGGATTCGACTTGAAACAAATGTTCATCGGAGCAGAAGGCACAATTGGTATCATTACTGGCATCTCGGTTCTCTGCCCTAGACGCTCCAACGCCGTAAATACAGCATATTTCGGTCTAACATCCTTTGATAAAGTGAAAGAGATGTTCATGGAGGCAAAGAAGGATCTAGGCGAGATCCTATCCGCTTTTGAACTGATGGATGGCCTCACGCAGGATTTGTTCCACACGACGACAGGGAAGCCTTACCCCCTCGCGGACCGATATCCGTTCCACGTACTCATCGAAACGAGCGGGTCGAACGGGGAGCATGATTCTGCTAAATTGGAATCATTTTTGGAGAAAGTTATGAGTGACGAGATTGTAGCCGACGGAACTCTCGCGCAGGACGAAACGCAGACGCAAACGTTGTGGCGGTGGAGAGAAGGGTTACCCGAGGCTTGCGCACACTGGGGTGGAACTTATAAATACGACATTTCAATCCCGCTGAATGAGTTTTATCGGGTAGTGGAGGATGCTAGAGTTCGGTTTGAGGAGGCGGGGTTGGTTGGTGGATTAGAGGATGAGTCAAAGCCGGTTATTGGGGTTGTGGGGTGGGGCCATATGGGCGATTGTAATATTCATTTGAACGTGGTTGTAAGGAGGTACGAGAAGGCCGTGGAGAATCTTATCGAGCCTTGGGTTTATGAGTGGATTCAAAAGGTGAATGGCAGTATCAGCGCTGAACACGGTTTGGGATTCGCAAAGAGGGATTATGTGCAGTACAGTCGGGATCCGGTTTCTTTAGAAATAATGAGGAGCTTGAAAAAGACGTTTGATCCAAAGGGGATCATGAATCCGTAAGTATTCTCACAAAGAGATTTTATAGTACACTGGTTATTGAGAGGCATAGCTAACTGAGAATGTTAACCATATAGATACAAATACGTCTCGAAGCTCGAGGTCTAAAATATATAAAATTTTATAAAAGCGTGCATTACCTTAAGGTTGGATTTTATGTTGATTCGATAATATAATAGCCAGCTAGTCTGGGTTAAATTAGAATTTGAGGAACAATAATATTTTGTTTTAACGGCAAACATAAAACTTAATCGGTGAATTAACAAAATATAGTATGGCATGATATGAGCGTGGTACGCATGTTGGTGCTATAGAAATGAATTTTCGCTATCTGTGTTGCTTGCGCGCTGAAGCGTTCAACCTCACCCCATTCATCGTCTGGTGACTGGGCTTCAACCTCAACGTCACGAAACCAATTCTCTCGATCGCACGTCAATTTGATGTAGTGTTCTAATGGTACTCTTTCCAAGCCATCAAGCGGCTACCATATCCCGTCATGTTGGTACGTCATGTCATCCTAATCCCATCGCGCGCACGAGCGTCTGCTTCGACGTACTACCCAATGAGCAATACTAACTCACCCCATCAGGACCCGTCCACTGCGTAACCTATAGCGCCGGCGCCGGCCAATATGTACGTCTCCCGCTTTCTACCCCTTATATCTCATTTCCATTCCAGCTAAATCGAAAAACAGATCCTAACCGGCGGCCAAGATCGCAAAATCCACCTTTTCAATCCCTCCACGACATCACATATCCAGACCTACGACGCTCACGGCTACGAAGTCCTCTCCCTCTCCGTATCCCCCGACAACTCCCGCTTCGCCTCTGTCGGCGGCGACAAGTCTGCATTCCTGTGGGATGTCGCAACCGCCAAAACTATACGCCGTTTCGCAGGCCATTACGCACGCATAAACGCGTGTGGGTTCAACCATGACGCCTCTGTTCTCGTGACAGGTAGCTTTGACGCTACGGTGAGACTTTGGGATGTGAAAAGTAACTCGACAAAGCCGTTGATGGTGTGGGATGAGGGTAAGGATAGCATTACCTCGCTTGCGGTTGGGGATGGGGAGGTGGTGACGGGATGTGTGGATGGGAAGGTCAGAAGGTACGATTTGAGGATGGGACAGGTGTACGTTGATGTTATCGGGCATCCTGTCACTAGCGTTACTCAAACGCGGGATGAGAATGCCGTGCTGGTGTCGAGTTTGGATGGGACGATCAGGTTGATGGATAAAGGTACCGGCGGATGTTTGCAGAGTTATAAAGGGCATAAGAATTCGGAGTATAGGATTGCTAGCACGTTTGCTATGGTTGATAGTTATGTTGTTAGTGGGAGTGAGGATGGGGAGGTTTGGGCTTGGGATATTTTGGAGGGAAGGAATGTGGTCAGGGAGAAGGCGCATGGGGGGAAGGTTGTGAGTGCTGTAGCAGTGAATGATGGGAGAAAGGAGATGGCGACAGCTGGGGTGGATGGGACTGTGGTTGTTTGGAAGACTGAGTGATTGTTCTATATATCATAGATGGTCATCAAGGTGAGAATATTAAACTAGATTTATATATACTAATACAATTTTTGAATTGCGCCAGTGAAACCCATGCCAAACAATGAAACATAAAATCGCTTTAGAAAGAGGAAAGCATTAGGGTCATTCTTGAGAATCAATCTTCATCGTCAGAGTCCACGCGAGCCCGTTTGGTATCTTTGTGCTTATCCGATAACTCCAGACCGTGCTTCTTCTGTGTGCCAGCCTTCACGTCCGCCAAGAATGCATCAACGTTGAACGGATCCACTGAGGTTGAAGTATCCTTCTCAAACTGCACAGGACCTTCTCGAGCTTCTTGGTCAGCGGAACCCTGGAATACGCCCCTCCCGAGCACGTCGAACCTCTTCTCTTTTGAAAACCTCTGCATGTCGCCATCTCCGTCATCATCCTCCTGGTGACCAGCAGATGGTCGATATATGCTCCTCGAAATCTCTGCAGCTGCGAATAGCGGCTTGTCGTAATGTTGATCTTCGTTAAACTCCGCTCCCATTCCGATCCCGCTACTCTGATTGAACAACCTCGCATCAAACATGGATTCAGCAGACTGCGTAGGCTTGGACACAAGACCCAACGCCATCTTTTCGCCAATATCTCGACCCTGTTCTCTCGCGAGCATCTGCACCCGCCGTTCCGTACCCATTCGTTTCATCCGTAGGTCTCGCTCGGCTTCCTTACGTCTCTCCCGTCTCATATCCTCTCTCTCTTTTATCGCTCGTTCTTCCTCCGAATCAGAACCTCTCGAGCTAGATCTCCTCCGTCTTGTCCGACTACGGCTTCGATCTCTACTACCGCTATCCGATCGCTCCGATCCGGATGGCGATCGTGAGGAACGATCGGTGATTCGCCCTCTCGCACCACCCCTGTGCTCTTCTCTCGCTTGTTGTGCCAACTTTCTCAAGTGCTCCTCCTTAGCTAGCTTCTCCTTCTCCGCGAGTTTCTGCTGCATAGTCGATCTCAACTTCACCTCCTCTCTCGCGTGTCGGTCTGCAATAAACAAAGCCTCCGAGAACTGTGCAAATTTGTCATTGATAGTCACATCCTGTAATCCTCTCCCGTCTGCTGCCAGCCGCTTATCCAACGGTACAGTGTAACCCTTGGGATTCTTCCAATTGGAAATCGGAGGAGGAATAGTCCAGGCTTCTTGGTCCGCCGCCGTCAACTTTCTCGGCGGAGAATGCATAATCGGTGCCGGTGGCGACGGAGGGCCCCTGGGGATCTTCTTATGCTTAAACTTCGGCGGCTCCATGGGATCTTGCTGTCTCTCCACAATTTTGATAATCCGATCGTTCTTCCTGTCCGTCTCTCCCATCTGATTCGCAGGCGTGTACCGCACAAAAGTCGGCTCTGGACGGTTCGTCCCCTTGATATTCTTCGGCTTCTGGGCCGCCACCGCTCCCGCGACCAGTTTCGCCAACGCGGCACGGGTCTTCTCCGTTTGTTCTGCGACTTCCTCCTCCGACGGCCGTTCCAGCGAGAGGTCGCCTGCATCGGCACGTTGTCTCAGGGGTATCAAATCCTTGAAGGACGCGTGGACGATGCGTTTCTCGTTATGTCCCTGCCGTGCTATCGCGTCGTATTTGACCAGCCCTTGCTCGTCGACCTCGAGGGCTAGAGCATTGTTTTTGGATTTCGAGGCGGATGGCTTGCGACCCATTTCGAGGGGGTATTGCGCGATGGGGATCTCGGGGAAGGCGCCGCCGTCGCCAAAGTCTTCGACGGATTTGGGACGCCATGAGGCGCGTTGGCCGTAAGGTGGCGGGCCGGTGCGCTGTAAGGAAGACGCACAGGCTGTTAGCACTTGTTGGCTGTTTACGGTGGGTGTAGATGGGTTATGGTGAGGGTGAAATGTTACCTTTAGGATGAGCTGTGATTCGGCGCTATTGGCACCGACTATTCTGGGTCCGGTCGGTTTCGAGGGAGCCGGGACATCGGTAGAGGTAGAGTGCTGTTTAGGCGCCGGTAAGGCGGAAAGGAGGGATTTAGTGATTGTCGCCATCGTGGAGTCGTTGGTTGATTGAAGGGGTGCTGAGGGTGAAGATTTGACGGCGATGAGTCTCAATTTTGTGATTTGAGAACGAGCCCGAAGTGAGGAAAGTCTTGGCGGCTGAGCAACACATAATCTGTGTTGTATTTTACGACTGTAATTATCAGCTTCGCGTTGAGCGTTTGGTATACTAGACAAATTATCACCGTATTCGTATGCATATGCATATATTATATGTCAGTGTATGCTACATTTTTTGATGAGAAGGATCAGTGCATGGGACTTGGAGAACGCCGTAAACATAGTAACTAATAAGGTGTCATTCAATGTACCAATCGGTTTCTTATTGCCCTAATGATATTTAGGAATACGATACCGAACCCTCAATGCAGCATGCAGGATCAGAATCCAACTGGCCTATTGGAGAGAGGAAATTTAGGCGCTGGATTCTCGCAGCCTCGTTGTCCAAGAATGATAAGTCTTTACCCCGCACCTTATCTCTATCCCAGTTAATTAACTGTTGTTCTTGTCACACTGGACTTCAACATGGCCGTTCAGCTATACAACATTTCCCATCCTCTATAACATAACTCGGGTTACTAGAATAGAGACCAGCACACGTAATATAACTATAGTAACGTAACTGGTAGTTCTATATATTCTACAGAAATATCTCTTCTAAATTTACTTTACAGACAATATGTCTGGCGCTGCTGAGGCGGGGCTTGTGCTTGGGATAATTTCAGCCATTATCTCAATTGTCGATGCGACAAAACAAATATACGAGGCTGTGGAGGATTCATCGGGTCTTCCAAAAAACTTCAAACAAGCAGCAATAAAACTCCCTCTTGTTTCAAAACTTCTCGAAGACGCCGAAAGATATGTCGCTACTGTCGATGACTCAACAAAGAACGCTTTCACGCCTGTGTTAGAGCAGTGTAAAGTTCAAGCCACAAAGCTTCAGGACTTATTCAAGAAAGTTATACCAGAGGAGGGGGGTTCTAGATGGGATCGATATGCAAAAGCTGCTCGAACGATTGGGAAAGGTGGTCGCGTGGAGAGCTTGATAGGAGGGATTTTGGAAAGCCTGAGCCTGTTGGCGACTAGGTTCCCTGAAGTAACAAGCCCTAGGGGAAAGGATCAATTAGCGACGGCCATCGATCAGGTTACTCATATGGAGCCATCTTTACCCGACGACTTTTATCAAACGCCTTCGCACACGTACACACATTACGGGAGCGGTGCCCAAATCGTCAATGCCAGTAGTGGATCCCAATATAACAATACTGGCACTGGTAACCAGAACTTCAACAACGGCCCGGGCCATCAGTATATCGGTACCAACCACATTGGTACGGCTTGTAATGCTACGTCGTAATAATTATAGAAAGAAATTGTTGTTAATAAGATCGATAGTTAATAAAACCTCAACTTCTGATGACGATCAGGATTGTCTTCGCGCTCTGGGGTGCCCTGACCCCCTGCTAGTTAGGAATCAACTGAAGCTCAAGGACAAGTTGCTCCAGAAACCCCTTGAATGGGTTCTTCGAGGCCCGCAATATATAAACTGGAGAGATGGAAATGATACATGTTTGCTTTGGATCAAAGGAGGCCCTGGCAAGGGAAAGACAATGATGACGATTGGTCTCATGGAGCAACTTCCACTCGCGGAAGATCGTCTCGGAAACGTGCGGCAGGCTTCCGCGACTAACGTCCTATTGACGTACTTTTTCTGCCAAGGTACCGATAAGAGACTAAACACCCTCGAATCAATCGTGAAAGGTTTAATTTTACGATTAAGTAAACAACAGGACCAACTTATGCGGCTTTTGAGGAATCGCTGGGATGCTAAGAAGGGACGGTTTAAGGAAGACCTCACTTCCTGGAAAGCACTATGGGATATTCTATTAGAAATGCTGGAACACTGGAATCAAAAAGTATATCTGATTTTGGATGGTCTTGACGAATGCCAAGCTGAAAGCCAGCATATGGCCGAATTCCTAATGTTTCTTGCCAGAACCGGATTTCAACGCCCTTCTAAAGTCAAATGGCTCCTAACAAGCCGGCCATCCGACACTATCGAACGGGAGTTGCTAGCTAGCGCTGGACCAGATCAAACCATCATCAGCCTTGAACTCAATTCTGAACATATTTCGGACGGTGTTACAGCATATATAGATTCTAAGCTGGAGGAACTAAGCCATCGCCATAAGTACAGTACAATACTGCGGCAGGACTTACAGACCGAGCTCATCACCAAAGCTGAAGATACTTACTTATGGGTAAGCTTAATCTGCAGGGAATTGGATACCATGCGCCCAGGCGACGAATTAGCCGCAATTCAACCTTTACCGAAAGGCCTGGATTCTCTATATGCTATCAGATTTAACCAGTTCAGCTCAGGTGGCTTGGACCCGAAACTGGCAGAGAATTGTTTGCGACTCCTTAAATTAGTAATATTAGTTGACCAACCGCTAAGGGTGATAGAGGTTAATGGTCTGGCTGGCTTCTCAGGTGGATTGACCGACCTGGAGACGTTGGTTAACCAATGCTCTTCTTTTATCACGATCCGTGATGGCGTTGTTCAGTTCGTTCACCAGTCGGCTAGAGACCATTTTACCAAAATGACCGAACAATCTGTCCCTGACTCTTTCCGGGATTTTGATCATGGCGACATTGCAATCAACTCTGTGTCACACCTTTCTCGCCTGCTAAGATTCAACTTTTGGAACTTCAAGGGATTCGATGACGATGCTAGGGGCCTCAAAAGTGACAACGTTGGGCTAAGCTACGCCGCCATCTTTTGGGTTCAGCACCTCAAAAGTGCTAAACGAACAAATAAAATAAAGAACGCTACTAATGATGGCGGGCAAGTTCAAATATTCCTCCAGTCGAGACTACTAATGTGGGTGGAATTTTTGATCGGCTTGGAGAAGCTACCACGTGCTATTGAAAGTCTCATAATACTGGAAAATGTGAGAAATTGTGCCTTCAAATTTGCAGATCAAAAACTGTTCCAACTAACCAGCCCAATATTCGTCTGAATGCAGGTGCAAAAATACCCTCATTTATCAAGGCTTGCTAAGGATGCCCTCGAGATCTTAGCCCGACATAAGGACACAATACGACGGTCCCCGCTACAGGTTTACACTTCCGCGATAATTTTCAGCCCTCAATCAAATCTAGTAGTAAAGAACAATAAGAATCAGCTTCCAAATTGGCTAAAACAGTGCCCTCAAATGGGAAACTCATGGTGGCCTCCTCCGCCTGGAGAAACCATTATCAACAACTATTTCAACCTCGCATTCTCTCTAGAGACAGGACATATTGTATCCATGGGAGAATCGCCGGCCTCGCTTATGGCAATCTTTGATATTCATCCAGGCCGTATTAACGCCATAGCGTACTCGAACGATGGTAAACTCGTCGCATATGGGTCTTCCGATTGCATAGTTCGGCTCTGGGAGATTGAAGGTAAACTCCTCAAGAGCTTTATTGGTCATTCCAGAGCTATTCTTGCGGTGGAATTCTCCCCAGATGACTCTTTGATCGCCTCAATATCAGAAGATAAGACTATTCGGATATGGAATGCTACTGGCAATCTCCAAAAAGTTCTGACAGGACATAGAAATGATATATGCGCCATGTCATTTTCGCCCGATAGCCAACTTATTGCGTCTGGATCCCGCGATCATACGGTGAAACTATGGAATATCGAAAATGGGATCCCAGTATCATTTATTGGGCGCAGTGCGGTAGAAGATATATCATTCTCGCCAGATGGCAGACTGCTAGCAATAGCGTACAATGACAGAACGATCAAACTGTGGGACATCCGGAACGATCTACAAAAGGAATTTGTTCCTGGCTCAAGCTGGACGCAAGCTATTACTATCTTATCTCGCCCAGAAGAGACTCCAATCTATGAATCTAACGGTGCTGTAACCAAGTCTTCCAGGAAGTTAACCGAATGCGAGCTCGAGGACGCAGATCCAAACATCTACAAAAGGCCCTTTGCATTTGAACGCTATGTTCGGGCCATGTGTGTTGCATTCTCCTTAGATGGGCTTCAACTTGCTTCCGTGGGCGCAGACGATGGTGTTACAATAATTTTATGGGACGTGGCGACAGTGGAAATCCAAAAATCGTTTAATAGTTCGCATAGAGGTGTTCAGATCCAACGCCTAAAATTCTCACCAGACTGCGAACTACTTGCCTCTACGGGCTTTATCAACGGGTTCAACATCTCTGATCAACTCAGTCTCGAAACCGCCGGTATTGGACCGTGTTATCCACGTAAAGACATGAGCTGTATGTTTGATGTTGGCAAAGTATTAATCTCACCGGATGGCAGTCGAATTGCCTCAACCACCTTTGAACTGTCCGAGCAGAGTGTCAACCTATGGAATGCTATGACAGGTGAGCATGAAAGAACTTTGTTCAATGACGCTAGCAAAACAAAATGCCCTCTTAGCGTCATAGTATTTTCACCAGACAGCAGACAAATTGCCTCAGGATTGGTGGGTGGCAATGTTGGACTTTGGGATGTTGCAACAGGGCAATTTCTCAAAACTTTCCCTTGTGATCCAGGGCTAGGGGTAGTGGCATTATCGCCGAATGGTCAGAAAATTGGAGTAGGATATCTCGATAACACTATTAAACTGTGGGATATTGGCACTGGAAACCTCGAAAATCAACTTCCCGGTCATTCAGAAACAATTACAAGTATATCGTATTCACCAGATGGTAGCTTGATAGCGTCAGGTTGTATCGATTATACTATAAAGTTATGGGATACTGCGTCGGGAATACTTAGAAAAACACTTGTCGGCGATACCCCTCCGTTCTACATAAGAAATGTCGCCGATACCCTTTATGATGGAATTTACAAGTTAGTATTCTCGCCAGACGGCAACTTTATTGCCTCATCCCATCGCGACTCAATTAACCTTTGGAGCGTTGTCGATGCCTTGAAACTCTCAAAAATCCCAGGAATTTTCGGTGGATCCATTGCTCGTCATAAGAAGTTTCGTACTCGGATAAAGATTTCGGTCGCAACGTTCACCCATACGATCAAAACGTTGAGATTTTCCTCAAATGGCGAATATCTAATATCAGATATGGGCGGCATCCAAGTTAAAAGCATAAAGTCTAATCTAGGGCATAAGTCCGGCAGTATCGACAGCAGCGAGCTCCAGATATTAAATGGTCTGAATATAAACAAGTCTTCGGAATGGATATTTTACGGTTCGGCCCGCGTGCTTCGCTTGCCAGAGAACTTTGAAGCAACTTGTTGGGATGTTGAAGGCGATCACCTGGCTATAGGATGCAAAGATGGTAGTGTCTTAAATTTTAACATTGACCGGGAACTTCTCAAGTCCTCGCTTCAAAGTTTAGAGCATCAAACATAACCAAGACGAGATTCAGGGCTTTAGCATTAAAGTCGATATGCTATAAGGTGGTTCTGTATCCAGACGCCGGAGGAGAAGTTCACTACTTGGATCTGGGGCGTAGAAAAGATTGAATATTCAATTCCATTAAACTACTTAAGTACTTAATTATTTAAACAACTATAAACTTCTTACCCAAAGTTAATAATAAATCCAACTTTAATAACCCTTATTTGGTATAATCTAATAACCCGATTTAGAAATCAATTACCAGAATTATATACCTTTCTCGGGCTAAATCATCCATTTTATTTGCCGACAAGTTTAGTTTACAATCAAAGTCGATAACATCAATTTTGCCGTATCTCATTTCCAGCCTGCCTTTCGCTATCAGGCCAGTTCTGCTTTTTTTGCAAACCAGCCGCAAACCAGCCGGAAACCACAAAATGCGGAGTATCTATGTATAGTATTAAAGTCTAATACTATATTATAGCTAAATTTATCATGCTACCAAATAAAACTAATACTAATCCCAAAATACTTACCATAAAAGAAAGAAAAAAAACAAGATGTCTACTATATCTTGTAAGAACATGCATACAACTGCGTTGTAACGGCACCGAAAACGGTGGCCATGCTACATTATTTTAGTCCAGACTCGGACACTCTGCACTTTATACACGAGTTTCTCGTTTACGAGACAACCTTACTATACCCCAGATCCAAACAGAGAGCGTACGTGGCTCTGTGTGACTCCTAGACACGATCGAGACTAGCATAAGCTCTAATTATCAAGTACCAATCCTTGGAATTCATCATATTAAAAAGAAGTAAAAGAAACAAGCGAAAGAAAGGGGAATAGAGCGGTTGAGTAATCACCACTAGGTGCACATTTCATCCCATGCAACTCAAGAGACCAATAGAAAGATAATTTACAAAGACGCTGAACCGCTAATTAATTTAAATAAGACACCGCTGCTACTACTTTCAAAAATCCAACTGTATCGTATCGTATACCATCATCATCAATCCGACGTCTGTAATTGCTATATGCTATCCAAATTCCGCCTCTCCACCAATCTCTCCAAATTATTACCCAACTTGTTAATCTGAAGGATCGTATCCACACCGTAAGATGCCAAACTGTGCAACTTGAGACTCCCGGCCCAGTATTCAGCATACACTCTGCTCAACGGAAGACCCAACCCAAGTCTTAGATTCGGTGGACGATGGGATAAAGGTGCTAGGGAAGTCCCTCCCAGTGGTTTTCCATCCTTATCCACCCCTCCTTTCGCCCCGGTATGAAATAATTCTTGTAAAGTGGCAGACATTGTCGGGACTAGCGAGATGTTTTGTAATTGCTTTTGTCGTCGAGGACCTTTGCTGAATGACCAAATATGCGGAAAGATATCCTGAGGTATCCCGCCTCCTTGATCCGAGATCCTAAAGATAACGTACTGCTGCGTTTGACAGATGAGAACGTTGATGGGTGGTAGCTTGGTATTAAGCTCGCTGCCGTGCCGTTCAATAGTCGCTTGTATGGAATTACGGAGTAGTTCTCCAATGATATACTCCAGGTGGCTAGGGATGTAAGGGAAAGTAGCCTCGGGATGTCCCTCGATTATGATTTCGGGAACAGGGGTGTCCGGTCCGTTAGCTTGTCGGGAGAGATCCTGACATAGCTTGCCGCACTTTTCGACAACCTCGCGGGCATTGCATTTGAGAAATACCTCGCCGACGAAATCAACGCCGTTGGTGTGATCGCCAATACCCTGGGGAAAGTGGAACGGAGAGTTGAATGTTTCGGTAAGAGCCACGTGCTGTTCAGCTATCGTTCGACGGGATATTCTCTATTCCTCGTGTTAGATTGGTTGAATTACAGATGATAAGGGGAGTGTGAGCATACGCTTTTTAGCATGGTTTTGAGAAAGTTGTCAAGCTCAGAGGCCGGTACAAAGTCACGACATTCCAAAACCCCAACGGCGAGATCCGGGATCACGGACAAGTTCTCAGTCAGCATTGACCGTATCAGGCGACAAAATTTATCGTTCTCCTCGGAGCTTTTGATTTCGGGCGTCTTTCTCAATTGCTCAAACGAGTTGTAGTACGTTTCATACACCTTTGAGATGTTTGGATTGGTAACGACGACGTACGGAAGCCGTTGCATGTCCCGGATGCGATGTGCGAGACGGGTAGGGAGTTCGGTCCGTACATAGTTGGCAGAATCGAGAAGTCTTTCCAGAGTGAGGTTACGGCCGAAGAAGGTTAGTTGGCGAAGGGAGATGGGACGAGCTTCTCGGGCGACGTGGTCTTCGAGGGCGGTTGAAGGTCGCCATGGTGCGTGGATGGAAATAGACCTTCGAGAGAATGATGGGAGAAACTTGGCGGATATGTTTGGCCGCCTGGTCAACCGGGGCAGAGAGGATGCAGCGGTTTTAGACATCGAGGGAACCTATCCTCCATGGACGATGATGATGACGAAGTGGGATTCAAAGAGTCAGATCTGGAAAGGCTAGAATCTTTTTTAAAAAATTTTCTATTTTGTTTTCCCCCATTCGGAGTCAGGAGCGGTAGAGTCACTCCTTTTTTCAAGGTATTTTATTTCTCTACGTATGCAGGGCGGTAATTATTTTTGATAATATTTTCGCCTTGCTTGCGGTTTATCTTTTGCAGTAAGAAGCTCGGATCCGCTTTGAAGGGGAAGGCCTGTGAAAAAGAGTTTAGTATAAATCTCTGATCCCTGCTGCAGTTGAGCTTTAAAGAAAAGCATAGCGGGCACATGCCAAAAAAGAAGGGAAAGAAAATAGTAGATGGGGGTTACATACCAGCAGAGTTATAGGGGTGTCATTATTTGTCGCATACCCGAGGCGTTCAAAAGTTGAGCAGGTCGGAAGCCCGACGAACGTGAGGCATTATTATCAGGAACAGAAGGTGAATTCAGCAAGCTCAAGAGAGAGGGAGAGATCTTGAGATAGGGAGAGGCGGGGAGAAGGAAAGAGAGCGTCTGCCGGTGTGGGGTCGCTAGCCTGTCAGGACCAAGCCGGGTCCTATTTATTGTTCTCTGTTTTTATTATTGTAGTATCGTGCCTGTTATCATCTTCTGACCATGAAATCGTACCAAAGCTATGGTAATATTTGTAGTTAGTGCCGCCGGTCCCGCTTGTGTCTGGGCTGGGCGTCGTGCAAGGGAGGGGCGCGGTTCTGGCTGGAATGGAGGGGGTCCGGCCTAAAAATCGGCTTCAGCAAAGGGAGCCGCATTCATAATAATATTAGACAGAACCAGCCAGATGCATCAACAAGCCAGGAACAAACAGATTTAAATCGATTTCCACCTGGACAAATTATATGACTTGGTTATAATTAGCGAAATAGGTTTCACAAAGATGACGAATACATACTTCTCAAGTACTTAAGTATATGTCTGAGGAAAAGCCCCCCCTCAACCTGTTTGTCGGAGCCACAGCTAGTGGCGTCAATATCGATAAGTTCCTGGGTAGCTTCGCTCAGGTGGCTCGGGCAGGCGGCTTTTATCCCATGAGCCCGTCCGGCAGGCCATCCACATTCCAAGCGATCGAGCTATCATCCAGCTACGTACCCAGCTTCCGGCCAAGCAGTCCGTGTATGCTTACTTAATTTAGTGTTTGTGCAGTATATTTCACCGAGAACTTAAGCTTGTTTTAGCGTAGGAACGGCGGCAGCATGCAGAGGTTGAGGGAATACCCCCCGGCCGTTCGTTATTGGATGGGAACAACGTCTCCGTCTCCGGTTGTCTGATCAGGTCCGTCGGACTCGCTTGGGCCATTTTAGAGGGCAGCTGGCCGGTGCTGGGATCATATTATAATATCATCACCACCGCTGCATAGCACGGCGGCGGCGTGGGCGTGCATGGATGTACATGATTGCCCGTTGTCGTCGTTATCGGTTTGTAGGGCTGTAACCAGACCCCATTGTTCCTATTGCATGTATACATGTACCGTGTCATATTATTATTGTTATTATTATCATCGTGATTAGTGCCCGTTTTTGCGTAATGTGACAGAAACGACAGCGAAGCTAAGTTGATGACATGAAATCAGACATTCGACGTCCGACCATAATATTCAAATGCAAACTCGACCGAGGGAAAGCTAGAGCGAAACCTGCAGCTACGCGGAGACAGCCAACCAGCGAGGGGACCCAGCTAGGTAAGTACTTAGGTAGCAGACAGCTAGCGAACGTGCGTGGCTAAGTAAATAAGTATGGTAAGTAAGTAAGTACTTAGTAGTAACAACCATCGCCATCAAACGTAAACCAACTCTCTATTAGATCTAGATCTAGCTACTTAGCTAAGTAGCTTGCGCTTGCTTGTCTTGTCTTGAAAGGTCGACAAAGCATTAGTAATTGTCATCGCCATCTCTTTCATATAACAAACACGCACACACACACCACACACAGACACAGACACAGACACAGACACACATACTCTCTGGCCTGTACCCGACTGAATAACAAATATCTTTGGTACGAGACGTACGTCGACGTCGAGGCTTGCTGTCTGCTGTCGCTGCTTGCTGATTTCCTCCGTGTCCCTTCCGTTGTCGCCGTCCGTCGGCACCTAGTCTATTATCATCAATATCATCATCATCATCATCAGCTCGCTCCAAACTAACCAACTATTTTCCCTCTTCCTCCTCCTCTTCCTCTTTACCTTCAACCTTGTCCATCACCACTACCATTCGCAACATCTTCATCTTCATTCCCATCTTCCTCCGCTCTATACACATTCATTCCTCCCAATTTCTTCCCCTCTTGCTACTTCCATACCCTCTTTGACATAACTAGCTCTCTTTCTCACTATCCATCTCGCTATCTTTTAATCCTTGCTACCCTGCACTCTGGGGCAACACGAAGCTTGGAAGCCTGAAGCTCAACCTCCCTCCGCAAAACCGCCCCTCCTACATTTTATCTCAAAGCTCAGCCGTCCGGACCTGGCAAGCCAGAGTTTTTGATACAACTTTCATCCATCCAGCCCGGCTGCCATTGTAGATACTCTCGTCATTGCCACCCATCCCCAGCCTCTAGGCATCACTAATACTCCGGTTGTAACCCGAAAGAAAAGGGAAAAAAAATATAAGCATTCCCCCACATAGACTCAGTCACCTTCACGACGCGCAATCATGGATGATGTAGGCAGTTCTCCCTGCACAAACTGGAATCGTTGGACCTTCTTGGGCTAACATTTAACTACCAGCACGTCGAGGACCATGAGATGATCATGGAAAACGAAATCGACACCAAGGGTGACAAAGATGTTGCCATCATCGATACACCTGTAGATACGGACAAGCTAGAACCCGAGGAGAAAGAACCTCCAATACGTGCCGACGACCGTGAGTATCGCAACCGTTTCTGGAGCGGCCCTCTTGTATACCTTCTGACCTTCCATGTCCACCGATAGACGCGAAAATCCTCGAACGACATCTTCCCAAATTCCCGGACTTAGAAACTCTTGCCGAAGGCCATTATACTTGGGAGGTTGATAATTGGTCGACGTTACCCAAGCGCTTAACAGGACCAGTCTTTAATGTTGGTGATACTCCATGGTACGGTCCGATCAAAATCACCCTTTCGCACCTTCCCATCCTATCTCTTAACACTCTCTTTCTAGGAGAATACTCTTCTTCCCCCACGGTAACAACGCGGACTATGCTTCCTTGTACCTGGAGCATGGCTTTGAGGAAAAGCCACCCGAAGATTGGTATCGATGCGTTCAGTTCGCTTTGGTCCTGTGGAATCCGACCGATCCCACGATATACTTCCCACATCGTAAGCATTCGGAATATCGGTATTTTCCTTGGGATGCGTCATGTTCTGACCAGGGTCGCTTGAATTAGATGCGCATCACCGTTTTCACATTGACGAGGCCGACTGGGGTTTCACTCGATTCTATGAGTTGCGAAAGCTGCGAGTAAAGGAGGCCGACAAAGAGAGACCGATGGTAGAAGAAGACAGGGCGAACATCACAGCCTATGTTCGCATAGTCAAGGATCCTACAGGTGTTTTATGGCACAACTTTGTCAAGTATGAGCCAATACTCTTCTTTGCTGGCTTGGCTCTCGTAACATTGTGCTAATTCGGCGCCTCAAACAGCTACGACTCGAAAAAGGAAACAGGGTATGTGGGATTAAAGAATCAAGGAGCAACCTGCTACCTCAACTCTTTAATCCAATCACTCTATTTTACAAAGGCTTTTCGCAAGGTATTTGGCCACGCATCAGTTCAAGTCTACCACTCAACTAACACTATCTTCAGGCTGTGTATCAAATCCCAACCGAGAATGAAAAGACGGACAACAGTGCCTTAACATTACAGAGACTGTTTTACCTCCTCGAGACCTCTACCGATGCCCTCGGGACCAACGAACTCACCAAATCCTTCGGCTGGGAGACCAAGCATATCTTCGAGCAACAAGATGTCCAGGAGCTCTGCAGAATTCTCATGGAGAAACTGGAGGAAAAGATGAAAGGTTCTGAAGCAGAGAACGCCCTCGCCAAGATGTTTGTCGGAAAGACGAAAACCTACATCTCTTGTATTGAAGTTGAATACGAATCATCTCGGATAGAAGAGTATTGGGATATCCAATTGACCGTCCGCGGCAAGAAGAACCTCGATGAATCTTTCCGAGACTATATCGCGGCTGAGACTTTGGAGGGAGAGAACAAATATTTTGCTGAGGGGCATGGCTTGCAGGATGCCAAGAAGGGTGTCATCTTCGAATCTTTCCCACCAGTTTTACACGTCCATCTGAAGCGATTTGACTATGATTTTATGAGGGATGCCATAACAAAGGTATGATTTTCGGAAACTCTTATTAAAGATATTACTAGATTTGCTAACATGACAGGTAGGTCAACGACTTGTACGAATTCCCCGAGGAATTTGACGCTGCGCCGTATTTATCTGCAGATGCCGACAAATCTGAATCATATGAATATGCATTACACGGGTAAGCAAAGACTTCTAACAAAATTTCCAGCTCGGCGGAAATTATCTAATACCATTACAGAGTCCTCGTTCATAGTGGAGACTTCAACGCCGGCCATTATTACGCGTTTATTAAACCAGATGCTGGTGGCAAGTGGTTCAAATTCGACGATGACAGGGTCACACCCGCAACAATTAAAGAGGTTTTAGACGAAAACTTTGGTGGTGAAATCCCAAGTACACAATTTCTCGGCCCTCTACGAAACCCATACACTAGAACGATGTCTTTGAAGCGATCGATGAGCGCCTACATGTTGGTATACATCCGAAAGACTCGAATGAACGACATCCTCCCCAAAGAAGATTTCCCGGCTCCAACCCACCTACGTAAGTTGGCTGTAAATCCATTGTCTGGAATAGAAGAAGTCTAACGCATAAAATTCAGAGAAACGGCTCGATGAGGAGAAGGCCATTCGGGAACAGAGACGAAAGGAGCGCGAAGAACAGCACCTATACATGATGGTCAAGGTTATTACTAATGACCAGTTCAAGGCGCATCAAGGTTTCGATCTTGCCGCCTGGGAGTACCAGAATGTTCCAGATGCACCAAAACAGCATCGGGTGTTGAAAGCCTCCACCGTGAAAACCTTCCTAAACACTGTCGCTAGCGATCTCAAACAACCTCCAGAGAAACTACGACTTTGGGGTATGGTGAATCGTCAAAATAAAACAATCAGACCCGACCATCCCTTGTCGAACCTAGATATGAGTAAGATTTTCAAAATTCAAATTCCTTGTATTTTATCAACTAACGATTTGTAGCCATGGAAGAAGCCGGTGGGAAATATGGAGTCAAGGGCCAGGAGTTGAGGTTGTGGTGCGAAGTCGCCTCAGGGCCGGACGCATCAAAGGTCAATTGGCTCGAAAGTTACACCTACAACTCGGACGTGCAGTCCATTCTCTTCCTAAAGCACTTCGACCCTGAAACACAGACCCTTAAGGGTGTGAATCACGTGTACATGAAGAAGAATGATAAGGTCTCGGAACTGAATGGAGTGATCGCCAACGAGATGGGATGGCCATCGGGGACTCAAGTAAAGCTGTGGGAGGTAAGTTTACACGGGTTGGGCTTTCAAAGAACAGAAACTAACGTTACAAAAAGGAAATCAAACCTTCGATGATCGAGCCTATGAAGCCGAAACAAACGTTTGCCCAAGCTGAAATACAAGATGGAGATGTCATTTGCTTCCAGAAGCAGTTACCGGAAAAAGAGTAGGTGGAGCTTGCCAAATCAGCAGAGACTCAAGTGATTCTAACAAACGGATAGTTTGCAGGACAAAATTCCAGCAGGCGGTTACGTCGATGCTAAGGAATTCTACGATTTCCTCCTGAACAGAGTTGTCTTGCGTCTGATTCCGAAGAGGGGATTGATTGAGAAGGGCCAGTTTGAACTGGAGGTCAACCGAAGGATTAACTATGATCAGGTATGGCCATTTGAACCTGTTCATTGTGGGTTTGATGTTCTAACGGAATGATATCTAGTTTGCTTCCAAAGTTGCTGACCACCTTGGCGTTCCCCCCACCCATCTGCGTTTTACAACAGTTGCAGCAGCTAGCGGTCAGCCCAAAACTATAGTAAAGCGAGGGAACAACGCTTTATCGCTGGCGCAAATGATGCAATCAACATATATGCAGCAGGTTCAACAGGATGCTCTTTACTATGAAATCTTGGATATGAGTTTGAGTGAACTGGAAACCAAAAAACTGGTAAAGCTTACGTGGATATCGGAAGGCATTACTAAAGAGGAAGTTTTCGAGATTTTGGTACCAAAGAATGGTACGGTTCAAGATGTCCTCGAAGGATTGCAACAAAAGGTCAACCTTTCCGAAGAGGACTTGGAACGAGTTCACTTTTGGCAAGCGCACGCCTACAAGCACCACAAAGATCTTACTTTGGATCACAGCGTGGCCGGCATCCAGGACTTTATCCAACTGTACGCAGAGGTCACACCGGACGAGAGCACCCCGCATGACGATACAGACAATGTCATTCAATGTTTCCAGTTTGCGAAGGAGCCAAGCAAGTCGCACGGCATTCCTTTCAAGTTTGTTGTCAAAGAGGTACGCCGTTCGTCGAAGAAGTTGGACCGAGGACCTAGCTAACATGTGATTTCAGGGCGAATTATTTTCGGAAACGAAGCAAAGACTCCAGAAGCGAACAGGGTTAAAAGGCAAGAATTTCGAGAAGATCAAATTTGCAATCGTTAAGAAGTCTAGTTACTCCAAGCCTCAATATCTCAACGATGGTACGTTCTATACCGATATGCTCTTATAATACTGTTGAGTGATAGCTAATAGGTCATTTTGAAATTTTGTAGAGGATGTTCTATCGGATTCAATATTAGAACCGGACGATCTATTAGGTCTCGATCACCCTGACAAGACGCCTCGCGGCGGGCTATTTGGTAGACAAGAACAGTCAATATTCATCCGCTAAAAAAAAAAAAAGAAACGAAAAGTCGTTTTTGTGTTCTCTCTTTACGCTGGAGTTTTCTTTTCTTTTTTTCGAGCTCTCTTTACTTACTACTACATACTACCCCTTGTAAACCTTTTTGTCTTGTGTATGGGCTGTTTTGTTCAGCTAGGTATTATAGGGTTTGTGACTACTAGAAAGAGATTCATGTACCTTTTTGCTGCGTTTATCAGTGGTTTTAACCTGTGTGTACCTCCCCTCTTTTTTTTTTATTTTGAAATTTTCTCTCTCTTCGATCACATTATTATCATTTTGTCTTGCGAAGAGAGGATGAGAGGAGAGGGTTTTGAATTCTTTTCCTTTTTTGTTTATTAATTTTTCCTTTCTCTTTTCTATATTTCTGAAATGAAGAATATAGCAAGATTCCCACTATCATTTTTCTTTTTTTTCTTATGAAGACTTATTATATTATTCTGTGCTGCCAGGCTTTGATTATAATATAAATGCATCGTCGGTTCGTTTAAGGTTCTTTTTCAATTTAATGTGTTTTCCTTAAAACCATGCTAAAGGCGACCACAAGACTAGCTAAAGGGTAGAGGATTGCTATAATAATAAAAAAGGTAAATTTTAAGCTTTTTAGATCCCGCGAGGTTCTTGTCAGATACCGACGTGTAAAAATTGCATATGCCATGTGTGTAAGCAACTTCGAGGTAAGACAATCAACCGATTTCCCTGTCCCTGATTGATCATGATTTCACGACATGAATATCAGATACATGGTAGGCCAAGTGAGTAGCAATACATCATGACGTGTACAACGTACGTACCTACGTATACGATATTCTTACGATAAAGAGAGAGAAATGGAAGTGTATGGTATTACTAGTATGCTTTTTTATTAAGAACAAACTACGCCATGCATGCATGAACAAAGTAAAAAAAGAAGACCAAAAATGTATTTTCCTCTTTTTTTAAACACAAGCACATAAAATAATATTCCAATATAAATACCATATCATACCATATCATATCGTATATAAAGAATAAAAATCTCAACCCATGCAATGGCCTTCGAAAAGACCCCGTTTATAGTAAAGGCTGTAGGTATGATTAATTTCAAACGTATCCCTTCCTGGCACCCTGGAAGAAGAACCTGACGATGAAAACCTGCAAACAGCTCATGGTGACCATCATACAGCTCTCGATGACGGAAAAGTTAAATATCCTCTGTTCCGTCGAACGAACGGTGGAGAAGTTTCGGTTCTCACGGGTTCGGAAGTATTTCTGGTTACGGGAGATGGTGGAGAGTTGGCCGGAGAGCTTGAAGATTGATTCTTCGAGGTTGGACGTTTGTTCTGGGGTTGTGCCTGGACGGGTGGGGAGTTCGGCGCGTTGTTCGTGTTCAACCTTTTTTTTATAGTTCATGTTCTTGTCAGTATATTTTGATTCGCTTTTTCATGTATTATTTATTGGATAAGGTGAGGGTTTATAGCTTGGGAGCTTGGAAAGCTGGGAAAACGTACAGCGATCTCGTAATCGACGAGTTTTTCGGCAAATGTGGACATGTCGTTGGAGAAGCAGAAGGAGTATTCGCCGGATTCGTTGGCGGTGAAGACGAAATCTCCCTGTCGTTCCTTCTGGCCGTTCAGGACGATGACGCCGTTGGGTCCTTTGACGATGTAGTCTATATCGAAGGCACCACCAGCTTGGACCTAAATACGGTAATTTGTTAGCTTTTACTGTCTTTTTTCCCCCAACTTTCTAAGCTTCCCCGGATTTTCCCCCATCTGTAGGGTTGAATTGGGTCCCGCGGGGGATGGGGTTGGATTCGGATGGCGTACGGCAAAGTAGAAGGCGACTTTGACGCTCTTCTTGTCATTGTGGATAAAGACGCAGTGTTCTTCGTTCGCGGCGAGTTTGTAGGTTAGTGCTGTCGCCGCGGTTGGTCGCGCGAGGTAGAGGAGGGAGAGAAGGGCGGCGAGGAGGTAAGTGTAGTGTGCCATTGTGTCGAATGGGAGGTGGGGGCACCTGAGGACGCGGGTGGGGGTAGAGGTCGAGGTGGTGTCGTGAGATGTTGAAGATGTGGTCGTGGGATCGTGTATTCGAAGGGAAGGAAGAGCAGCTAAGTAAAGTAAGTACTTAGCTAGACAGGGGTATTCCGTGAGAGTGGCTTCGGTGTTCTCTTTGGTGATGCGACTCGCATATCGGGCAACGCAGAAAATGCAACATTCTCCAAACAGGCCAGGTTGAGTCGCGTGACTGACCGCTGGTTTACCGAATGCATGTCGAAGGTATACTTAATTCTGATCGATTATAAGTGATAGATGCTTAAGTAAGTAACTTACTTAACTTAGGTAACTAAGTACTTGAGTATTTAAGTAAGTACTTAATGTAAACGCTCTAATTACATCTCATGCAAGTCAAGTCCGTAAGAAGGTTGTCCTAGGAATCTAATACTTGTTATAAATCGATATTGATGGACAACTTGACTGAAAGTCTTCCCTGTATACTAGCTGTTCAGTCCTAAATGTTAGAAAATAAAACCGTTGCCAAAATATACAATAAAGGATAGCGTGGATATCATTCACTGCTAGCAACGGTATAGTTTCTCCCATTACAGCCAATGCAATGATTTGTTCCTTCGGTAGATATGATGCATGTGGATTCCCCACCTAAAATTCAGCCTATAGTATATATATGCTCAAACAAATGATTCTGCCGCGAAGAGCTATATGGAAAAAGTACTCCTAGAATGAGTTCAAAAAGATATCTCACATAATCAGTTGTTATCTTCATTATAGCTAGATTGATGTAGTGCGACTCCATTTGTTCGGCGTTCTGTCATTTAATATTTACGTTCTACGCAGTTAATAGCGGTTTTAAAATACATATTCTAGCATAATAAATCGATTCATACATGTCTCTAAGCGAACTGTCCAAGTGTGTCGTCTTGCACTATATTGAAAAAAAATGACATGGTATAATGCCTGAATATCAATTATAATTAAATATATGACATGGGGAGTGTTGTGGTGGTCCAATTTTCGAAGGAGCCGCAGGAAGCGAAGCGAAACTCGGACGACCTCCGTCCAAACCCAACCCAACCCAACTCAACCCAATCAAATCAAATCAAATCAATCAAATCATCCCCAGAAACGACACTAAACCAAAAGATCGATCCTTCTTCCCCCAACTTGTGACTCTCCCTCTTCGACAACCTGGACTTCTTCTTGCGAAGCAACGGATATACTTACCGGCCTACCGGAATCACATCGCTTCGTACACTTCAGCTCCGACTCCTTCATACCTTCGCTTCTCCCGCCCCCATATCCTCGAGACACGTTCCACCCTCGCCTCCGTTTTCCAAACCATTCGCGTTTACACCACCACCATCCTGTAAACAGTCAAATATCAGGTTTCAATATCACAGATCTAACCCTCGACTGTGTCCTCGATCCGACCATAGCAGATAAAATCGCCGTCCTATCTCCGAAAACTCTTCTTCCCTCTCGCTTTCTCTCTTTCCGTCAAATCGAAAAAAACCCCACCAATCAATAAACACCATCCATCCAGCTTAAATGATCCATTGACGATATGCTCGCCCTTGAGATACCGAGAAGCACAACTCCGAGAACGAATACATGTTGCAACACTTTTCACAAGCTATAAGCACGCTCATTGAGGGCCTGGCCAGCCCCCTTAAAATGCCTTTCAATGGGGATAAGGAAGTTATCGAATCGAAAAGCAGCCCACCAAGGCAGCTTAGACAGCGTACCACTCGATCATCCGTGGAAATCGAACCTCCCGCGGAATCACCAAACACACGAAATGCACAACCGCAACTAAAATCTTCTCCTAGGCGGACCTCGGATGGTGATCCTTCTGCGAGATATGGGAAAGGCTATCAAGGGCATGGATATGGGTATGCGATGAAACCGATCTCTGATAGTTCTGAGTCTCCCCATATTAACAAGGACATTAGAAATCCCAAGTGTGCACAAAGGATAACGATAGTGAGTGTTTGATTTTGATATAAGCCATGCACTGTGCAGTTGCTAACATTTTCTCTTAGCCTGGTGGTCCTCAACCACGGAATAATCTATATCTATCCTCTAACTCTCGTCAGGAACCCCTCTCACACAAGAAGCGCCCGGCACCTGGCCATGGGAGTCTCCAATTCGCTGGCGGAAACCTCAGCCGCCGGGATAAAGAATTCAACGAATTTGAGCCTCAATATCGAGATAAAGGAGTGTCTCTTTCCCCAGAGAGAGAGTCACCTCAAACTCGCAATCGACTTGGTGGGAAGGGTGACAGAGCGAGAACGCGAGTCGGCAAAAAATCAACACCAGAAGGTCATCCGGAACTTTCTCCGCAAGAATTTCGCTCGGTAACTCCAGAACAGAATATCGTCGAGGGTGTAGTGGAGTCTGTTGAACGGCGACCAAATACACGTAAAGGAACGCCTTACCCGAACACCAGACCCAAGTCGGCCGACGATTTCCATTCTGTGAAATGGTGTTCTGGTAAGGATGACCCAATTCCGACCCAATTTACGAAAAAATCCAAGGCGACAGCGCACTCTGCCTTACTAGAATCTTTCCAGGATGAGTCAACACCAAAGTCCGATACTGCACTTAGGCTTAAAACTGCGATTCGGGGAGAGCATGAAGTATCTACATTCCGGATGTTGCTTCGAAGGATTGGTCCTCCCGAGCAGAAGAAGAAGAAAACCCCCGAGTACACGGAAATAGCGGTTTTTGTGGGATCTCAAGAGGACCGTGAGTTCAATACAAGATTTCAAAACATCCAATCTGTGGCAGTAAGAATGTTTTCTTCCTATCTCGCAAGCTTTCGCACTGACATAGTATATAGTATACCAACGACGAACAGTATCAACATTGTGTTTGCATCAAAATGTCTAATCGTGAGAACAGTATGTAGCCTTCTTTTTTAGACGTCGCTCCGTGAAGTTTTACTAACATGACGTTTCTAGGACGCGCTGATACTATAATACTCCATTTTGAGGCTCTTCAGGAGCCTTCGACGAAAGACATCGCCGAACGTGATGCCATGGTATTCGTGAAATGGATGCAATCCGCAGATGTACAATGCGACCAGAAGGGGAGGTGTGTTATCCCCCCCCCCCCTTGACCAAGAACAAGAGGAAAGTTCACTGACCCCTTCTATAGCCACTATTTTAGGAAGCGATTTGAAGAGGCAAAGATAACCAGACATAGATCACTTACGCCTACATTTCCTAAAGCTTTATCAACGGCACAACCTACTGAATCTAGGCGCTCAGACCGCCTACCGGGACCAAAGCCGCGACCTGAGGATAACCGCGAGCGAACCAAAGCTCGGTTAAAGCCTCCAGCTACAATCACACCGCTTCCCAATACGCCATTATTAGACATGGCCGGTCAAGGTACAGGCTTAAACTCTCCAAGAATTACTGAAGGATCGCCTAGGCTCGTCTCCAGCTTGCCTGTGGGTCCACCTATCCGACGGAGCACCAGGAACCACCCTTCGGACCCTCTAATTAAAGTGCCGAAGCCTGATCCGCATCCACCTCAGTCATGGTCCGAAAATTTGAAATTTCCTTTCGCAGAACGGCGTTCTGAGTTCCTGGAGTGCAAAAGTTTACGCCTCCTAGATGCTGATGAATTCTTGAACGACGAAGTCATCAACTTTCATTTATCAATTGTCAGAGAAACACTGAAACTCAAAAATCCCGAGCTCGCCGAAAAAGTCTATATATTCAACACCTATTTGTACACTGCGTACACAAGTCAGGGCGACCGGGGAAAAGCTATTTACGATAAGGTGAAACGATTTGCGAAGGATGATATTTTTAAGAAGGAGTTTGTCTTTATCCCTGTAAATGAGAAATTCCATTGGTTCCTAGCTGTTATTTGCAACTTACCAGCCGCACTCGAAAGTGCGAAGAGGAGGACGGAGAGTAGCCAGGATGATTTAATTTGCATCGATCCCAGCCCAAACCCGAAAACATATTTTAAGAAGAATGGCAGACCGCCGGTTCCTGCTGAGAAATGCACGGTAATTATCCTGGACTCTATGAATGGGCTACATAATGGCGCCCTCAAGACGGTCAAACAGTATTTAAGGTCGGAATGCCTGGAGAAACACAAAGTGGAGCTTGATTTGGACGATCTCACGGGCTTGTTACCTCGAAAAATACCCGGCCAAACAAACTTTTCCGATTGCGGTCTTTTCATGTTGCATTACATTGAGAAGATACTCGAGAACCCTTCGCAGATTAAGAAGGCACTTTACGAGAGGGATTTTGGTACAGGGGAAGAAGCTCGCAAGTTATGGAAACCCTCAGAGGTTGTGAACAAGCGAGATAGGATGTGGAGACACTTCGTGAAACTCAATGAGGAGTACGAAAAGTTTCTAGCAGGCGATACCGCATATAATCAATTCCCGGAAATCGACGAAATCCCCACTACGAAAGAAGAGAAGACGAGAAAAGAGACAGGGGACAAAAAAGCCGAAGACGATGATGAACTCATGCTGATAGACCACAATCCTAAAACTTCACCGAAAATTCAGAGTCTACAAGCAGAGGCGACCACCCCAGGGATTGCCTCACCAGCAAAGAGGAAATCAAGCGAACAAGATGATGAGAGGAGCCCGCCATCGAAGCGAGCAAAATCCATCAGTCCAAACCCAGTACATCCTCCGAAGAAACCAAAATCGGACAGTTCGGTAGACGAAATTATATCTCCACTACATCCTGTCGCCGCACCAGGATTGGTAGCTGGTTCGCCTGAGATCCCTTATAGCGATGATGTGATGGTTTACGAAACCGGGGGCGAGGGGGGAGTGGATTTAGCTGAGAATTTCTCAGCACCTGCTGCAAACCCCGCACCGTTAATTGCTGCTAATGGTCTACGGCCTCTATCCGACTCTCCCGAAGGACCAGAGGTGATCTCTGCTCCTCTGGATGTTATATCTAATCTCGACCAAGTTTTCGGTGACGATAAATTTGTCGCCGTTCACACTTCCTCAGGATCCCCTTCAAAACGGCCAAATGGGAACCTCACTCCGTCTATCGATGCTGCCGAATCGTTCAACGATTTGGACATCGGCGGCAATATGAAGGGAATCGAGTTAGAAATCGACGATATTGATGATGATGGCGATACCCCAATGGTAGACGCTGGACCGCGACATCCCGTAGAAGAAATTGAAGACTTTGACGATGATAATACCCCTCATATACAAGACGCGCCGTGCGGGGGGGAGGCGAAAATGAGAGGCAAATCGGCAAACGAGCTGGCGAACGACCGGATTGTGGATGAAAGTCCCTCATCGCAAGATCAAAATGTATCCAAGACTCCTACAAAGCAAAGAGGTAACGGCAATACGGTTTATGACCCCATAGTGCTCGACAGCCAGACTTCGCCAAAGCGTTCAGGGCTCCGGTCATCGTCTATTACCAGTAAATAGAACTCTATACTTGATATCCCCCCCTCCTGCCAGTTATGACCATGTTTTACCCTTTTTTCTTTTCTTTTCTTTTCTTTTCTTTTCTTTTCTTTTTTTTTCTTTTTTTTTTTTTTATTCGGCCAACCGTTCATCCCTCCCCAGTTCTGGTTTCATTTTTTCTACAGCCTTTGAATTCATGATGCATGATAGTCTTCTGTTCTAACATGTTTGGGCTTTTGCCATTGAGCGCTGAAATAGCATAAGCGGTGGAAATGTTACAATTCACCGCAGTCTTTCTAGCACGGCGTTTATTCCTTCTCTCTTGTCCTGCTTTTCTCTCGCTTTTTGTCAATTTGCTTTGCCTCGTTTACTCCCTTTTTTTTTTTTTTGCTGCATTAGATTTGGCGTTTTTATGGCGTTCTGGTGGGTGTGAATCTTTTTTTTTTTTGGTCTGATTCTCTGTCACTTTTTCAGTTTTTCATCCTAACAGCGCTCGATTATGATGGGGGGAGGGGCGCGGGCGATTCGTTATTTCATTCTATACGTTTTTTCTGTCTTGGAGGTCCCCCCCTTTTTTTTTTGATACCAATGCAAGTGGCCTTTTGCTTTATTGTAGGTACAGATATACATACTTAAGTATATACTTATATATATACAATAGACTGGTATTTTCAAAATCAATTTTCCTAAGCTATAGGTGGTAGAACCGATATGAGGCAATAATAATACCGGTTTTGGAAAAAATTGCCCTTCGATCTATGCGATTCGCTCCGGCTTTGGTATTACAAATATTACGATATAAAGTAGCAACATGGCAATTATTGCATGGCAATTCGGAATCTCGATTCATGAAAGATCAATGAGGCGATCGCCCGAATTGCCATTTATGTCAAAAAGGCAATGATGGAATTCCATAGAACATGGAAATCCTTCACTCCGGAAACACTCTAGACGGCTAGCAAAACTTTTTTACGAGAATAGAATAGAATCAATGGCTATCGACATTATGATATCAATGCCTTTTTTTCATTTAATATGATATTGCGATTCGATGTAGCACAAATTCTAGATTTCTCATAAAAGCAGAGTACTAGTTTGTCATCTTGGTGCCACTAGAGATCACTCTCTAGAAAGTAAAGTTGTTTATGATCTGATATCAAATCATCAGATAATAATAGTGAAATATGATCGAATATTATTATCATTTTTTTTCAGAATATCATGATGATAAGAATCCTGATAGTGATGGGATGGATGATGCCACAGAATGGAATTTGAGAGAGAAATGTGTTCATATTTAAGTAATGGACTCAATCGTAGTCAACGTAGTTGACAGAAAAAGTTAAAAGTTCTGGAATACGTCGGTTGTGGGTAAGAGATGGATCGCAGCTAGAAGCTATAAACTTAACGGAGCGATCCGTGGGCGGCGTTTTGCCTCCTAATGAGCGAAGGGATGCGCGGGTGGTGGTAAAACGTAAACCTGGATTTCGCCCATCGAAAATTCGAAAAGACCCGAATATGGTAGCTAGCAGACTTTAAACGTTCTGTGTTTGTATATATATGCTTATTCTAAATACTTAGATAATGTCATAACTTTATCACGGATGTCTTGAATCGACGAAATGAGGAAACTATACTACTCGAAAAGAAACTCGTAAAATATCAATGCGTGTGTCTTTGTATTCGTATTTTTGACACATCACGATATAATTATTACAATCGAAACGAATGAAACTTGGCAAAAAAACCGAGCTCGAGTATCGACGACATGCATGAGTGACAGGGCCGCGGGCGAGGGGTAGATCTTGATTTTTTCTTGGTTTCGCTTCCCCGATTTCGGGCCTTTTGTGATCCGGATCCTCCTTTCCTTTATTTTTCTGTCTATCTTGCATCACCAAGTAGGTAATTAACGTAACATGGGAATCAAGGAGAAAGCGCATCATGGCGAAAGTCGAAAACTAGAATTTGCCCATGATATCAGGAAGAAGAAAAAAAGGAATAAACATGGATGGTGGTGATGTTGGAAACATGATATCAGTGAAACCTCTCGCAAACAGCACCCATACACACATATCCAACATTGAATTCCTGGACCGATCCTCACCGACTTTTTTTTTATTATTCCTCGTTCTGAAAATCACCATGGGAAAAACAATCCCTTTCGGAATTTCCAAACATGTGTGTGTTCGAACGGGAATCCTGGTAAGGACCCTGAATCGTCGTGCATATCCTGACGAAAGGGCTGGCAGGGATCTCCGACCAAGGAACCCACCCACCTTTTACTCCTACTTTTACTACTTCTTTTACAAATTACTCCCAACTTGACTTGCTTTGGAGCCCCCAGCCAGCTGCCTTATGACGGCATATGGGGCAAACACTGCAGCAACCCGAAAACCCGATTGAGAGAACGAACTAACAGAATGAATTGAAGAGGACGGACGGGACCACACAGGAAACGTACCATTTGTTTTACAAGATTTGGTTTTCCCCGTACCTGACCTGGGCCATGTAAACTTGGGGGAGAAGAAAATCAAACATATTCGCCGTCATGACAGGATTGCGATTACTTCACCAATTTCGTCGCAATACATATTGGTTGACGGTGGTAGTGGTGGTGATGGTGGTGTGTGCGCGCGCTGACCTCACAGGTTACGGCATGCCGGACCAGGGTGTTTCTGTGACGACAGTGCGGCGAAAGAGCTGCATCAACGACGACAACATTTACAATTTTGAGATTTTCCATCTTGTTTGCCAGTAGGATATACTTACTGGTGATATTATAATTTATGGACTACATGTATACAATTTGTATTGATCGTATTCTATGGATACCACCGAGAGTCCGAAAGACGACCCATGCAATGGCGAGAGTGACAGCAGATAGACATGCAAGACGGAATGTCATCGAATGCAGCTCTAATACTAACTACCCTGTCCCGGGGCCCTGACCATGTTTTTTCTTGCGAAAGAAGGAACACCAGGGAGAGAACACACAAGCCGTGTCTGGTCTTCTTCTTGTTCTATTATGTTTCTTATGCGCCACTTGCCGTCATCATGGTCTCATGGGGTTCAACCATGATGCCGCTTCTTTTTCTTTCTTTTTTTATTTCTCTTTCTTTCTTTCTTTCTTTCATTCATTTTTCCTACTCTGCCGCCCCCTGCTAGTCTGACATGAACAAGCTCGATAGCGACGTCCTGCTAACAAAAAAGACCGGGACAGTATTGCGGTCAGTCCATCAATTTGCAGTGAATGGCTGCCCTGCCGTTGGACAAGCAGCTTCCGATCTTCAAACCGAAGGGCGCGATCGACGACAGGACCCCGGACGAAATGTGCCGTCTCTTTTAAGACGTAATTCACCGCTGTTAACGTACCCAAGCGGTTGGAGGTGTGTAGCAGCCTGGATATTCTTTTTTTTTTTTTTTTTTTTTCCCAGATCGAAACCGGTGCGGGGAAAAAGTCAATTATGCACACAAGTCTAACAGAAAAAAAGCCGTTTCTTTTGGATATACTGATTTTTCCCTTATTTTCATATTGATGACTTGGTGAAGTCTCCTGCAGAGGCCAAAAGAAAAATGGCAAAGACAACTGGGACGCTGTGATCGGCATGCTTCTGATCATCACCCACCCTCCTCCTCCTCCCTCCTTAGCCAAATCCTTATTACTGTTATTGTATACTATTATAGCCTTTGGGAAGCTTAAAAAAATCGCCTCCACTAAAAGAAAACGAATAAGCAAGGAATGATCGCTCTGCTTTTGGCCCTTTTCGCTTTTTTTCGGGGCCTTGCTTTCAATTAATTATTAACTTTCAACCGAAAGAAAGAGTCGAGGCGAAAACCTCGCCCGTGTCTGATATCATATTTCCCTCTTGATCGGATTTTTCCCACACACTCCCACTTTTTCAAAATTCCCCATTCAAATTCGATTATGTGACCTGAAAGAGGGGGAAGCCTCATTCAGATATAAGTACTTAGTCACGGACTGCCCTTCCCGATTATTCTTGAAGTTTTCAAAAATCCCACTATTACATTCGAATATTCAGATCTAGCATTCTTAGCCTTATCGACGTTCTTCCGATATATTATTATTATTATTTTCTTCTTCTTCTCCTTTCTTCACCAAATCCGGTATAATACTTTTCAAATATAAACCAAAGCCTCCAAAGTTCTCCAAAAAAGAAAAAAATAATCTAGTGTGGACGACTCTTCAAAATATATACATAAAACCAAAAAAAGGCACCCCTACTTGATATAACCAAACTTTTAAATTGGGTATATAGGCACTTCTATTCTATATATATGATCATAGGAACTCTGAAGAAACTTCGACTATCAAAAAGTCGAAAGAACAATTCCAACAAGAAACTCCAACCTACATTCCCCCTCCCACCAGCAGTGAATATCCACCTCACCCTGCCATCATCAACAACAGCTGCGCATTCTCCACACAACCAAACAAGTATTCTCAATACTAAATCTAACAAACAATACACATCATTCAAAATGGCGTCTTCAAGAACTACCACCACCTCTTCATCATCCACAGAATTCACAAACGGATATCACACGCCAACGTCACCGGAGTCTTTCACGGACCATCACAACCACAATCACGAACACGTCTCGTCGGCTTCACGACAGGAGTATGCTAGGATATTATACGAGCATACGATGAAGCAGATGGAGAGGTTTGCTCGTGATGCTCAGTCTCGGGGAACATTATCTATGGATCATTATCCACTTCAACATAGTGCTGCTGCCTCGAATTAGAAAGAAAAAAACAATATAACCGTTCGAAAAATAGATATATTGTTAATCTCGGAACCCCCTATCCCCCTTTACTCATGAATATTTCTGTATAAATTTTTATCCTTTATCACAATCTTATCTTGGGACATGCAGACATGCATTTCGGGATTTTATTCCGACTGACTGACTTGAAGTCCATCTATTTTTATTCTCTAATGACTAAACGAATCTTTCCTCCCTTTTTTCTTTCCTCTCTCTCTCATTTCTTATTTTAATCAGGTTCTACATCTTTCGTTGTCTTCTAAGCTCTGAAAGTTTCATTTCGAGCGTTATTTTGGTATATCTTGCGGGGTTTCAGTCTGTAGTAAATGGAAGAAATCAAGTGATATCATAATGATATCTCAAAATCACCACCTCACCACCTCACCACCGCCGACTACTAACAATGCAAAGGAATACTATCAGTTTAGTATCTACGTATCTACCTTACCCCAGCAGTCCTGACTTCCCGCTTAAGCGATTATTCTTACGTTCCTCCTCGGTTGCTCATTATTGTCATTATTATATTTTCTGAAATTATTTATATACAGATCCGTCATTCGCTTTACGAGACACCTTTTCGTGATGTTGGAGAATATATATACATCTCATATATATTCTTGCGCGTGCACGGATTTTTTTTTTTTTTTTTAAAAAAAAATATGAAAATGTGTACACTAGCTTTTCTTTACGTCTGGTTTTATTTAAATTTTAGCCTTTAGTATTACAATATCGATCACTATTAGACTTTTTTTTCCATGGTTTTGGTTTTGGTTTTGGGGTTGGAATATGGTATATGGGATATATGGAAATGGAAAATGATATTATTTTTTTTTTCTTTTTGTTTTTTCATAGTTGGGGGTTTTTTTTTTTCGAATTTTCTCGTCGAGATACTACATGACGATATTAATGAGACGAATTAAAGTATTGAGAAATATAGACAGTATTGTATCGTGATTTCATCCCATTGATTCATAAGCTTCGTACGTTTGAAAACTGCGTCAAGTACATACATATATCCGTTTCCTCTGTTCCATTCCAACGAGAAACAAATACAACAATGAAAAAAGAATAGAGAGAGGAAGAATAGAAAGAGAAAAAGAATAGAAAAAGAATAGAAAGAGGAAAAGAAAAGAAAGGAATATCCTAGGTATCCTTCTGGTTTCGCAAGTAGTAATAATAATAATAATAATAAAATCATCTACGAAAATCAGGAAAGCAATAGAGCTGCCTTCCAGTTTTTCAAAAACTCCGCGCGCATCTCGGTCGCATATAAAAAAACACAAAGGACGGTAACAAAATCGAACACATAAATCATGAAAAAAAGCGAATGAGGATAAAAACAAGGTGGGACAAAAACTTGGACAAAAGGTAAAAAGCGAGCCTCGCGAACCGCTAAGGTCCGTCCATACCTCTCAAAAGGTGACGGTGGCTGACTGGAGTCGGACTAACGGGACGTGTTGGAGCGGGACTGGACTGAGCTCCTCTCGGTGGGATGCTAGAAGCTCTCGTCTGTAAGCCTCTAGTTCTCTCCACTCGCTTCTTCTCGGCTTCGAGCGTTAATATCTGCTTGTTCGCTCTATCGAGTCTGGCCCGCAGCTCTTTAATCAGGTGTTGGTATTTCGACCTTTCTTTATCCATATTCAAAGCCTTGAGTTGAACCTTAATCTCGTCTGCTTTGATCTCTAATGCGCTGTTTTCCGCTTGAAGTTCGTCCCGCTCTCTCAGCAATTGAGAGCTTCCTTGGGAAGTATACTGATATCGGTCCTTCAAAAATTCGTAGTCGTGTTCCAGGGTTTTTCTCTTTCGCTCCAGTGCAGTGACCTTACCGTTCAAATCCATGTTTTGTAACATTATCTTAGTCCTCTCGCGCTCTCCTTCGGGTGTATCGAGGAGAGCTTCTTGGAAACGTTTCATGTCATCTCTCAGTTGATTTGATTCTTGGATAGCAGTTTCCATAGCCGCCTTGGATCTGTCTCTTTGCATGGTCAGATTAACAATCTGTTCGGCTTGCTCCTCCATCTCTTCTTTAAGATCCTTGATTTTCTCTCTTTGTGCTTGGTAGTCTATTTCGCGCTGTGCTAAATGTCTCTCCCATTCTTCCCGGTCTTCTTGATTCTTCAAGAGCTCGGATTGGTAAGATCGAAGTAATCTTATAAGATCTGCTTTGTTCTGTCGTTTGCCCGAGGAAAAAATCAGTACCGACGCGGTACTATAGCCGACAAGAAACCGTGGAGGGCCTGATAACTTACCATCCCTTGCAACATTCCATCATCTTCCTCGTCCAAATCTTCGTCATACTCGTCCTCAAGTTCTTCGTCTTCCTGTTTTACAACCCCTTTACCTTTAATTTCCTCGGCCGAACCTGACTCTATCTGTATGTTCAACTCCTTATTATCATTCTCAAGGATGGCTTCCGGAGTAACGTTGGCAGCTGGCTCATCAAGTTCACTGACCGGAACTGTTACGAGTTTGTCAGAGCTAGGAGCTTCTGGGAGAGTTCCGGTCACATGTGTGATGTCGCCAGGTTCTGCAGATGGCGTGAGAGCCAACTTTTCATCAATGAGTTCCGACTTAGAAGAACTTTCAGCAGGATCATTCGATTTGCTGACTTCGTCCTCAGCATTTTCTACAGGCGTATGTTCCCTACGTTGAGGTGACACCTGGGATGGGTCTATTCTCGCCTTCTTATGTTTTCCACCGGAGGAAGTTGGGGCAACGCTTAGAGACTATATTAAAAGGTAGTAATACTTAGTACATCTAGAAAGAAAAAAAATTTTCGGAAAAGGAAAGGATAAAAATAAAGAAAAGATCTAAATCACAACGCCTTCACGTACAAGAACCCTCTTCCTCGCAGGGGACACTGGACTCTGAGTAACCGGTTTACTCATCTGCGTGTTTTGCAAGTCATATCTCAAGGGCGGAAGAATGTTTTCTTGCGTGTTTTGCAGATTTTCAATCCACGAAAGCGGGCTGCCAGCTGATAGAGTTTCCATGTAATCAACCAAGTTCTGCGGAAGGGTGCCAACATCTTCGCGTATAAGATAGGAGGCGAACAACAAGGGGTTGATATAGTCTTGAGGGTCTGATTTGATAGATTCAGGGAGGCACAATAAAATGTGCGCTACCGTATTTATAGCCACGAGATGGAGAATAGGTACCACTACAGCACCTTCGACCTTTTGTAGTTGCTGAATATGCGCAGCTGATGAGTCCACAGTAGAATCCATCCCGATTATAAGGTTCACGGTGGGCTAGGGAAGTGTTAGTTGTTATTACTGTCAAAAGAGAGAGAAGAATAGATATAAAGATTAATGTACCAAGGTAGCTTCTCCACCTGCTCTGGATGGGAGTAAAATAATCTGTAATGCTTCAGTCTTCTGGTCGGATAGCGGAGCTGTACATTTCATATTCTCGTCGTAACGAGTATAGCTATATTCGCCAGATTGCATGAATATCTCAAGATAATCCTAGGATATCGTTAGCGTAATACTTTCTGTGCCAGCTCGGGGTTCGTAATACCATTAGAAGTCCCTCTGCCGCGACTATAGCAACAGAGTACGCTTCACCCTTCAGTTTGTCCAATAGAGTAGAAATCAGTGTGAATTTGGTACTCTGTCTACAGAACCAACTTATTATCTTAGGTCCCGCTTTCGTATGGGTATGATTTTCGGCGAGGTCACAATGGCTAGCGATCGCGTCAAGTCTTCGCACTAGATTTTCCATTTTCGCGAGTGGATTAGAGACGCTTTCATTAGGCACTTGTGTGTTTTGTATTCCCACGAATGCTTCGAAATTTCGATAATGCACGCGCAGGGTCTCTTGGTAAAGTTTCTTCTGTTTATCGTGCAGAGGAATAGCTAAGAAGATCTCAGTCGATGTTGACCGGGTAGGTGCTTGAATTAGACTGAAAGCTTGAGAAGCTGCCAAGTATTCATCATTGATTGAAGATAGAGCTTCAGGAGCTGGGGTTTCTCCACCACTTTCAGCATTCTCTCCTTTTTGTGAATTTGCTGTCTCCTCGAAGGGGGTAGATAAAGGTTGTGAGGAAGAGAGGAGACCAGATGATATGGTCGCCATGCCTTGTCGCTTTGGACTGATGTGGCCAGAAACGTTGGCTATTTCGACTGCACCGAGCAGAGGCGATGCCGGGGCAGCAGACATGATTTCGTCCCCAGAGCCTGAAGTATTGAGCCTTCTTTTTCTGCTTGCCCGAGTCTCTCTTGATGGGGATGGAGAGAGCTTCTCCTCGGGAAGGCTTAAAAGAGTCTCTTGGAGAGCAGCGCTGGTTTGGGGGATAGAACTTCCTGGAATTAATCTCGAGACCTGCTCACTCTGTGGCGCTTGGCTTCTTTGCGGTGGGAAGTAGCCCAATACCGTAACAGGAGCTGGCTTCGCGCTCGCAGGTATTGGGCCACAAGGGGTAGAGGCAGCTGAGCGATCCTGAAGATCCTCTCGAACTGGAGTCTTTGGTGAGAGGATGGGAGGGAATGTCTCAAAGTTCGTCCCAAAGCTTGCGGGCTCGTAGGGCTGCAAGTTGCGAAGCGATGATGAGTCCAGCGCTTCAATAGCCTCGCCCTCCCTCTGCGACTGCTGATTCTCCAGCTGAGCATATGTCAGGGGAGTATTAGTATTAAAGAATACATTAAAAGGCATGAATCGGTATGCTTACCTGAGCTGGTGGACTGGGAGATTCTGGATGCTCCTCCACGATGCTTGCAGGACGCGATTCTACAGATTCCTGTAGAATTCGGACAATGTCAGGATTGAAACGACGTGGTGAGGGATGTTCCTCAGATCTATTCTCTACAGTGCGAACAACCTCACTAACGTCACAATGAGATTTTAGAACATCCTTTGGGGTAACAAATGGAGAAATAGAAGCAGAAGTGCTATCTTGGTTAGGAAGAAGGCCGTTGGGTGAACCGAAAGGTGTTTGAGATTCAAAAGGTTGCTGATCCGAGTTGGGTGAAGGTGCAAGCTCGCGCGCAACACTTTTTGTGGCCAGCGCCAACCCTCCGTCAGCTTCGCCATTATCGCCTGATTCCTTCGACTCTGCATGATTCTGTGATACTTCCTCGGGAAAACTCTGGAACGAAGGAGTCACTCCGATTTTCCCAAAACTTAGCTGGGCTGACAGAACTGAGTTTTGTGACTGCTGGGAGTGATTTGTATTCTGGGAATCTTTGGATCCATTGCTCGTACTCTGTGATTGTGCCTTGAGTTCTCTCACATCCTGAGAAAACACTCTATTAGAGGAGTCCGGAATATCTGCGAAATCTCGGTCATGGTCGAGTTCCAATTGAGAAGAGGGGTAGCTTGAAACTGGATAGCAAGCAGCTGTCTCCTGAATTCTCTCCAAACGTGTCACTGATGGCGGTTCAACAATGAGATCGTTGAGTGGAGTTTCTGGTACTAGAGGTTGGTCCAGTGATGGAATCGTTATTGGGGTGGCATCGGGGGACTGCGAGTCAGGGATTTCTCTACGCCCTTTGCGAGACGATTGCGTGAGAGGAACTTGTATCACTACATCCGGAGCGTCTTCATCATCAGACACACCAAAGATCTCAGGCTGATCAAATTCTGGAGTCTGTTGACTGGAGATACTAGATATGCTTGGGATTGGTTCAGCGGCCTCACCCAGGGTTTCGTTGAAGGTTGCCTCGTCTTCACCGATGATTGGCGATGGCGGATCCGGTGTCGGGTAGACAACATATTCACACCTTCGCAGGTCAACTGGAATTGTTATTTCGACTGCGACGATGCTTTGTCTCGTGGTGCTTGGGGTAGAGACATTCTCTAGATCTTCTTCCCGCTCCTCTCCAACCACCTGTGACTTTTGAGAAATTGAGTCATGGTGCAGGCTTTGACTTGAATCAATTATCCGCCGACGACTGTTCCTCCTTCTCTGGTTCACAGTGACATTCCGCTCAGTACTGTCAACACTACCCTCATTCAATCCGGATGGTGCAGCTTCCTGAGATGAGTCAATAATGATGGGATTGCTCAAATTATTCTTCGTCACTCTACGCCTCTTTCTCCCATGCTGATATCTTTCCAGGTCTTCCTTTGCTACCCGGACGGGTTTCGATACTCCAATTTCGCGAACGAATAGAGGGCTTGAGGACGGCTCTCTATTTCGTTTTCGTCTTTTACGGTCCTCCCAGTGACGGATAAGCTCTGCGGTCACTTCGTGCGGTTTTTTCTGTTCCCCATTGTAAGTGTCGATATAAAGCATATTTAATGCAATATAAAATTATAAATAACATACCCACTCTTGAGGCCAAGGCTGGCCATTCTCATCAGTTCCTTCCCATTCAACTCGATATTGCTTCTTTCTCCCAGTTCCTTTTTCCGCAACAATCTGCTTTACCTCCCACCATAGTCCCGTGTCGGAGCTGGAGTCCTTTGGTGAACTCGATTCATTTTCGGAATCGTTGTAGTTGGCTTGCACGTTCTCACGCAGCTCGTGAGGCTCTACACTCGCACTTGCTGCTGCTCTGCTCCCTGGTCGATACAGGGCTTGGCTCTGCGGCATGATGTTTGCGCGTCGTGCCATGGCGTTGTTATTCGGAAGGGATGCTTTGCCCACCAAAAGTTTTGCGAGCGTTGGTAAACCGTACACTGGGTTCTAGAATTGTTGGCCAAAAGTTTCAAAGGAGAATGCACATCTGAGAGGATGCGAGGGGGAACGAAGGTCGACGGTAAGATATACTCCGATATCCAATGGTCTGTTCCAGTAGAAGGGTTGCTGTTGATGGAAACTGGAAGGTCGTAACGTTGGTGGTTCTGAAAACGTCGCTCCTGAAGGCGGCCTGGTGTGGGTGAGAGATTCGCGCCGCTCACAACAACAAGCTCCAACCAGGCAACATACAACACAGGGCTCGGGTTGGTAACCAAAGGCTAATTTTCTTGACCAAACTAGATGCCAATGGGTCTAGTTTATGCAGCCCAGGCCAAGAGAAAGTCGGGAACATTAGACACAGGTTAGAGCTACAATCTAAAACTGAGAAGAAGTCCTTCATAAATGTCCCTCGAAACCTAGCTTCGTAAATTTTGTCGATCGAGGGGTTCAAGTCCCCACGGCTCGAGCCGGCTCTTAGCTCTTAGGTATGTATATCTCATATGCTCATCTCATAATATATCAGAGTTGTTAACTCGATGCCAATTAGTCTGGTTACGACAATGCATAAATTCGATTTTGAGGGCTCTAAAAAACATGAACGGTTGACATTTCAAAAGCCAATCAAGTGATTAACCATATTAATATTACATCCCCATTAATTACGTTGTAGTATATATTCCGACACAAGCCTTATTAACTCTCTCTAGAACATCGATCTATAATCTATCATCGATTGATACCGAAAAGCTCCACTTTATACATTACCTTCTTCGAACTGAAACCCTAGCTCGCCCATAGTTTGTAATACTTGCCCATTTGCCTTCGCGTTGATGAAGGCCGCCTTCATTTTTGGTATATTCTTCCTAATCCATCGTTCCTTTTCACCCCACTGGGTTGGTTCATAAGGTTTATTCTGCTGTTCTGTATCCCCATCATTCCATCTGTTCAGCATATCCATGTAATCCGCATCCTGTGGGAAGTTCAAGAAGTGAAAATGACGATCTGCTGGTCGGGTTTCTAGAAGCTCTGCCTCCCAAGCCGCCATTTTTTCTTTTGAAGGCAAAACCAAACGACCGGAGTATACGCCTGCAACCACAGCCGCTTGGCATTCCACTAAAGGGAAAGGTATAACTTTTGTAGGTAATCCTACGATCGAGAGAGTCGGAGAAGGTACATAAAAGATATGCTGGTATAGATTATGGATGTAAAACCCGTCAGTCACCAGTCTTTCCGATGGGTATGCCGACTCGACAATAAATGGGAGTGAATGTAAATATCCGCTAGAATTTTTTTATCAGTTATTTTCCAATCTTGGGTCCAAGCTTGATCGTATTTTTGGGCGAAACTTACGTGCAGAATAAAACGATGTCAATATCAGACTCGGCGACTCCATTTGAAAACAAAACAGTTCTGCTCTCAGGGATGAATTCCTCTATGGAAGGCACGACCTTGATCTTGGTTCCAGCCAAAGAAGGAAATTCCTTGAAACTGCCAATACTCTTGCATGATTGAAATAAAGGAGTTTGCGAAACCTCTGCGATTTGCATCGCAATATCAATTCCGCTTGCAGAGTTGCCGACCACTACTACTTTCTAAACCTCCAAAGAGTTAATACTAGCTAAACAAAAAATTAAAGAAATATCAGGAGATAGTACCTTTCCAGCGTACCCGGCTGCGTTTCTGAAATATTTTGAATGACGGATCGAACCAGGATAAGTTCGTTCGAATTCATTGATTCCGTTGATATGCGGCACATATGCGACATTGTAGTGCCCTGTTGCAATAACAACAGCGTCGAATATCTCCATTTCGACCTGGCTGTATATCACATCTTGGACTTCAACGAGCCACCTTTGATCTGTTTCTCTTGCAACCCTTACAACCCGTTTGTTGAAGCGTGTGAGCGATTCAAGATCCTTAGAAAACTCCTGGAGATAATCTTTGACGTCACTATGCTTGGGAAAAAGCTGCAAGTCGTCACGGAAAGGGACGTTCCTAAAAACCATAAGATCCTTTGGGATATTCGTCTCCAATGAATCGTACATTGGAGACAAAAAAACTGGCTGGTTTCTTGGTCTGCCGACAACTGGTGGGTCTTCGAGGTTTGGGTTTTCTTGTGGAACGTTTTGCAAACGCAATTTCGTTTCCGGCGTGTAGTTCCACGCGCCACCAAATGTTGACCGCTGTTCGAAGATTACCGGTGTTATGCCCTCCGCTAGAAGACATTTGGCCGTAACGATGCCGGACGGCCCAGCTCCGAGGACCGCAACCCGTTTGATCTGTGGTATCATCGTACAAGGGACCGAGAGGATAGTTGGTAATTTTGACAAGTGGAATTGAAAACCCAGTCGACTTTAGTCAGCAGCCAATATTCTGAATATGTGTTGCAGTGAAGATTTGCAACAAAAGATATTCGTTGTGGGCGACTCGAGTTCGAACGTTCGCAAGTGGGCTGACAGGGTGCGACAGCCGGCCAAGCAACAGGATTAGCTTGCTGGGATGCCGACGATTGTGTTCGCATTCGGGGGGCGCGGGTCGGACGTCACTGGTCATTCCCAGACCACCTTTTATAAGAAAATCCATGCGCGGTATAAACATTGTTTCATGCCAGTTAATTACTTTAGTAGTAGTCTAGGGGCGTACGTTAGGCAAATTGGGAGTCCTGAAAGGCCTGACCGAAGACCTAATTAGCTAACCAGGTTTGACGATTTTGACTGGTTAGACGCCAGTAGTCTCGGGGACGCCAGAAGTTGATCATCCGCTATCTGGCGGATACTAAACCGACTGAACAAATGTCTCGGGTATGTTGCATTTTCTTGAAGGATTCTCTCCAAATATGGATCCTTAACTCGTCCAACATATAACTTCAGCTCGCTTTCCTTATTTTCCGAGTTCGGAACTTGTTCAAACGATCCGCTTTTTTGATAGGAACTGTCAATGGTCAATTCTTTCGTCCACCTGAAATTAGATTGTCTCAGTTGGCAAATATAGTTTTTTTTTGTTTCTCATCCCGCGTTTTTGTCTCCAGGATGCATAGGTAGTATGCATATATGCAAACACGGCAGGATGTTTATCTACATTTCAAAGGTCAAATCCGTGTAATAGAGATAACATGTATTTGCACATCATGAGTGCCGAACTCCCCTTTCATCAAAATAAGGGGGAAAATGTAAAATAAAAATATCCCGGCTTTTCCAATAGAATATACCTATCTACAATGGGTTGTATCGATTGTGCCACGATCGTATGACAATTAGGTGGCAATCTGGGCGACTTGTTTACGCTAGATGGATACGTAAAAGGTCGACTCTGCGCGTTATTGATATCTCTGTCTCACGACACTTGATCGTGCTCTTCTTCCATCATTCCCTCATCCCCTTCACCCAGACTGGTCCATGTTGCTACCGTGATTGGCTCGGGAAGCTCTCCAAGGCCTTCTATCAAGTCAATAATATGTTGCGACTGGTGTCCCCAGCAAGCGAAGAAGTCTCGCATCCTTGTGACGATGCGGGATATTGTTAGAGGAGGAGGCTGAGGCTCTTCCGTTGGTACATCTCTGTCTTTGATCATTTCGTTGAAACCAGGGGTATCTAGATTATTAATAGAAAAATTAATGGCACTCGTTAGCGACTCTATAGCTATCTCGCACTGGTTCCGGATCGCTCGCCAATATCCCAAGATGAGATCCCTTGAGTCAACCATTATCAGAACGTTTTCCTCCGGGTCCAATCCCGGCGAGATACCATCTTCGATGTAAAGAGCTAGGATTCTGATATTATGTGCCTCCCACCCCGTTGGGTCATTTTCGCTTGGGAACTCCTCCATAGCATCTGCGAAGATTAGAAAGGCTCTCAAGAAAGCGTCCAGTTGGTCAACTAGTTCAAAAAGTTTTGAAAACACGATTTTTGCCACAGTTACGTTCTTCAGCCGGAACTTTTTCAAGACATCACCACCATCGATTCCATGTTCCTGTAATGTTTCAGCTTCGTCGATCGTAGCCAATAGCCTAGCTGTGACTGATTTCATCGAATCAAGATTAAAGTTGAAAGTTGTGGGCCAATCCGGTGCCACCGATACAACGTCGTTCGGGCCTCCTATAGCGCATTCGAATTTCCTTTTTTCTTTGAATGTCCCTATCGCATTCAGGATGTTTCTGTATCTCGGCCATTCCGATTCTAGATAGATCTCCCAGTCCTGCGGAGAGATTCTCAATCTGACGGCCTGAAGCGAGTCGGTTGAACTTGAATCTGCATCCGAATCTCGAGCGTGGAGGGGTACCAAACAGCTTACGAGAAGCCAGGCGATGAACCAAACGAAAGGAGACAAGGGTCGCATGCTGTTTCCTGTTCCGAGTTTGAATTGCCAGCCCTGGTATCGAGGCTATTGATAGCGCACCTAAACGAATCGCACGTCTTTGAATTTGGCGGCTATTTGATTGCACCCCTGTTGAAGCTACTGTAGCATGCATATAACCATGCATATAGCGGCAGAAGATCTCCAGTCATATATATTTCCGGTGTTCTCATTTGAGAGAAATGTGATTACATGGCCATACGTGTGCCAGGCCATAATGAAAGCGTGTTTTGAGAGAGTTTGCTAGAGGGCAGAAACAGAGGTTGAGCTCTTCGTTGAATCGCCGTCTTGTGGTGGCGATGTGAACCTAAAATCTTTGCCAACGTTATTTGCATTAGCTATATTGAAGAATTTGGAGGAACTAAGCTGAGAACCAATGGCTCGGGGTATATCCTGCTACCCTTGGGTAGACGGGTTTAGTACCGTGGGTATAATGCGAGACTCTGTCTAAGATGGATCGTTTGCCGACAATAGTTTCATTAGGTCGTCGTCCGTCGGTGGCCAAATTGAGACATGTCCATGTTACTCTAGCTCTCTGTTGCTAGGACCATTCGAGTCAAGTTTGGGAGAAAATGCGTTACTGCTGTTGCATATTGAATGTGGTGACAGATGATGTCGCCTGCCCGTCGCGTCTCCCCATGCCACCCAAACTAATCTCCTCCGCAGGCACGCGCCTTGACCTTAACTTACACAACAACCCTGGATAATAGAGTACCTGGATGAAACCTACGAGACCTTCTTCGCTATCACGTCGACTACCCGACGACGTCCTTGTGGACTAGGGTAGCCTGCTGCTATGGCAAACATACCCGGCCTTTCTACCCTCACACCAGTTCCGCTATCCTCCCTCGATCCTTCCACAACACCATCCGGCGAGATCACTGCGACTGTCGCATCGCTGTGGCCCTACAGCAGCTCAGCTTTACGGCTCATCGCGATAATCGCGGAACCTGATCACCAAAAACGAGAACAGTGTGGAGAGCTCAAAGTATCATTTCATGGCTATGCCGCCGAAAGCTTGAAGAATCTTGCGATTGGTGATGTCTTAAAGTTGTCATTGGAGGGTGCAGACTGGGAACCCCTCCCCGGCGCTGAACAAAAGGATGTTCCCTGGCAACTGCGGTGGGAGAAGCGCCTACGAGTGAAGGTAACGGATCACGTGCATTTTTACCAATTCTAGGTCTAGGGAAGCTAATAAATTTGCATGTGTACAGGTTTCCAAACCTCCATCAACCGAGCCGTATATCGATATAGACAGAAGCTTTGATGAAGCTAGACGTTCCGGATTGTTTGACAAGATCGCCGCCGCCGAAGCCATCATTAATGAGTCACAGTTGGAAGATGATGATTCCGATATCGAATTGCGCACACCACAAAAGTCAGGTACTCAGCTTTCTGCCGGCTCCTGGTCCACGTCATTCCTCGGTGGCACCGCACCTGCTCATACGCCTATCAATATATTCGCACAAGGACGCCGACGCCTGTTTTCTTTGAGTAGCGATGAGGAAGATGAGGATACAAATACGGAGAGGGTTTCTAAGAAGCCTCGCTTGTTTGAACCTCACCAGAGCTTCCGATACATATCCGACTCCCCAGGCGACGAAGAAGATCAAGGAGGCCAAGATATCCTACCGCAGCAAGAGGAGCAATTTTTTGATGAGAATAGCTTCCAAGAAAGCTTCAGAGAGTCCAACTCTAGGATGTACATTCGGCCTGATGAACCTGGGGATGTTTCCGTTGGAGAGCAGAGCTTCAGGACGGTCTTAGGGGACAAACATCAAAGTTCGAATTCGAAACTCTACGTTCGGCCCGACAATTCGCAAAAAACTATCCAAGACACCTTATCACAGGGTACCATATATAACCAAGACACAATACCTGAGAGGTCTCAAGATATTAGTTTGACGGACGATGATATGTACCAAATCATTTTTGGGGAAGCCAAACCGACCTCCAATTCAGAATCCCAACAATTGAACGATGAAACTGCTACACTTGGGCGATCTATTCTTCCGAGTCAGGATTCCGAATGGCTCGCTTCGGTCGCTTCTGTTGGGGAATCTGCTGTAGCCCCAGAGGCCCGTCCCCTCCAACCCGTCGCTGCAGACTCTCAGGCGATGAGCAGCTTTAATCTAGACCCCCTTCAGTCATCATCATCGATGCTCGCTCCTCCAACTTCTATCGAAATGCCGCTGCCATCAGAACAATCCTTATTTCCACTTCTTGACACCTCGCAACATACCAACCCTATTACTCCGACATTAGCACCGGCAGCTTCTCCGGCTCTCCCATTTCCGTCTCCATTCCCAAATTCCGCGCTGGAGAAGGGTTCTATATCTTTCTTTCCAAGCCAACTTTCCCAGAGTTTTACAGGCTACGCTGAGGAGGGATCCGGGCCTGAGGGCGAGGCGGGTGATACCCCTTCACTATTAGCAGCGGCTATAGAAGCGCCAGGATTGATATTAAAGAAAGAATCTATTGAGAAATATATAGAAATCACGGGGGAGGAAGTTGGCACCTTGAGTGCGATTGCTGACGACAAAATACTTGAAGAATCCGTAGAAGTTGAACGCGAGACCATTACTGTTGTTGAACACATCTCATCTCCTTTATACCACGCAACTCCTGAACCTGAGGAAGAGGAAGGACAGGGAGCGGGAGAAGAGGAAGAGGAAGAGGAGGAGGAGGAAGAGGAGGAAGAGGAAGAGGATATTGAAAACATCAAACAAGAATCCCCTCGGTTAGATAGACCATCAAACTCCAAAACCCCAGAAGTTATTGAAATTCTGGATTCTAGCGATGAAGACGAAGCTGCGGAGGAGGCATACGACAGCGATGAGGCAGAAGAAGAAGAGGATGAGTACGAGGAGGAATACGAGGAGGAATACGAGTACGTTGATCCGGCTAGTTCTCGAAAAAATGCAATCGATTCTCGTTCGGATGATGAGCAGGAAGCGGAATTCGAAGAGGAAGAGGACTACGAGGAAGCCGTAGAGGAAGATGTCATTGAGGAGGAGGAAGAGGAAGATGATGATAACTACCCCGAAAAGGAGGGCTTGGACGAACAATCTGCAGAAGACGATGACGAAGAGGATGATGACGACTATGGTAATGCTGAGCGAATTCGAAATGAACTTGAATACGCGGAGATGGAAGGTGCGATATCCTGATTTATTTTGCTTATGTATGAAGAGCACGCCAAATAAAAGCATTGTGACTTACCGGCATAATATTAAAATTTAGAATTTGAATACTCTCGCCCACCACCTCATCGGGAAGAAGAAGATGACACGCATACGGCGGAAAAAGAAAGTCCAAAAGTGGGAGAAACCCTAGAATCCCGCAATAGATCAGATTCTCACATATCACCCACCCCATACAGACATAAAGCGTATGAGACAGAGGCAAATACAATATCTCCGTCTGATGCAGAGATTCGCCGACCTTTGACACACGCTTCTGGACTTCGCGGATCAGTCTTCTCGCGCGTCCCAGAATACGACACCTCCTCAGAAGATCATAGTACCAGTTTTCCTCGTATACGAAATCGGCGACTACCTTCACCTGAGATCCCCAGGTCCAGCTCACCAGTCCGATTTCCTGCAGTTACTCCTGTCAGGAAACCATATCCTAGCCTCGATGATAATGGATTCGAGTTTGTGGATATGCCTATTAGCTACGAAACGCCGAAAAGTAGATTACAAACAGCTGCGAATGATATCCCTACAGCGAAAGAAGATCAAACCCCTGCCCGTCCAAGGACTAAGAGGACCTTGCCATGGTTTACTCCACAGCCAGCGCGGTTGAGCAGAGATAAATTGGGTGCGAGATTACCACATTCGGATCCTGTTGTTCTTGGGAATACGACAACGCCCCGACGCCGAGGAACACCTATATCGAGGGTACTCGAGATAGCCAGAAGGCAGATTCGACTTTTCGAAGAAAATGTTGATATTATCCGACAACCTATCTTTGATGAGGAACAACCGCAAGAGAGCACTACCCCAGAAAGCGAAGTTGAAGAAAATCCGGATGAACCGGAAGAAATTAAACGTTTGAGAAAGTATAACAAAACATACAAAGTTAACGGTGGTCTCACAACATCTTTGTCAGAGTTTGTACCTCTGAAATCTCTTCACCGAATGGAATGGGAAAAGAAAGTAGATTTGTTAGTGTTGAACCTTCAAGAGGTGGAACCAAAACAGCTTTCGAAACCCCCCAAATTTTTCCAATTAGAATTCCAAGCCATCGATCCTTCTTGCGTCGATGGGACAAGCACGACTATTTCACTCAGAAGACCCTATAAAATCGCGTTACCAGCCAAGATTAAGCCTGGCGATGTTGTCATGTTACGGAATATTCAGATCAAAAGCCTGAGGAATCAACGGGCTGGGTTTTCTGCTATGAGTTCTGGATGGGAAGTATGGCGGCCTCAAAGGGTTGCAGATGGAAAACAAAAGATGGTTGTTGTACCACATGAAGGGCCACGGATGGAGTATGGATCTGAAGAAGAGGAATATGTGAATCGATTGTGGGAGTGGTGGAAGGGTATTGACGTTGACATTCGGGTGTATTTGATGAACAGGCCCAGCACATCGAGTGCAGAAGAAAGGAGTGCCTAGCTTAAGTTTTTTGGTTCAATTCCGTTACTATTACGCATTTCATGATATTTATTCTTAAAATTGGCGGCGTATGGATAGACTGTGGGTTGTAACTATAGAAGGTATTTTATATTTAGAAAGGTCCAGTAGCAAGGCGTACCACATTGGTGTAAGTGATGATAGTCACCCTTTATTTTGTCGTATAATCATCAAATACTATAATAGATATTTCGTATAAGAATTGCTAGATTTAGAAGCCCAGCCATTTCCACGGATCCAAGCAACTAACCCTAGAAATACTGAACAATCTAAAGACATATCGAGTGCCATGTTGAAATAGCCCCGGACTCCGGGTTCTGTACCGCCGATATCCGATACCCAACCGGAGATACTATGGAGGGGTGGGACCTTGTGATTGGTCCGATACCGGGCTCCTTCCAACCGCGGGAGTCACACCACATTGTCGAAGCAAAAGGTTTTTTTTTTATCAGATTGATCAGAACCCGAGAGATTAGATCCATTCTTTTCTTCCTTCATTCTTCCACTCCACTCCGCGCAAAGACCCTGTTCGAACCGTACAGCCCAGCTACCAAATCATATTGCCCTCCGGTCGATGATTTTTCCTGAAACTTTTTGTGTTCCCGCTGCGCGCCGCCGAAAATAAATTAGTTCACAGGTATGTCCATTGCATTGAGAGAGTTCCGCGATGGTGGTGATGAATCAAGACGTATTTGAATTTAAAGGCTGAGACTATTCCATCTCATCGAATATGAGAACCAGTTCTTACCCAGTCCAATAGTAACCTGCTTTTAATGTGCATGCAGGAAAGCACCGAACCATTCATTCCACCATGCCCGTCGCTGCAACCACATCGGGACAACAAGGTAACAAAATACCACACATACAACACAACACCTTCAACATCCCTTTAAACGGCCCTCAATGATGATCGATGATGATGTGAGATATCAATGACATATGACATACTCTTTGATGATATGATATGTTATTTGATAGATTTATGTTGCTGCTGAAGAAATTAGTTAACAATACCCCTTTCTAATCGCAGTTCTCTCGCTTTCGCCTGCCCCTGGGGGCACACCGGCCCCAACTTCTCAGTCTCTCGCACCTCGTCCAACCATCATAGCCATTGCACCCAAAGCTATAGCTGAGGATTCTTCGGCACAATTCTCCCCTACAAGTACAAACGGGGTGACACAAAGAGACTGGGTGATACCACCTAGACCAAAAGTATATTCACATGACTTTTCTGTCTAGCCTCAGACTTTGGCTAACCTTGGTGTTTACCGAAAAATCTTATAGCCAGGTCGAAAGCCGGCGACAGATACGCCACCTTCCGTATGCTCATCTACTCTTTGTTCTCATCTTACCCCAGAGCTAATTTCCATCCATTCTAGAAGAGAAAAGCCCAAAATCGTGCAGCCCAACGTGCCTTCCGAGAACGTCGTGCCGCCCGTCTCACCGAACTTGAAGAACAAATCAAGCATCGCGATGAAGCCAAAGAAACCATCTTGATGGAGCAAGTCTCCAAAATCACCGTCGAGAACAATGTACTCCGCGCCACGGTCGCCGAGCTCCGTCGGGACATCGAGGCCCTCCAACGTCGCGATTCGGAAAGAGGATTGGGCTTATCCACACCTTCCACCTCGTCCTCTCGCGCGAGCCGAAGTAGCTTCAGTTCGACTTCAACCGCGACCCCAAATTTTGCGAGCACGTTTGCCGGTTGTGCTGTAAGCCAAATCGCCAGTCCCGCACCCAGTCCGCGTTCCGAAGCCGTGCCATGTTTTGAAGAAGCCTTCGGACGGAAGTGCTGCGGCGGCACATCTTGCCGGAACAACATGGATACTGTATCGACTTTATCTCCCGTGCCGTTGTCTCGGCGAGAATCGCAGCATTTAGAGATGGAAATCGACTTCACAAACATGTTTCACAGCAGCCGACGGAACAACAAAAGTTCCAATCTAAATAATACCCATACCCCTCGAGAAAACAATACCGTTGAACACTCAAGCGCTATCTCTATCCCGCCATCATCAGCTGTCTCTCCGTCCCCACTCGAAGAAGATGAATCTTGCGGCTTTTGTTCCGAAGGCACTGCGTGTGTCTGTGCCGAGATGAAATCAATGGAACGTGAAACGGAGCGCCTGCGACAGCAGAATATCGCACGGGAAGCATTCATGCGATTATCGAGTAGCAGAACACTACCGGATCCTGTTACGTCCAACACCATCAGTAGCGGCAGAAACAGTGGATGTACCGGTGAGCCGGGTAGCTGTGCACAGTGCCAGAGCGATCCGATGAGCACCCTTTTCTGCAGGACTTTAGCCACGAAAAAGTCTACAGCTCCCGCAAATAGCAGTGGGCGTTTTGGAGGTAGAAATGATGATAAACCTGGGTTTGTATGCTGCGGCGGTACAGCTTGCGGAAAGAATAGTACTGTTGCAGCTACTCCCACCAACGATGCTAGTCAGGATATTGAAATGAAGGAGAATCCAAGCACTTCTGGTTCTGGTTCTGAACCGCGAGGGACATATATCCCTTGCAGTGATGCATATCTAAGTGGGCAGTCCCATTCAATTTTGCGGCAAGTTACCAACCTTACTAACGCAGCCCGTGATATATAGGTCTCTCTCGCCACAAACGGTTCATGGACGCCGACCTCGGCACCGTTGTCAAAAAGCTTAACACTAGTGGCCTTGGTGTTGAAGTCTCAAGTGTGAAACAGGTGCTAGAATACCTGGAAGCACTCGAATCATTCCAAAACCATGATGCGAGGACGAGAAGCGTTGATGGCAGTGGTAGTGGGAGTGGGAGTTTGTAAAATACATGTAAAATCAATTGAGATTCTTGTATCAAAGTATATCTTGGTAAAGAGTATCATTGTCACATTGTAAGCTTTAAAATATATACTATATACTATGTATCAGGAAAACGAAACACACTTCTCTTCGGCTGTTTTTGATTTTCTTGTTACATAAAATTCTTTCAATTTTTCCTGCCATACATTAGCGTGAATACAAGAATAAAGGATGAGGAGCTTATGATATGACGCTGAACAATTGATCATGATGACTTATTTGAGATCCGAAAAATAAATTTCGTCGTACAAGGTTTATCGATCGAGGTCGCCTTAGCTTTGCCCTAAATTCTTGCCACTCGGCCATGATGGATATGCGCAACAACTCCAAGCTCCAACTTAGGCAACAAACTGACGGATCGCGGAGCTTCTCTACATGTCATTATCGTGTAAGACTTCAAAACTTCCCGTGGGGTGAATTTTAGCATGATGATGCAATAAAAAAGGATACTAGGTAACAAATATGGATATACTTACATTCTATATTAGCAAAAAAAAATACTCGCACGCCATCGTCCGTCCTGAGATTGTAACATGAATTCTGGATATCGCGGATACCGTCATATCATAAATCAACACATGCGCATTGAAATACAATACTTTGACGTCAACAATTACGCACTACCATTAACCTTATATTACAGCTTCTTCATCCCGGACCCAACTACCCAAATATACGAAAGACCCACTAGATCTCGACATAACTCAGCACAAGAATAAAATAATAATCGACCAACTCTCCAAGATGTCCCAAAGTACGGCGCCAAACGAAGACCTCACCTGCTGTAATCTATTCTCAGTCAAAGGACTGGTCGTAGTGATCACAGGCGGCGGAACAGTATGTAAATGAAACCGATAAATTAATCCAAATAATCTCTAATAGAAGTTATAATACACCTAGGGGATCGGCTTGATGATTGCACAAGCCTTTGCAGCAAACGGTGCTAAAGTCTACATCATCGGACGTCGGGAAGAGACCCTTCAAAAAGCTGCGGAGCACCATGCTTCTAATGCTTCCGGCTCCATTATACCAATCCAAGGTGATGTTACTTCAAAATCATCTATCGAGCAGGTAGTCGAACGCATCAAGGAAGCTGAAGGCCATATCAACGTACTCTTCAACAATGCGGGTGTCTCTGGCCCAGTTTCCGACGACACAAAGCTGGAAGACGCTCGAGAGGTACAAGACAAATATTACAATAACCAGAACTTCGACGACTGGAGCAAAGTCTTTGAAAGCAATGTTTCCTCAGCATATTTTGTCACCCTAGCGTTTTTACCTTTACTCCAGGAAGGCACGAAGAAGACAAAAGGTTATTCTAGCTGCGTTATTAACATCAGCAGCGTCTCCGGCTTGTCGAAATACGGCCAGAAGCATATGTCTTATAATGCGAGCAAAGCTGCGGTTATCCACCTTACTAAAATGATGGCAGAAGAGTTCATCAGTTTGAAGATCCGGTGTAATACTATCGCACCGGGCCGTTTCCCATCGGAAATGACTACTGAGGGGAGTGACGAGAAGAACACAAGCTCGGATTCAAAAGGTATGGATATCCCGGCACAGAGAGCGGGTGATGTTAGAGAAATGGCTGGAACTGCTCTTTACCTCGCTTCTCCAGCTGGGCTGTATACTAATGGGGTTGTTATTCCAGTTGATGGTAAGTGGACGAGTCATAACTTATAAAAGCCTTACTCGTATATTAGGTATAACTAACAAAGGTTTAGGTGGGATGTTGTTGACTTTACCAAGCAGCCATTAAGTCGTCGTGAATGAAAGGTTTGCTTTCATTGTGACTACAACAAAGACTGGTAGATGCTCGATGGAAAAGGGATCGAAGAATTTCGATCCACGCCTTTGTTTTTCTTTTCTTCCTTTTTTTCTTTTCAAAAAACGGCCATTTGCCCCGAACTTTTCTTCTTGCGCTGAAAATTTCCTATCCAGACTCTAATCGAAAATGAATGGAACGCAAAATTTATGGATTCTAGACATTCTCTCATTACGTGACAATGGTGTGACCCTTCCTGGGGAAGGCAGAAACTAAGTAGATTTTGCTGCAGTTTGTGCAGCGCTAGCTAGCATATTTGATGTATATATCTATATTTTGAGCTAGTCAGTTATAACGTTATCAGTGCATGACGCGCAGAAGGAACAAAACTTATATCTAGATACAAGCCGAGTCTAATTGATCCAGCCTTGCCGATACAAGTCATCGATTGCCTTGCTGATACAAGTCATCAATTGCCTACCAATCTATGAATTTGCGCACGTCAAGGGGCGAAAGGTACTTTTAAAGTTGTGGCGGGTTGATATGCTAAGAAAAAGTGGGTCCAGAATCCGTTATCCGCTCGACAGGCACAGGGCTTCCTAATAATCAGCCAATGCCGCATGTATCCCGTCTCCTTTACTAAACACGACGAATCATATTATGAGGAGTCTTTTTCCGTTCTATTGGCTCGGCTCAACTTGCTATTTGTTTGGAAATGAACCCCAACGTTTTCAGAAATTCCGGTTTGTAAAAATATTTGAATGGCATCAGAATCAGTTATCATACAAAATTATTACACCATCTTATCTTCCTATATTCTGTTTTCCAATATTGAATTAAAGAGGATCCAGGGTTCAAGCTACAATGATGCATAGAGATAGCATTCCCCAGCTTCTGCCTCTGATCTGCACAATAAACAGATGGAAATTTCCAGGAGTAGCAGCTTTGTACATATCATCGGCAACCGGAGCAATCGTCTTATAACTATGCTAACTGCATTCAGCCCCACAGCCATGCCGCATGTGCGCGCACACACACCCAAACGTAACCAAGGAATTCTATCGATATCCCTTAGTATCTTAACTTTAAAAGAGGGGCAAAGAACTCAATATTGCCATTGATAATGGTGTTAGGAAACACCCAAGTGCGTATACGTATGCAATTGCACGACTGTTCAATCTCAACTTTCTCTGAATTCGACTTCCAACATATCTGAGAGCAGAGATCGTGATATCCAATCACATGAAGCCTCTTCAATCAAACTACGGCGACTCAAACGACCACATAATCTTCATTGGCAATGTACGTTCTATTACTCTGGACCTTCTAATGTTTATTTAATATATTTGGATGAGGGAGGAACTGACAGCATACTATATATACATCAGATTCCCTGGCGAGCACGATGGCAAGATTTGAAAGACGTCGTACGAAAGATAACACCCAAGGTTACCCGAGTTGAAATATACCTTGGTCCAGACGGTCGTTCGAGAGGGTTTGGATATATCACTGTCAAAAACCGGAATGAAGCGGCCAAGGTAGCAGGTATCTCGATCACTCAAACGAAATATTCCCTTCACTAGAAATCTTGTCGTTTCTAATAATATCCGGCTGCTCTTGATAGACAAACTCGACGGGTATTGCTGGCGTGGCAGAGCCCTGATGACAAAATTGGGGAGTGAGAATTGCCCTGCCCCTACCCTTGTACATCAATCAGAGATACCCAAGAGCTCAAGCAATAATATCAATGCTATGGATTGCCTCTCTTATCCTTGCATACCTCTCGTCCTCGCCAAGATGGGCTTTCCACAATTCGACTTTGGTAACAGGAATTGCCATCTGCCAAACACAACATCCCCCCAACAATCCAACGCACACCCGGACTCCTCTTTTCAGGGTTCCCCCTCCTATAGAACCCTACCTTATCACATGCCATCGACATATTATGACAGCCACAGTATCAATTCCTATCAACCTCCTTTTCCATATGAAGGACTGAGCTTTCAGGCATCTGAAGGACCCCTAAATGCCCGCCATGGAAATATCTACAACGTATACCCTCATCCATTTTATCAAGCTACTGGGTTTCCCGTCTTTCCTGCCATCGGTAGCCAATATGTCGATATTTCGAATCAGCCATCGTACAGCGCTAGTCTTGTGGTCAACAGCGCCGACTTGAAACAACAGCTGCGCTATCTTTATTTGGAAATGGCCGCAGCGGCGTCAAGGAAAAGATCTCCGGGGGTATCTGAGTGCTGCTGGGAGTATTCGTGTCATCCGCTGTAACGAAAGTTTTCTATCAACCCGGAAAGAAAGGTTGCAGCTGTGCCGATGCTTTCTTTAGCTCGCCAGATCATATGAAGCGAGTTACGCTTGTATACATGTGAGATTTATTGGGGCAAAAGGACACGCGTCAGGTTACTTCTATCGACAGAGAATATGTTGGGGGTGATAGCAGGTCTTTGCAAAGGACCCTTAGCCTTAGAACGAGATTTGGTATTTAAATATATTAATATATATTACTAGCCATCCTTTTGTTAGTGGCTTCCTCGAGGCATTTTACCTAATTTGCGCTCTTGAATGCGGTCCGAGAGAAACGCTAAAGCTTCTGATCAGCCTTAGCCGACATCTTATACTGACACTTTCGCCCGTTCGTCCCGCTGCCGAAGTGGGTCTTCGTCGTGAATCGATCTGCTGAATTCCGTCTTTCGTGCTTTCAAGCGAGCTTTGCCTCGTATATCAGGTTTGATATTATAATTACAGGTTTTATTAGAATGTATTCTAAGGATAGGGTCCGCGAGATCCGTGCGCATTCTAATCCGTCGATACGATGCAATGTCCCTTTCAAATTTCGCACCTGACTTGTTCTATCCTCAAAGCAATTTAAAGGCTTGAAGCCTGCTAGCCTCGAATAATTATTCAGGCGGACTTCATGGATGTTGGAGTCTGCTAGCGCTAGCTTGGAACTTTGTGATCCACAGTGTGACAAAGAGATTCGGCAAAACCCGTTCTGCCGTCTTTAGCGAGACATTTTTCACCGACATTTGACAGCTACAACTCAGCTCAGGCCCTCCTCCTACGGCACAGATCCAGCACAAAGTGCAATATGGTATACGAACTACTGCAAACCCCGGTCTAGTGGATATCTAGACGTAATATATTCCAACCAATACGCTTCCACAAAAAGAGATCGATCGCCAAGTTTGGAATAAGTTTGTTCCTTAATACTAACGGCTTTGCATACACCGTGCATATTTTTTTGAAATTAATTCGCGAATGAATTAATTAATTTCGATGCCGTGGGCGATTCACATGCTTTTCGAATTTCGTAGCAGGCAAAATTGAACATGGATGCAAGGAATCCAAGCCGTGGAGAGAATGTGGAATGCTGGCTCTTTTATAGCCTCGAATATACGGTACCGGTGCTTGAGCTAGTATACTACTAGTACTATAGTGGCAGCGTCACGTAAGAGGTATCAATCTATACGTGCGGAGAAGTCTAAAAATCCACGGAGCAAAAGTCTCTATAGAACAAGATTGTGTACTTTCCATAGGTCAAGGTTTCTTCGATACCTAGGAGGGTTCGATAATCCAAGGACCCTTGTATCAAAACTATATGACCAATATATAATATCCAGCTCTATAAATGGGCCGGAGTCAGCTCCTCCACACCAAAGTTAACTACGTACAATCCTGCAGTACTTGTGCATCATCTCCTCTGCAGCTCTGTACTACCACTTCAAACTCTCTCCGGACCTAAAATTTACTACCAAAATCTCATTCGCAATCCTACCATCACCCATCGTAAAAATTTCCAAATATCAATCCGTTTTCGCTTCCTTCATTTAATTCGAATTCTTTCCCTTGTTGAAGCTCAACAATGCATGTCCTTAACACCCACGATTTGATCAACCGCCCGACGTCTGCAGCGGGAATCCACGATTCCGGTATCAACCCACACACCCTAACCTCCAAGTTATTGGATATGCTCGAAACAACATTCAACTCGTGGACACAAGAATACGATATCCAAAAACCTAGAAATAAAATCCATACCAAAAACCGAAGTCCAGGAAAATCTAGTGTGAGTGAATGACCTATATCGTACCGTACCGTAAATTTATAAACGCTTGATGTGAACCGCTTGATAAATACAAATACATTTGATCTAATCAAGAGCATACGAAGAAAGGGCGAACGAGAACCGACGTTTCTAAATTCAAATTCGTCGATTACATGGAACCGAAAAGATCAATTATTATAACAACCCGGCCGACGCTGAATTGAAAACTACTTGCACGCCTTCGAATTAATACTCCAAAGTTTGTGATGCATTGTTTGTTTGCCAGAGAGTTTTTTGCTTGGGATAGGAGGGGCGAAAGATGGGAATTTGATATGCATGTAAAATACTACTCAGCTATCTTGTTGTTAACTACCACATGTGATTATCGATATTGATTTAAATATACTCAATTAGCCTCGAATCCAGGCGCTCGAAGCAGGCGCCTGGATTCGAGGCTAATACTCAATCTTGTTTTTGACTTTATATGAATATAATCGGTCGTGATTTTGTGTGTGTGCTATGTGTACAAGTAGGTGGAAATCCAAAAGAGAAACGGAGGTCGCTTCCATAAGTCGAGCAGTAGATTCAAGAAAAAACGAAAAGAACGAAAGCAATTATGAAAGAAAAACACAAAAGCTCGCTCAAAATCAAAATGAAAGGTCGTAAGGTGAAATAAATATACAAAGAATCAAAATTCGTCTCAAGACGTAAAAAGAAACGATCAAATAAGCAAACGCGACGAAGAAAATCAAGTAAAGAAACGCCACTAAATCATGCATCATGCAATGTCAATATTTTATATCCGTCCTCCAACCAAACTCCATCATTTGTTTCCCCCTAGCCTTTTCAAGTCATTCATTCGTCGATACGGAGCTCTGACGGAGAATTCGCGAAACATTCTCCCATATTCAAAACTTACTCAAAGCAAAAAACTTTTTCATGCATCATACACAAATCCACTCGGCAAATACACACCATCTGGCACTTCTATCCGCCAAGACAAGGGCTCTCCATGGACCTCTCTCGCAGACTTTGATCGATTGTTCAAATACCTGACCGTGTTCGCTGCCCAAGCTATCCGCACGCCTGCCGATCTTCATGATTTTCCCAGTAGGAGTCTGAATGGCGAGTTTGGCGCCCTTGAACATCGCCATCTCGGATGACGTTAGTACGGTCGAGGAATGTTGCCGTATCGAAAATACATATGTGTTTTCGAATGCTAGCCTCAGATTTTGCGGCTGAACAATATACAAGTCGTGACGCTGTGCGTGCGGCGTAGGATGTCGGGTGACAAAGTTGTATGTCGGGTTTGCGCCGGTGTGGAAAATAGGCAACGAAAATGCAAGTGGATGCGGGTTATCTTTTATCGAATGCTACGACAAAAAATAGTTAGCTTTATATTCCGACTGAGCGGGCAGAGAAAGGCAACATAACATACCATTAAACCTCTAGGTCCAGCGTATATTTTCAATATACCGTGACCCTCGTCACCAGGTAATACCGCTTTTATTCTGTATGTCTTCTGGATATTACCTAATGGTCCTTCCCAAGCAACTTGTGCTAGCGCTCCCTTCCTTACGATATCTCCGCTCTCAAAGATATCTCCATCAGCATCAACCGCGAATCCATTAGCTTCGACCTCAGCTAAACATTCAACATCAATTGGCACTTGGAAGTCAATCTGGACAATCTCCAGATCCTCAACTCGGAGCAAAGATGTATCAAAGTTGACAAGCTGGATGCTACTGCGGAAAAAACCAGCACTTGCGCAAGGAAGTGCCATAAGCACTGAATGTGGCATCGGCGGAACCAAATGTTGTTGTTGCGGGAGAATTGGGATGTGTGTAAAACAAGCATGCAGAGGCCTCATGAGGAAATAATGCGAATCAGCCATGTTATTCGGCGCGGAGCTGTACAGTCCCCTCTTTGGATGGGTAGGGCTAGCCAGGGAGGCATCGATTATCCGCCATTCATTGTCGATGACAACGGCGTTCCAAAAGTGATTAGGCCGGGGAACTGCGTCTGGAGTTTCGGCTGTTTCGCCCGGGACCTTCAGGTAACCGCGAATGATCTCACACCCGATACCGACGGAATGGCACATCTGCATAAACATAATAGCCACTTCTTCCGTCGTCGCTTTGAGACTCTGGATAACCCGCCTACAATCTTTATTGTATTCGATATTATCCGCCGGAGAATCTATACCTAAACCAGCTGGTCGTTCCCACGATAGTTTCTCCGCCATCCATGTGAACATTGCTCTTAGTCGCTGGACATCTGACCGGTGTGGTCTACAGATATGCGCATTGGCTAATATGGCAGGGGTAGTTCCGGAGGGTAGTGATCCAACAAAGCGTGCTGCCTTGTCAACTTGTGTCATGTTCACATTCGTGAAATCGGCAGGTTGCTCTACAATTCCTCCATCCAAGGCTTCATCGCCTTCACATTCTTCTTCCAAGAAATCAACTGGCCTCAGAGTCATCTGATCCATCATTTCCTGCTTTTCTTGTCTCTCTATCCTCTCGTTTCTGGAGATGGTATTTGAGCGAGCGACATCCCTTCGCACTTGGACCCAATCTTGAGATTGTGGCGCGATAGGAATATTGCCACCCGCGATGCCCACCATCCTGACACCTCCATAACCTGAATCGGATTCAGGTGTCGGTGATGCCGCCATTGACCTAGCTGTCGCGGTCGATGCTTTCGCTTGGGCAAGGATCTTTTTGAAAAATCCACCCTTCTTCTTTGTAGGGCTCATATTGTTAAAACTTGAGAGGCCACCAAGTCCATTGCTAGAATTGATAGAAGTCCCCCACGTCTGTGCTCTCGGAATTCCACTAGGAGTTACATTTGCAGAGTGGAAAACGACGCCATTATTTGTACCCATTTGCGAGTCCATATTCGAGAGCGTCGAAAATGGTCCAGGCTGTGGTGTAAGTTGGTTAGACAATGGATGTGGATTGGTCTCTCCGTTCATCCCCATCGCAGCCCGATGCTTGTGTCTGATAAAGCTGCCCGCGCTTGTAGCACTGAATCCTCCAGCGCTCATGCCGCTCATTATACTGGCGCTAGTAGCGGCAGTAGAGTTGCTCGTCGCGGAGAACACTGCGGAAGACGCATTTGACTGCAAGGTACTCTGTCTTGACAAATTAGGCCGGCGATCAATATCCCAAACAGATCGACGCTTGGCGCTTGCATCAGAAGTGTTTGAAGAACCCGGTCTCGTGTTTGTCATGATCGCAGAACTAGGTCTCGGCATATGCTGCTGTTGCTTAAACTGCCTAATTTGGTCGAACGTATCGTCATTGGAGTTGTAATATGACGAAGAATTGTTTGGTTCTCGTAGACTAGCCTCCATCCTCTCTACAAAGCTCGAGATTCCTTGATCATGACGTCTGGGATTCGCGCCAATCTCAATGCCATCGAAATTTCCAAAGCCGCCAAAAGTATTGGTAGACGTACTGGGTGATGGCTGATGTCTCATTACAGTTGCTGATGATCCGCTATTATTATCATAGTCGTCAGGTCCGAATGGCATTGGAGACTTTCTACCACCGTCAACTACGCTCATTTCTTCAAGGCTTGACATCACATCGTCCATGGCGCTACGTAGTGGGCTAGGAGTGTGAGCCATCATATGTGGAGATGGTTGAGGTGTCGGTCCTCGCGATGGGATCGGAGAACGGGCGCCATTCATATGTTGAAACGACGGAGCGGGGGAAGCTGTCCTCTGGTAATAATTGTTAGAATGTGCTGGAGGAGGTGGAGGCGGTGTTTCTTGGTTATAGCCTGAGGGCGTCGCAGCTCTATTTGGGGCTGGTGATACGGCTCGGAAGGGAGCTGGTGATTTTGCCCTCTGAGGATTGTGGAACGGCGACGGAGACGGACCCTGCGCCATTGAGTTTTGGTAGGGGTTTGGCGTACCCGAGCGAGATATGGGCGGATTCGGTGACATGGGTCGGTGGTGATGCATTTGAGTATTAGGTGTAGTTGGACGACCCTGCTGGTACCCTATAGTTTGCTGATATGGATTAGGAGAGACAGCACGATGCTGGCTACTGGAAGGAGGTCTTGGAGATGTAGCTCTGAACTGGTTGAAGCCATTTGGTGATACAGCTCCGTTCTGCTGATATGGATTTGGAGAGACTCCCCGGTTTTGCGCATATGGATTCGGAGATACAGCTCGATTCTGGCCATATGGGTTAGGTGAAACGGCACGGTTCTGCGCATAAGGATTTGGAGAAACGGCCCGGTTCTGGCCGTATGGATTTGGTGAGACCGCTCTATTCTGACCATATGGATTCGGTGACACCGCTCTATGCTGGTCTTGGTATGGATTGGGGGATGCACCCCGATTCTGCTGATACGGGTTGGGCGACACTCCTCTGTTCGGTTGCTGATATGGATTGGGTGAAGTGCCTCTATGGCTTCCATACGGGTCCGCACCGCCTCGATAGGATGCCTGCGAAGAAGGCCGCGGGTTTCCGTAATCATATTGCTGTTTCACAGGCGATGCGACTGGTGTGACGGGACGATTGTCGGATACGAGCTCGACGAAATTACTCGGGAAGAGGCCAACTTGCCGACGATCCCTCTTCAACCTTCCCATCCACCATGCGCCGTCGCCTGCATTGAGACATTCAATGAGGTCTCCTTCCACGAATCCGAGATCTCTTTTTGTCTGTTTTGGAAAAGTGTGAAGAATGATTAGTTATACAACATTAATTCAATACGATGCAGTGTAATGCGAAAGAGCGCAAAGGTGAAGGTAAGCGCATACCTCTCCACCCCAAGAGTATATCGCTTTGACCCAGCACGGAAAGTGCGTCGGTAGGCTTTGAGGCTGGACGCCAGGCATGTTTCGTAAGCTATATCCTGCACAGCAGCGATATATCCTTGAGCATAAAAATAAGACGACAGTAGAAGAGAGGGCGCCGTAATAATAGGTTGAGGAAAATGCCGAGAACGATAATATTCAGTTCTGCGATGATAGCAAGTCGTAGCTGGAAGGTAAATGCCAAGTGGCGATTGGGTCGTTTGTAATCGCGATACGTGAAGGTGATTGTAAGATGTTATCAAAGTCGCAGATGCTTGAAGATTGTGTCGCAACCGTCCGCCGCAAGATGATGCATTGAGTCAAATGGAAGCGATAGATGGCAGGTCCTTAATATCTTTTTGTCTGAGGATAGTCAAACTGGTAAATGATGTGATGATTATAATAATAGCTAACCAGAAATGCTGGAAGATGTCAGTAAGCGTTCGGGGGGGATCCATCCACAATATGAAGTCAGCGAGGAAGGTTGCGTCCCGCGGCGAGAACACAACAAAGGCGTTGCGTTGCGGGGTCGCCACAGCAACGCTAACTAACCAGCGTGCAGATCTGTCGCCCGCCGCAACACACACGTTTTCCACCTCGACGAATGCCGCACAACCACAACACCACAACCAGTCCCAAGCATCTCTATTACTTCGTGAGTTATCCTCACGGTTTCAAGACCTTGTCAACATGGCCGCATGCATCTCACCGTCACTGGCACCACAAGCACCATAGTAGCCAACCTCCATGAACGGCTGTCGAACTTTCCGCTCCCGTCATTTCTTCTTTCCCGTCGGCCAACTCAATCTCCATTTCGGACTTTCCAATATTGTAATCATCCATGTTTCCGATCTTGCATACTTTGCGACCAAGCCTCCAAGCTAAGTCTTACGTTCCGAACACTCGAAATAACATGTCCAGATGTTATTTTTGAAGATAGTCGGGTGAGATCGCACACTCCACAGCCAAGCCATCTTTTTTCCGGTAAAAGCCGTTTTTTTAATCAGCTCCTGTTTTCCTTCGCATTCGTTTCGTTTCGTTGAAATAATATATTATCAATCACGATGAAGCATGAAGACTTTTGGTAACGAACGCCGAGAGCTCGAAACCTTCTGGAACGAACTAAGAAGGAGTATGATAGCATGCATCCTTAGTAATGACCAAAATCCGTATCGACAAGCCATATACGCAGCAGATACTGTAGACTCTGCTCGAGCTTATGCATCTTGGCGTGGCCTACCCATTGTAGTCGAGACAGCTTTGGAGCTTCCGGTCGGCCGTCTTACCTAGCTTACTCAGGCCTGCAGCTCCAGCGACAACTAACAGCGATGCGCGATGCGGCAGATATCAAATGGTTATTCTCAACAGATTGAGCAATATCGCACGCGATGAGTTGACACGTGCATATATCACTATTAATGCGAATATGCAAAATCCTTCTTATAAATCAAAAACTGCTAAATAATTCGGGATGAATATCGCATCGTACATCTCCAAACGAGGCTTTGCATTTAGATAGAAGGTATCTCTCAATATGTTTCGATCCGTACACTGTCCGCAGCATTTCATCGGGATGGGCGCCCGCGGTATGATATGTACGACCGTTTCCCACCCGGTAACGGTAATATGCAAAATGCAAAGATACGTAAGTGCATGGCGAAACAATTCCATTTCGTTTCACCTCGGCTGTGGATTTTGTATTGTATACTGACCTATTGTATACCTTATATTTCACGAGGTGGCTTAAACGTTAGTTGGATTATTACACACATATTCTGAAGCTCAGCGAAGCCAGGTGCTCGGGAAGATCGCATTCAAGTAATCAGGGGCCTCACCTGAACTTTCTGTGAATAATTATAAGTATTTTAGGGAAAGTGAACGCAACATCTCAAGAACAGTGGGTAAGTGGGTATAGTCAAATTGATGAGAATTTTAAAACCAGGGACCTAAAATTTGCGTAGACCCTGCTGCTTTTACTTTCCCAAATGCGGGAACGTCTTCAATCTTCTAGAAAAATGAAAAGAAAAGTTCGCCTCGGGCACACAAACAAAGTCCAACGCCCCTCGCTTCTGCAATGTGCCACAATCAGACCCAGGCTAGCATCATCTTGAAAGACTAAAAAAACATGTGGAGGCCTTTCCCAGGTTCTCGGGAAGATACTCAGGCTCGGATTGGCGTAACTGTTCAAAAGCCAATGTCGGTTGAACGAAAACAGTAGAACATTTTAGCTAAACGCTCCTCACATTACGTTGGTGAACCGTAATTAGGGTTTGATACTAGGACAAGATTAGCATCGGCATGCGAAGCTGAGGCGGTGTTTTACCATTGTATCGTCGAAAAAAAAGACCAGAAAGAGGTTGACTAAACATGGATTAGGTCCATGTCTGACACAACGAAGTTCTTTCGAAACGTGCAACTCCGAATAAGGGATCTCAATTGGGATAGAATTTTTTTTATTTTATTTTTTCAATTTTTGGCTAGGCGATCTTTCATCCTGTCGCTTGGGTTTCTGTTACGTATGCCTGCATGGAACGATATCTGGTGATGATGCATTGATTGGATATGATGCTCAACAAGAGTATATTTTTCCAATTGGTCTGATAAGCCGGGGGGTCATGCTATGCATGCGATGAGAGTTGGGAGGGTGGATGGAGGAGATGAATTCATTGAAGATAAGGCTACTTCTCATGCTGCTTGTGGAGGTCACCGGATCTTGAACTCAAGGACTTTAACGCTGGAAAAAGAATGAATCAATCAATCAAACCAAACATCCGGGGTATACCATACCTCTTGTTCTTCATCAACCAGGCCAATCCATGGTTAGTTGGTTGCCAGTCCCTCAGCATGTTGGGTCGGATCCTCCATTGCATTGATATCATGACCAGAGAGAAACCTTACCTTACGAGTGAGCGAGCGAGCGAGCGAGCTGCCCTGCAGTGAGTCTCGGCGGGCCCTGCAGTGCCATGTCATATTTTGGTATGTTTCCTTTTGAATCAAAAGTAAAGTTTATCAATGCTGAACATCTTTTTACATTCTCTTTTTCGAGAACCTCTGCAGAACGGGATTTTTTTAACTTGTGGCGAGCTTGGAACCGGGTTTTCAGTTGGGCGAAGGTTAAGTTCCGGGAACTTTACGGTCCTTTAATGGATAACGGTTACGGGAGCTGCACACAGCTGCAGCAGTGCGAAATGAACAAAGTAAAAATACGCTAGACACAAAAAAAAAAAAAAAAAAAAAAAAAGGTGAGCGGAAGGAAAGAACTCGGCTGTGGAACGTGTCAATTCCCTTTTACTTTGCCCCTGGTAATAACGAAATATGAACGACAGTCTAGTTCCGGGATGAAGGTGATGATGGGACGGATGGGAATGGGATGGATGGGATGGCCATGTGCAAGTTGTCTCATCCTGCGATTTCCAAGGGCCCCGATTCAGGACCGTGGGAATATAAATCTCCCATCTCGCTCGCTCCCTTTTTCCCTCTCCATCCTCACCACCATTCCGATATAATAGAAACATTTTATTTATATATAAACATACAAACACCCTACGTAGAAATCAGGCTATTTCTTCAATTATCCCGTCGTCAACGTATAATTATTTTATCTTTGACTGAGTCATTGCATCACCTATTTTCCCAAGAGCTTGGCTTCCTCCCAACAAGAACAACGCAATTGATTCCAACCAAACCACCAAAAAAGATACATTGTAGCTCTATAGATCTATCTATTACCTATATCAAAATGACCAACATGGAAGAAGAGACTTTCACTTGCTTTTTCTACGGTATGTCTTTACGGGGGTAAATTCTTCTATTATCAGGTGAAAAGTATGCTAAATAAGTAATTCTTACAGGAACTTTAATGGCTTTCCCAATCCTCAGCCGAGTCATATATGGCACTCAGCACCCTGATCCATGGCAGCGGGACCGATTGAGAATCCGCCCAGCCGTTCTGCACGACCACTGTCGCCACCGCGTCAAGAATGTTGACTATCCAGGTGCTGTCCCACAGGCCGGCAGTTCCATCCGTGGCACCATCGTTGAGGGACTTTCCAAAATGGATATGGAACGTCTCGACCATTTCGAAGGCTCGGAGTACGACCGGGTTCAAGTCAAGGTCAATCTTATCGCTGATGAAAACCTGCTGGATCTCAGCCACTCAGGCCGTGAGACAGGGCAAACGGTCAACGCTGGGATTTATATGTTTACCGCGGGAGCACAGTATCTCGAGGACGTTGAATGGGATTTTGATCACTTTGTCAAGCAGAAGCTTAGAAACTGGGTTGGAGAAGCAAAGAACTTTGAGTTTCAAGGTTAGTTTTTAAATCCTGTCTGATTGAATTCTGGCTTCTTCTTGGGGGGGGGGGGGGGGGGCATAAAGCAAGCACAGAACGATACTCCGGTTTTTGTCTTGAACTCTCTTTTCCTTGCGAATCCCTTTTTGTTATTTTTCTTTTGAAGTTTGATTTCGGATATTTTTTTTCTCTATCTCTTGCTTCTTTAACGAGTTATGGATGTTTTATTCAGCGATCTTGTATTGCCGAAGCAAAAGCGTTATAATTTTCAAAAAGAAAAGAAAAGAAAAGAAAAAACCACATCTCCTTTTTTTTTTCTTCAAAAAGATATCGACAAAAGGGTTAAGCAAGGAACATTTCGAGAGAAATTTTTTGCTTTCCCCTGGAATAATCCCAGCCCCAAACCTTAAGAGAATTACAGCTCACTTTTCAAGGTTACTTGCAGAGTCTGGTGCGCCCGACCCAATGGGTGGTCGTTGGTGGGCACGACCAGATGAGGTAGATGAATCCGCTGGCTCCGCCACCGCTTCAACTTGAACACCATCCGATACGGCGCCGAACGACTCCGAGTCAGAAGAAGAACCTGTCTTCTTCTTTTAATTTCCCCCTTGCGTACCCTTTTCCTCGTTGCTGCAACTAATAGGCCGACGGAGAGCGCACATGCCGCATTATCAACACAACTGCAGCCGGGCACCGGTGCCCACTTTTGTGATATCCCTCCTTTCCCTTGCGTCCGTAATGATAGGGTGTTTTCTTTCCCTTTTCGCTTTTAGGTTAATTGGTTGCGCATATACACATATTCATTCAGCTGGATTTGCTTTCTAGAGGATGGTTTGGGTGTTTTTTCATAGACGGGAATTTGGCATAGCTTTTTGGGATTTTTTTTTATCTGCACTTTTCCTTTCTTTCTTTATCTTCGGCTTTAATGTCTGTTTTCTTTCTTTCTTTCTTTTTTTCTCGGTTCAGCTAGCATATTTTGTTCGGGTTATTTTCGCTGCATTACTACGGTACCTGGGATAGACCTGTTGTTTCCTCGCTTTTGCATAGCATCTAGATGCGTCTCTCTAATGCCTCTTCCACAGCCTAGACTTTCTTTCCCCCTTTTGCAAATTTTTGCTTCTTTGCGCCTTGTTTAGTTTTACTGTTTTACAGCCGTCCGTGATACACATAATTTTTTTTCATATACCATAGACTACTACTATTTAAAAACATTTTGTTCTTGCATGATAATTGATACCTGCAACCTGCCATCATTTCGTTCCAATGCTATCAAGCGTTTATTCAAGTTCGAATTAGTCGGCCTGTGCACTGAGTTGTATGATGACATGAGTGATGACATGCTTCTCGCTATATCTATAAAAATCTGGTCTCGTAAACTGGACCCGAGGTGTTAAAATCCATTTGAGTTATAATTATAACTCCGTAGTGAAAAAGACATCACTTGTATATTTTTCGTCAGTCTCGTAACTAGACTTGTGTTCGCATTCGATCTTGTTGCCTATCACGGACAGATAGCTTGCAGCTTCCCAACCAGCTCCGACTATCGCCACATAACCATCTCCTCCAACCACCATTCCCCAAACCAAGCTAAACAATGGCTGCCATCACCACCGCAGCGGCGGCTGCTGCTGTTGCAACAAGATATAGACCGCGAAATAACCTCCTCCTAGGAGACTCGGACGACGAAGCCGACGATTTTTCCACCCTCCCCTTCCCACAACCGCTGCCGCGATCCGCCTTCACCACCCCGGATTTTTCCGCGGCTTCATACCTTGCCACCCTCCACCGACACCAAACCCTCGAAGACCTTCGTAGCGAACTGCGCACGCGGTCGTCAGATCTCGAGAGGGAGTTGGTAGAGCTCGTTAACCGCGATTATGTTGATTTTGTCGGGTTGGGAAGCAGCCTTCGCGGTGGAGAAGGGAAAGTCAACGATTTGAAGCTCGGGGTTATGGGGTTCTCAAGGGAGGTGGAAGGGGTTAAAGAAAAGGTCGTACGAGTGGCGGTAAACATGGAAAAGGAAATGGCAGCAAAGAAGGAGGTCATGAGGAAGAAGGTCAGCTAAAAAGCATTATTATTATTATTATTATTATTCTTCTTCTTCTTCTTCTTCTTCTTCTTCTTCTTCTTCTTCTTCAATTTTTAATTGAGTTTGAGGAATAAAATACCCTAAATACTAACAAATTGAACTCGGGATAATCACGACAGGCTCTGGCGCGAAACCTTCTAACTTTCGAAACCCGTCTATCCCAGCTCGAATCTTTATTACTACTGAAAGACCAACAGGCGGATGATACTATGGCTACAATGCTATATACTCTCGACTTAGACGACGCCCTAAACAGCTCACTAACCTCCCTACCACGTCTTCAAAAGCTCGTCACGTCCTTTTTATATCTAAAACACGTCTTGTCCAAAATTCCAGACAAACATCCGTTCGTAAAAGCGCAGGATAAGAGGGTTAAGCAGGCGCGGCAGACTATATCCGATGATTTATCACGGGCGCTAAGAGAGGTCAGGGCGGAGTTAAAGGATGAGGATATCACAGCGGAAGAAAAGGCCGAATTGGAGAAACGGCTTGTCGATATATTGAAGCTGTGGGGTGAGATGGGGGATACCGAAGATGCGGTTCGGTCGTTGAAGGATAAAAGACAACTCTCAAGAACATGACAGGAAAAACGATTTTCCAAAGAAAACTTTTGGTTTCCCTTTTTATTTTTTTTGACTCTTAGCGGTTACCATGGATATCTTATCTACGATGTTGAAACCAAAAAAAGTTGGACCCGGTTAATATTTATTTAGCATATGTACAATTTCACCAGATACCCACACAATATACATATATATATGGACATTTATTATACACGCGACTACAATTTCCAATTTCCAACCATCTTGAAGGATTTACCAGCTCAAGCTACAGCGAGTGTCTCGGCGCCGACCGTCTCATCCAAACGTAACGGGGAATCGATAATCGCATTCTCCTCTTGGATAATAGCCTCCGAAGCCTGTTCATCAATCTTACCCACACCGCTCTTAAACTCTCCGCTCAAACTGAACGCAGGACTATTGGTACTGCTCAACACCACCTCGTTCATTCTCTTGTCAAAGTCCTCGATCCTAGCCAAATCCTTGACCAACTGGTCGATAAACGCTTTAACGTTATCTCTGACTTCTTCGGGTGTAAATCCCAACTGAGCGATAGCGATTCTAACCACACCCTGACGCTCACGATAGTCGGAGGCACCAATCATGGCTTTGAGAGCGGTTGTGACGTCTTTGACAACCGTTCCGGTCTTTGGTGATGGCATCAAGTTTTTGGGACCGAGGATACGACCCAGGTTGGCCTTTTGGAATGCCGGGAATGTTTTCTGGTGGCATATTATTCGGTCGTATGGGAGTTCTGCCCCATTTTTAATCTGTGAAATACAAAACAAAAACCATATCAGCAAATCACGTTACATATCAACTATATAGATTATTTCTCCAAATATTTTTTTGTTTTTCGTTTAAAAACTAGGGTGTATTATATATCTACCTGTTCCCAAAGTTCTTCCGCCCCAACAGCCACAGCACCAGCTTGCCGTGCAGCTTCAGCCTGTTTACCCTCCGCGAAAACACAAATTTTGATATCCGTTTTGACGGCCTTGGGTAGGTTTATCCTACTCTTAACCGTCGGGCCGTTCTTGATGGTGTGGATCTTCACCGCCAGGTCGTACTTTGTCTGTCGCGGGTCCCTGCCGACCTCGAAGGCGCGGATATAACGAATGGCGTCCATGAGTGAGAACTTTGGGAGGTCGGCGTGATTCCAGATTTTGAAGTGAGTTTTGGTCTTCTTTTTTTTGGTTTGTTTGGATGTACGGGCTTTGGCACGATTGATCGCGCCGCCACCGGCGAGGTTTGTGGGAGAGGTTGAGAACCATCGCGAAGGCGATATTGAAGGGTATGTTAGGGCGGGTGATAGTGATTGTCTGGGAAGTATCGCGGACGAGGAAGCCCTCCTCACAAGGCAGAAGCGGCATATGGATATCGGCGAGGCCATTGTGGGAAGGTTTGTGCGGTCAATCGACCGCCTATACGTCGGAAGCGGCTGGGGGATGTCAAGTATGTTGGAGGGAGAACCGCTATAACATTTTGTTTCGATAGTTGTTTGAGGTTATGAGGTTGTCTGGCGAGCTGTGGCGGTGCGTACTTGTATCTGTCGGACGTCGTCGTCGATTTTTTTTTTTTTTTTTTTTTTGTTGTTGTTTTCTCGCTTCCCTTGCAACATCTCACAAAACAACGATGCATAGTACTTAGTATTAGTATGGTGTCAATTAATATAAAAAATAAAGCGTTTAAAACTTAAAGGCAGAGAGTATAAAGCTTTAATTGAAACTATAAAGTAAATTTCTATCTCTGAGTATACTCTATCTAATGCATCATTATCTGTGGCTTAATACTCAACTTGAAAGCTTAAAAAATACTAAAAAATACTTGAACGAATTGTTCGGCCGAAAACAACTCTCCACAAAGACATATACGCATACACATGTCTCTTTCTCCAAACCCTCTCCATATATCAAAGCCTACTTAAGTACGTAAGTAGTCTTGATCAAAGGCTCTATATGCAAAAGGACTAGCAAGAATATCCAAGACTGTCTTCCAAGTTAACTGTCTATCTCAAAAACGGTGGCCACCGCTCAGCCTCTTGTAAACTAGCCTCCACAACCTGAGCTTTGGGGGCATCGTGATGTTTTCGAAAGTGCCTACGGGTGATTGCTGGACGGTATACTAGTAATACGTATTCGTGAGAGTTTCCTATTCTTGCGTCCCCCTTCGTAACATTGTATATACTGAAGTAGTTGTTATGACGAGTTTATACTTAATTATGAATTCGAATGCTGGTAGATTATCATGGTATCTGTCTTTTATTCAGCAAAACGCCCCTCATACACTGATTGAATAAGCTCTATCAATAATAGATCTGGAGCTTAAATAGGAGTTACCCGTTGATTACAATATATTTGATACCCTCTATTATATAGACCTGATATTATACATTTGATGAATTCAATTGCAATTGTATATTGTTACTTCGGGCATTGGGTGTTGTGCACGTGATCCAAGCTTGAGTTCGATGTTGCTTTGTCCCAACCGACCGAATTAATTAACGAATGTCGGGCTGGTCCCTCGACGCCACATCTTGCCACAGTCCCACAGTCCCACATCCCCGTCGACCTCATTCCATTGTCAGTCACATCTTGTGCTTTAACATCATCGGATATAGCTTACCACAAGGGATTACAAGTTACCGGCTGGCATCATCTACATCGATACCGACACTCGTTCCTTAGATATCAGCTTGCTCTCGCTACGTCAAGCTCGCCGCCATGGTTCTTGCAGACCTCGGACGGCGGATCAATGCCGCCGTCCACGACCTCACCCACTCCAATGTCGTCGACGAAAAGGCACGACACCCACCCTTACTTTAAACAATCTCCATACATACCCATCTTTTACATCCTAACATTATGGAATCCAATCTAGGCCTTCGACGGCATGATCAAAGAAATCGGAAACGCCCTAGTCGAAGCCGATGTTAACGTCAAACTTGTCGCCTCCCTGCGCAAATCCATCCGACAAACCGTAAACTTCAAAGAATTAGGCCCCGGCGTCAACAAGAAGCGCATAATCCAAAAGGCCGTCTTTGATGAACTCTGCCGTCTCGTCGACTCCCATTCCGAGCCCTACAAACCGAAAAAGGGAAAACCCAACGTAATAATGTTCGTCGGCTTGCAAGGGTCCGGGAAGACCACGACGTGTACGAAGCTAGCGAGGTGGTATCACGCTCGCGGGTTCAAGGCTTGTCTTGTCTGCGCTGATACTTTCCGAGCCGGTGCGTTCGACCAGTTGAAGCAGAATGCGACAAAGGCGAAGGTGCCTTATTATGGGTCATATACAGAGAAGGATCCTGCAAAAGTAGCAAAGGCCGGTGTGGAAAAGTTCAAGAAGGAGAGGTTTGAAATTATCATCGTGGATACGTCGGGAAGACATAGGCAGGAAGCTGAGCTGTTCGCTGAGATGGTACAAATTCAGGAAGCCGTGCAGCCGGATCAAACAATCATGGTTTTGGATGCCAGCATAGGTCAGCAGGCGGAAGCACAGAGCAAGGCCTTCAAGGACAGTTCAGATTTTGGTGCAATAGTCATCACAAAAACGGATGGTAATGCCGCCGGTGGTGGTGCCATTTCTGCGTGAGTGTTACGATCTCCTCATATTAACAGTACTGCCTTGTCTCGCAAACCAGACTCAGTACTTCCGTGTGCTAATAAGTTTTTTATGCAGTGTTGCGGCAACCAAAACGCCTATAGTATTCATCGGTACCGGCGAACATATACTAGATATGGAAAAGTTCGAACCGCAAAGATACATATCAAAATTATTAGGCATGGGTGATATGCAAGGTTTAGTCGAACACGTTCAGTCGTTAAAACTCGATCAGAAGGATACCATGAAGCACATTGCCGAGGGTATATTCAGTAAGTCTTACAAAAAAAATTTAACGCTGCGAGATATCTGGGAAGATTTTGGCTAACATGACCTAATTCAATAGCCGTCCGGGATCTCCGCGATCAATTAAATAATATTATGAAAATGGGCCCCCTGTCCAAGATGGCTGGAATGATTCCAGGATTGTCGAATCTCATGGGTGATGTTGGCGACGAAGAAGGCAGCATGAAATTAAAACGAATGATGTACATTATGGATAGCATGACTACAAAGGAACTCGATTCGGATGGCAAGATGTTTGTGCAACAGCCGGAACGGATGACGAGGGTGGCACGCGGGTCGGGTACATCGGTACGGGAAGTCGAGGATGTTCTCACGCAGCACAAGATGATGGCACAGATGGCAAAGAAGATGAAGGGCGGCATGAAGGCTATGCAACAAGGCGGTATGGGAAGGGGTGCACCGAATCCACAACAGTTAGCGGCTATGCAGAAGCGGATGCAGGCTATGGGTGCAGGCGGGCCGGGACCGGGAGGTATGGACATGGCTTCTATGATGAGGGCGCTAGGAGGACCTGGTGGCGCTGGAGGAATGGATATGAACAAGATGATGTCGCAGATGGCATCGATGTTTGGTGGAGGCGGTGGTCCTCGTCGGTAGTCCAAGATAGCAATTTAATAAAAAAAGCAATCGACAGAGGAAGGTCTTCAGGCTATCGGTGCAAAAATTCACACCAAGAATGTAGCAGCTATCGGGTTTATTCCGAGACTACAATAAACGCGTTTTTTGCTATTCTTACAAATCCTCTCTAATCGACGATGACGACGACCCCTTCGGCATTCTCATTTTTATCCACGACTCCCGCATCCTGCAATATCTCGACCACATTTTCAATCATCTTGAGATCCACCTGCTTCACATCATCCACAAACTTTACTCCCTTTCTCCATTCCTTCGCATCTTCTTCGCTGTACTCCAGATTGCTCGTGATCCAAGTTATACCCTCCTCATGATTGGCTCTGAAGTGTTCGATACCCTTATTGACACCATCCAAGAACGCACTCAACCGTGGGTCCTTCTTTTCCACCAACGATGTATCCGCAGTAATCAACCACGAGGGCCAAGGCGTATAAATCTCCCCGATCCGTTTGATCTCTCCAGAATCGTAGAACTTTTTAGAAGTAAAATGTTCCCACCTGTATAACCCGTAAACAATCACTCACATGAGAAATATGAAGGAAGAGTAATAACAGTTACTCACATGAACGCATCGGCTTCCCCACTATTAACCGCATCCCTCAACCTCTTAAAATCATTCAAAACCACAAACTCAAACGGCTCCTTTTTATCGCCGCCGCTACCGAGCCACCCTTTCTCTTTCGCCAGCACAAAACTCATAATATAACTCCCGCTACCATACCTACTAATCCCAATCTTCCCGTTCCCCTTTAAACTCTCAACTGTCGTATCGCGAGATGCACCCGCGCTGATGGCCCAACAGAGCGGGGAGGCAACGTATTGGCCGATAACTTTATACCAGGAAGCTTTGGTGGAGCCTTTGATACCCGCGACCCAACCCTCGGTTAACCCGATTGCGACGTCGATTTCGTTCGATTTGAGGGATTGGATCATATGACCTGTGCCGGAGGGGAAGGGGTGGAATGTCACCGTTGTGGTTGTGTAGTATTTGTGTAGTTGGGCGAGATGGAGGGGTGTTGAGAAGTGTTCTACGGGGGTGTTTAATTAGTTTGGGTTTCTCCATTTTGTCATGCATATGCATGCATATTGTGATGTCGGTTATCTTTAGGGATTGGAGAGGGGGGGGGGGGGGAAAAAAAANAGATACCTGGGACGTATCCCACGCGTAGGGGTTCCGATTGAGCTGATGCCATGATTAACTTTGGATATATCGATATTAATTGCCTTGCTTGCTTGCTTGTCTAATTCTGAGCTTTCTGGGAGTGTAGGATGTTGGATGTTTTGCGTTGGTGACGTTCAATTGACCTCGTTGAGCTAAAAAGATAAAAGTTCGGATATCAACGGGTTATAGAGGGAGGGAGCACAAGATGCTTTCGGATAAGCAAAGGGTATATGGTATGGAGTGAAGCTACTTAGGTAAAGCAGGGTATATTCGCTAAATATTATTGATAAAATGTATTTTACAATATTATAGATGCATGCATATTTTTACGCTACATTACTCTCTGTTCACATCGCTTTCCATTCTCTTACCCCTACCAACCATGCCCTCCACGATTATTCCATCCCCCACGTCCGTGATAACCTCCTCGACCGTATTGCTGATTACCGTATCCTCCATGATGTCCACCTGAACCAGGGGGTGGGGGCGGAGGGGGAGGCGGTTGATTATTGTACATGTTCCCTTGTCCCGGTGCGCCCCACTGATTAAAGTTTTGTCCGCCCGGCGGTGACATGTTATTGAACGGCATGTTCACCCCCCACATTTGTGGTGGTGGTCCGCCCATCGGTGGTGGTGGTGGTGGTGGTGGCGGCATCCCAGCTTGGAAAAATTGTGCCATCTCTGGTGGCATCTGCATTGGAACTGGGAATTGCTGCTGCTGCTGCTGGTCAAAAGAGAACTGAGGGTTTCCTCCACCCATTGGTTGAGTAGGTGGCGGCGGCAGAGGAGGAGGGGCTTGCTGAGGTTGATGTTGAAGATGTTGATCGTTCGAATTGGATGCGCCTTCTAGTCTCGGGGAGTATGGCTGAGAGGAGCCCGTAGAGTTGAGCCTCCGTCTCGTATGTGACCGCGAGCGGCTCCGCGAACGGCTGTACGAACGAGAATAACTCCGTCTCCGCCGTCTCGACGAACGATACCGTGATCTAGACCTTGACCCCGACCTGCTTCGGTATCTGCCATGGCTCCTACTCCGAGGGCTGCTCCTGCTTCTACTTCGACTCCTGCTGCTCCCGCGGCTGTAACTTCTGCTTCTATCCCTACTTCCGCTTCGGCTTCTGGTTAGACTGCGACTATAACTTCGAGGCCGACCACGTTCCCTCGAACGCGAGCCATATTTGCCAGTCTCCCCTTTTCTTCGTTTCATCATTTGAATGGCGAATCCTCGTGACCACCCGTAATAACCTTCCTCCACGTTCTTTGCACTATTCGGGTCGTCCAACATTTCGTCGTCGTCTTGGTTATCAAGCGGTTTGATTATGTCGACACCTAGCTCGTCCACGTCGGGAAGTTCTCTCATATCACCACCATACCACATCTTATCGATATTCTTGATGAATAAATCGACCGCGTCAGCGAGTTCCTTCGGAGGTGGACCAGCCTTCATAGCGATAGGTTTAACCGAGCGTGTGTTTATCGGGGTCGGGGAGTTAGGTCGCATTAACGGTAACATTGTCGTAGCCGGCAAGTCGTGGTACGGTGCGGTTGGGTCACCATGGAGAGCAGGTAAAAGGACTTGTTGATTTTTCGATTTGGTTTCCTTCGTATCGGCAGGGGACCATTCGGATTTTGATTGTTGTTCAAAGGATTTGGCGACTTCATTTCGCAATTCGGAGATCTTGTCTTCGGAATAATAGCCCTTTGATGCCCATATGGAAAGCAGGTTTTCCAGCCTCGCACGTTGTTTCTTTCGAGTGGGATCTTGCGCAAGACTGAAGAGGTCTTTGAGAAACGGTTCCACGCCTTTGCTAAAGGGCACCACCGGGCTGGAGTAGAATGTGGTATGATGGGTGATGTCATTGAGGAGATAGAGGATGTATAGTCGCCGTCTCCTGCTACTAGGCGTCATGGAGTCCGAAGCCTGGGATTTGAACGATTGCGATAGCGCGACGAGATATTTCCCAAAGGCCGTAATTCTTTGATCCGACTGAACCAGGTGTTCTAAAAGCCAATGCTTGCAGGACTATTCATTTTGTATCCAAGAAACACCCAAATCAATATAAGTAAACAGTCTTTTTTCTTTTAGGTAGAGACGAGTAGATGGATCCTGGATGGGAAAAGAGCGTCCAGGAAGGTACTTAGATAGAATGACGGCCATCGGAAGAAATTTTTGACAGAAAGATGGATAGTTTCCTTCCATCCTTCTACGAAAGGAGTTTTGAGTTCACGGTTGAAAAGGTACCTTGATATTCTCAGGCGTGCAAACGGTGATGCATTTCTCAAAGAGGCTGTGGAGACGCGCGATCTCGTCGCCAACAACGGGGGTAGGGTCTGCTCGAAGGAGAGAAGCGGAGAGGGCCGCTTTCGCGATCGCAGTACCGTGGCTCGCGGCCATGATGAAGCGCCGGGGTCGAGAAGATGAAAGACAGTGTTTTCTGGTGTGGGGAGGGTGGTGCTCTCTGTCTGGCTGAGATGGGATGGAATCGAGGATGTCTGAATCGGCTCGAAGCCAAAGTTGGGGATCGTGTGGCTCCAACAAAAACAACACATACCCGACGATCACGGAAATCGAACTGATCCCGAGGTCCTGTGGCATGACACCATGAAATAATAATGTTGATGTAAATACTTACTTATGCAAGTAATGCGGTAACAGTATCGACATAAGTCGCTGTCGGAGAGGTCGGGCGCGTTCCATCCCTCTATCCATTCCTCTATCCAATTCATCATCGCATCGCTATCGACGATGCAGGTGGTTCGCCGTCTACTTCTCACTACACTCTCAGCCTTGGAAGCCTTCCAACTCCTCTAATTGATAGATATCCCTTAGACCAAAAGGGCGAGCAAAATGACTTCACCTAATACCAAACTAGGGACCGCTCCGGCAAAATTGTTATCTACTCCTCCTCCTCCTCCTCAAATTAAGGCCAGCATGGGTTCTTTACCTGAACGGTCTCCACGAGCGAACTCGAGGGCAGGCGCCTTCAATCCAGGGCAGAACATAGGCACCCGAGATCAGGCTACCAGAATAACTCTAAAATCCAATGATATCGCATCAGCCAAAGGGAAAGATGCATCTACTCCATTATCTCCCTCTTCGAAACTTCGATTTTCGGCGTCGCCAGCATCTCGTGGGCGAACTCCAATACAACGGTATGTTACTTGTAGATCCCAATTGCTACGCAAAGCCCTAGCTGATCTGTTGAAACCTTCACTCTAAATAAAGCAGCACCCCACTACAATATCGAAAGTCTCCTTTAGAGGCCACACCATCGGTGACTCTCAATATTATCAGAATCAACCCATCCCGTTCGTCTCAAACCCCTGTCCGCAATAAAAACAACTTGGATACCACTTGCTCGAAATCAACTGTTCTAGAAGAAAACGACGAAAATAGCCAAGTGCCGCTAGATATCCCTATGGAAAATCTCAAAATTTCGGACGAAATGCATTGTGCTGTAAAGCCCAAGGCAGAGAGTCCGATTCCCCGACTTCCAAGCCCTCGTAAGAATATTAGTCTAGAAGATCTAGAAGAAGATATTTCTCCCCCTACAGGTCTTCCGGCCGTTGAACTCCAGGATAATTATCCGAAGGACTGGGCTGAGTTGGATGAAGCAATATCCTCAAGCCCTCCACTCTTGAATCTGTTTAATACTAAAGGTATGCTGGAAAAGTCCTTCTAGAGTAAGAAGTAACGACTAATTGCCTTATATGAACTTTAAAAGAAGAAGAAAAGGATCTGAGTGAAGAAGAAGGGGGAGAAGGAATGGAAACGCGTTCCATATTCGAGCCTGAGAACATTTTAAACAACTTTTCAAATAACCAAGATCCCCCCTTTTGTCAGAACAACCAGCTTTTCAGTTTCCCGGCTCGAAAGGCACTCACTTTTCTTACTAACCAGGAGGTTTCAAATGCGTACGAGAACTTAAACTTCGAGTTTAGATCCGGCTTAAATCCCATAATCGAAGTCGCAGATGTTTTTCTCCCTCGATCCGTTCAGAACGAGAGAATACCGTCGGAAAATCAAGACTCTTGGTTTGCGTATCCAACGTCTAAACATTATTTGGTCGGACAGACCTGGCGTCATTGCGACCAAGATGACGCTCGCTTGCTCCGCGATATATACTGTGGATATAACCTAGCAATCCATAAAATCCTCGAAGAGGCCGGCGCTAAAGCGGAGTCGCCAGACATATGGACTGACGTTTGGGTAGAACCTTGTGAGTTTGTTGTTTCAATGTATAAGAACTTTGGTTCCAACCCAGATGAGGTTAGTCGGATCTGGACAGAGTATGGAATAGACCTTTTCAAATTTGTCGAATTGCAATACGAGATGCGCTCAGCGCCCTATTCTTTTAAACCAAATGCAACCAGACTCGCCAAGAACACGATATACCAGGAAGGTCGAAATACCTATCTACTAACTTTCCAAAAATTACCAGATGGGAAATTCAAAGTTCGTCGGTTTCCGCCACAGCTAATACCCACGTCCTCTGTCCACGCTAGAGACGCGAGCTTCGAATTTAATATTTTACCAGATATCTGGCATCCTCACCATGGCGTTTCCAAGGCCTTTACATTTCCCTCGTATCTCATCACGCCTCACTGTGAATGGTTGCGTTGGGACGTGGAATCGGGTAGTTTCAAGGGAACGATTTCGAGCTCGTTAGAAAACCTCCATTCAGTCTTGAAAGATGGTCGCATTTGCCTCAATTTGACGGCATTGTACAGCTTAAATGTGGGCTCGGCGAGTTTAGAACTCGTCGAGACTGCAACCACCCGTGTCTACCTTAAAATTCCAGAGCGTCCGAGTAGCCCCGTCGTTATCGACAGTGGCCCGGAAGAAATACAACCTCCCAATCCCCTTGTTTATCTCTGGAACTCCCACAAGCTAGGGTTCGACCTTTTACATAGCCAACATGTTGCCAACAAAGCTCGAGTCCATGAACGACAAATACGTTTAAATTACAGTGATGCGGATGCACAAACGTTCGGTGAAACAGGGAGGTTCCCATGGAGGCCTTATGAACCGATCATTCAATCCTTGGGATCTGTTACTTGGAGCAACTTTCTAAATCACCAACGCCTGCAAGTGGAAAAGAATAAACGAACTCGCTACACGCAGCCAGGATTGCGTTACGACCCAATGGAATGGGATCGGGATGTTGCAGATGTTGATTTGGAATTAGAGGAAACCAAGCGTACATATGAGAATATGTTTCATGAGGCACAGGTTATCATATGGTTGAATACGATTTATAGGGAACGGATGCAAGAAAGGCTTGAGGATGAGGCTTTTGATGATTTTGAGGCTAAGCTCGAAACTGACCCGGCAGTCTGAATGGGTTATATATCAGCAACTTGACCAATTGGGTCCTTTTATTAGGATGATAGCACAACTGGGTCTTTTTTCCTATGCTGAGGTGGTTTAGTTGCGGCAGTCTCATGTGAGAAGCTTTTCTTTAGGTTTCGGATTTTTTTGAGGGTTTTCTCGGAAGATTCATGAGATGCATAAACGTGCTGGTTGGACTAGTTTTTAAGTTGCTTTTTATCAAGGGAAATCAAAGTTTTGGGTTTTATTCGCTCTATTATATTATTATTGCTGTCCTTCAAATCATCCGTTTTTCTTAATCTGGCTCTTTACATCTTTGAGACTAAACTCCTAATTTACTTTTGTTGCAATTGAAAATCGATTAAATCTTAAGATACAATGCCGGGCTTTAAGTCTAGATATAAGGTGTCAAAGTCAAGTACCCCGTGAAAGAAAAACAGGAATGATAGGCGGATATCTTGTCCAAAGTATCTCGGCTTTAATATATGCTATAGTGATGCCGATATCCGGCCGATTTTCTTTGCCCATATGGGTTGGCCCGTTGGGGAGTCCCGCGACGGCAGAAGCAATATTAATACCCTTCAGTGGACAGTTCTGGATGACTTGGAGTATGGCCTGATATCGAGCAAAGCCACAGCAGTCATCGAAATCGGGCTTGTGGCGTGTGGCGGTGTCAAACAAACACACGCCACCCATGTCCGCAGTGACGTCAGCCGTTCTCATTCGTCTTCCATTTGCGCCCCACCGGCCACCCCAGGAATTCGGATTCTACGAAAAAGAAAGAGAAGCTGCGAAGAGGCCCCTGCCACATGACGATATCCGGCCTGGCGCCCAACCACGTAATCGCAGAAATTGGATTTGCCTGACATTGCCGTGATCCACGAAAAGCTTGGTACATATATAAAAGGCTTGTCCGTCGCTTGCACTCAATTAATTTTGGTCTTGGATTCCACAATCTTCACGAATTCACAAGATATATACTATTTTCGCAAATAAGAAACCAACTTCAGATAATTAACATCCGTATCGACACACTCATCTTCAAGAGAAACCGCCGATTGATTATACGTATACCAAGAAATTTTTATTTCAAAATGGGTGTTTGTTCAACTATCCTACTAATCCTCATCACCATCCTCTGTAAGTCGCACGACTAGATCTCTCATCGGACTTGGATTCCTGAGCTAATGTGTGAAAAATTTAGTCCCACCAGTCGGTGTCTTCATCGTTGCTGGCTGCGGTGCCGATATCTTGATCAGTAAGTAATTCGAATCCCAGAAGAATACTCTCCATAGTATCTATCCCTATGTACATGACCTGTGTAATAGAGAGAGATTGCTAACAATTGCATTCTTTTACTCTCCATATAGACATCTGCTTAACCCTTCTCGGATACCTACCGGGTCACATCCATGCCTTCTATTTGATATATGTTTACTACGAACGTAGGGAGGCCGCGCGAGCTGGCGCCATACCCACGGGAGATGCTCCGGGCGTTTACTCGCATAAAATCAACACTGGCGGGGCGAGAGGATACGGAACACTTCAACAACAACAGCCTGGTGGTCCGGTTGTCGTGAATTAAAAAACTTCTCGTCTGTCAATTTTTTGCTTTTTTGAATTTCCCTAGCATCATGAAATGGATTTAATGAATGATACTTTTTTTTGGGGGGGAAGAGGTTTTTTTTTGTTAGTGGAGGTTTTTTCCGAAAGAGGAGGTCATTTATAATTCGACGCTTTGGGTTTTATATATATTGTTTTTCCTATTTTTCACTTGGCAATCTTGCCGACTCGATATTCCAATGCAGTTGTCCAAAAATGTTTCCATCGCGAGCTTGCATTCAAGTTGTTTGTTTTCTATGCATGCATGAATTATATATAGCGCACCATTCTGTCATTAAGCTGGAATTAATGAGCGTTATATTGATAAAACCACTCAAGCAGTGAGAAGTTCGGGAGTGTAATTTTGAGCTATGTATTGGGATTAACCCGCAGAATCTCTAATCCTGGTCTCAGGGTACTCAATGTAACACGAAGCTCTAATCTAGACCTTCCACTATCATATAGCCTACCGAATAAAATATCCCCAGCTGAATCCATGTATTCACTTTATACAAGCATATCTTTTATGGGGGATTCGAAGGTAAAATTCTCACACATACAGCTTAAATCATCCGAGTCTAATTCTTCCTGCAACAATGCCTTCATCATCTGCCTCATGTACACTTGATAAGGGTTACGAGTATCACGACACTAATTAAATGATATTTTACGAAGAACATCTTAATTGTTAAACACCTTTCCATTCTATCAGTTCCCCATCACGGCGGAACGATAGTATAAATCCTCCTCTCTGTCTTTCTCTCTAGCATACATGCATAGCTAATGATACAACCTCGTTCTCCTTCCTCAACATGAATTTCATAAACCGCCATGCATAAGATAATGATAGTAGAGAAAAAAAAGAGAAAACGCCTCATCACGATCATTCCTTCATATCCGCTAATGTGTGAGATTGAAAACATGAGAATCTCTAGACACCGCAGAACGTAACACCGCCCATATGCAAACCATACCCTCTCAAGATCTGAACGCCTAAACATGCATCGGAATAGGAAAAGACAGAGATTAAAAACCGTGACGCCATAAAATGCTCTACTAACCTCTCAACCTTTTCTCGTACGCCACATAATGCTTCGCTAACCCCCATTTGCATTCGTTTTTTTCACGCCGCCATAAACGCCATATAATACCGCCGCAAACGCCATAAAAGATGTATACCCACCTCAAGTAGAAAGATAATAAGAAAGTAAGAAGAGTAAGGGGAAGGTTTTGGAAAGCAGGATATCGGAGATGTTTATCCTGCAATTGAGTCGGAGGGTGCCCTTAAAGAAATATCTTTTTTTTTTTTTTTGTTTTGATTCGTAATATTTTTTTTGATTTTTTTTTTTTCTTAAAAATTTCATTCTTTCTTATAATATCAACGACCTTTTGGTTTCCAGCAGAATGTTCTATGCTAAGAACCTCTCATTTTCGTATATATATTTTTTTTCCCATAAAAATCATAAAGATAGAGCAAGTAGTTGATATACTTGTCTATTTAGAATGTGGGAACACCGCCTTGCGGTGGTGGTGGACGATACTGCCCTTGTCCAGGAAAGTGCGGTGGTGGCATCCCTGGGTCGTAAAACATCGGATGGCCGTAGTGATGGGGTGGAAACTGACCATACTCAGGGAACCCACGATTCTGGTTGCCCTGCTCCATACCGGCCATATGTGGAGGTGTGTGTGGACCGTTGGGTGGAGAGAACCGGGCACCAGGAACTGGTGGAAACATGGGAGGGAATCCGCCCTGTGGATGTAGAGGAGGCATACCTGGATGCCCATTTCCATTGTTGCCCCAATGTTGCGGGTGTGGATACATCGGTGGAGGTCCGTTAAACATGTGAGGAGGAGGTGGTGGTCTATGCTCCATGCCGTAGTAGGGTACCCCGTGGAACATCCCAGGATCGTAGCCAGGCATTGCTCCAGGCATCACTCCAGGAATCACTCCAGGAATCACTCCAGGAATCACTCCAGGCATTTGAGGGAACATACTTGGATGCATTTCTGGTGGGAAGCGTGGGAAAGATTGCTGACACTGCGGCTGGTTGCAAGGTCCTTCGCACGCCATCGTAGGTGGGTGCATTGGAAATCCTGGGAAATTCATACCGGAATTCGGGTGAAATTGCTCATTTGGATGACCGGCAAAAGGAGGGAACCCAGGTTGCTCCGGTCCTCGTGGATGGTTGGGATGCATATGAGGTGGTGAGAACATTCCGTTTTGATTGCCTCCATTACGATCGAAGTCCTGGTTCACGTTTCCATTTCGTGGTGGTTTCTGGAAACCCGAACCTTGTCCGTATGGTCGTTTATGCTGGCTATTGCTTCGTTTCATTCCTCTTTCCATGTAGTGACCTTTATGAGCATCAGAATCCAGGACAGGGATATTCTGTGGTTGTGGTGTTTCAACGATGACAGGACGCTCATTTTTGGCGTAGGGACCTTCAAAGCCAACAGGAGCCGACTGTGAGGCCATAGAAGCAGCTTGGACATTTCCAGAAGCTTGATGTTCGTCTTGCTCGATCTTTTGCTGCCGAATTCTCTCTACCTCCTCTGCGTTGAAGGGATCTATATTTTGAACAAATACCTTGCGTGATGGGGCCGGAGCAATAATATTGCCACCTCCTTGATCTTTGCCGTTGTTATCATGTTCTGTCATCACCGTCTTCTTCTCAGTTTGTACTGCTTCTCCAGCTTTATCACTAGGAGATGAGCCACGGGTGCTGTTGCGGGACTCCACGTATTTGTCGACCGCATCTAGTACATCGGTAGCTCGAATGGTTGAAGGGATCTTTTGCCCAAATTTCTCTCTCAAAGCCTCAGAGAATTCCTCTTGGCTGACACGAGATGCAGAGGAGCTATCCGAGTTTCGGGTGTCTGATCGAGAAGGTCCTTTGGTTGGAGACCCTTCAGTTCTTGTAATCTGGGCTGCACCTTGGTTATTTGTGTTCTGCTTTGTTTCCTCGGCTTTTGGACACTGTCCCAAAGCTTTAAGAATTCCTTCCCTCAATCTCTTATTCTCGTTTGTAGGTGGAGCATCAACCCCATCTTTGACTTCAGAAGTTGAAACAATTTGATCTTTCTTTTGAGGGGTATTCCCACCAGATGGGGTACCAGAAAGACTGCTGAGATCTCCATTCTGTAACCCGTGCAATAATTGTTTCAAACGCTCGGCCTTTTCATATGTTAGAAATTGTGGGGAAACTTGAGGTTGTCATATAGTTGGAAGAATTAAGGCTTTACCTTTGGTACAGTACTCCCATCACCAAGGACTGAGCCTGTGGATGGAGAGGGTCCTCCACTTGAATGTACAGCCTGATCAACAGAAACTGGCCTACCAATTGATTGGATAGCAGAATCCTACACTATGTTAGGCTGCTGCTGATGGGAGGAGGGAGCATAGTTTGAGAACTTACAAGTTTAATCAGCTCATCCGCGCTTAGCTTCCTTCCCTTTTTACCCTTTTGAGCGTCGGCTATCGCTATTTTATCTTTGAGAGATTGGACAGCAGGAACCTAATAAAGTTTAGTTTCGAACAATTGACAGGATTCGAAATGGGTGCTCACTTGTTTTTTAAGCTCCTTAGCCTTAATGATATCTTGCTTTGGAGCTTCAGTTGGAACTTTAGTTGGAACTTCAGTTGGTTCAATCTCCTATGTACACAAAGCGACTCCATGTTAGTCGAATTTGATTTAGATGCACAAAAGTCAAATATGAGTACTTGCCTCTTCGGGTTCAAGATCAAGATTTTTGACTGCTTCGGTAGGTGCAACTGCAGCTTCGATCATTGGAACTGGTGCGTTCTCGAGTTTCGAGTTGACTTGGTTGTCTCCAGCGGTAGCAGATGGGATCTCGGTCTTTCCCTCCTCGATAGAGACGGGTTTCTATTGAATAGAAATTCATTAGCAGCTAGTTCTGAACTTCACGGACGTTTTCCTATCAGTTTTTTTTTTTTTTTTGCAAACAGGACTTACCTCCGTGTTACTGACTTCCTGCTCAACTGCAACAGGAGTTTCCGAAGTCGCATCACCGTTTGTTGCGGAAACTTCAACAGTACCCTTGGATGCCACGCTCTTGTTATCCGCATTTCTGTCTTTGCTAATACCCGCCTCGATAAGTGGATCCGGTGGGGATAGCTTGGGACCTATTTTACGAGACTTGTCGTACAACTTGTGTAGACGATTATGACGATGTTCACCGTTCTCTGCGAAGAATACGAATATTCGTTTACGACCAATGATCTGATGATGAAGTTCATTCTTTGCCTTCTTAGCTGCTTCTTTGGTTGTGAACTTCACAAAGGCATAGCCTTTAATCAGATTATTTTCATAGGTCGGCAACGAAATAGAGACGATGTCTCCGTATTGCTTGCAGCGCGCCTCGAGATGCTCTGGCTTGTAGATAACATCGTCGTCGAGGTTCTTGATGTAGAGATTGGTTGGGTCCTCGGGATTATTATTCTCGGGGACGGAGAGAGGCATGATAATCTCTTCCTGAGGTTCCTCGACAGGCTGTGCGTGCTGTTGTGGAATATGAACACTCAGAGGGTGTAAATTCTCTGGCATTTGATCTCCATTATGACGGCGATAGTTAGTGCAATTGTACGCGTTAGGATAGTTTTCTAAGTGAATGACAAGTGGGTGGCGCTTGGCAGATCCCGATTCCATCTCGACAGCTTCATTTTGGGGGCTCACAGTTGGAACAGTGAATGATGTTTCTCCAGAAACTTTGCGAAGACCCAGAGTATCGTTATTAGATAACGAGCTTTTGCTCTGTGGGGACTCGTTATTGTTTGGATGCCCATATTCATTATAACGTTGAGGGAAGCTCGAAGTATTCGAGTAAGAAATCTGACTTCTACCACTCGCGGCATGCATGAAACCCTGGCCGGCATGCTGGTAAAAATAAGGGGACTGAAAGGATACTGGCATACCTGGAACAGTCATTGGGGGGCCGTAGTTCATTGGGGGAGAAATTACTCCGACAGGGCCATAATGTTGTTGAGCAACCATGTGTGGGGGGTGATTCATAACAGGAGGATATTGTGGTTGATACTGTCCATAAGCCATCATCTGATGCTCGTAGTATTGAGCTTGCTCTGGGGGGTATTGGCCTTGCATGGGGAAATGTGGGGGTGGAGGAGGAGCAGCAGGACCATTGTTGTAATTCCCGTTCTGTGGAAATCCATTACGCTGATTGAAGCGACCCTGACCAGTAGAAGGATATCTTGGTCCGCGATTACCATTTTGATATCGCCTTTGGCCATCGTATGAACGCTGTTCGTTGCGCTGATAATTTTGAACGCCGCTGTTTCCTGGACGGAATGGCGGAGCGTTGTTTCTCTTAGCAACATTGAATGGCTCGAACGTAATTCTGACGGTGCAACCATTCCAAACTCGTCCATTCTCCTTCTTGTGAAACTAGGGTATACCATTAGTATTTCAAAAAATATACAGAAATGAGGAGGTTCTCAAGTGATTAGAAACTCACCTCTTCGGCACCCGCGGACGAGTCAAAGTTCAAAGTGCCGAATCGGCGACCTTCGCGATCTTTGTGTTCGAATATATGAGCATTGATAACACGACCATAACCATTGGCACGATTGGTGAGGTCATTATTAGAAAAAACTTCGGGCAAACCGTAGACAGTGCAAGTAGAGCCCGCATTGCGAGAGCTTCTTTGAGAAGCAGAAATTGGACCTTTGTCACCGATTTGAGATCCGTTTGAGTTTCTCTTCATGTGGAAAGAGGCTTGAGGGCGAGAAACCAGAGGGCGTTCTGGAAGTAGAGCGCCAGTTGCATGTCCTTGGGTAGCGTTACCGCCACGAAACTCGCCACCAGAACGGGTCTGAGCAGCTGGACCACGAAAATCATTTCTTGGACGACGAGGATTGAGCTTACTTTATAGAAGTGTCAGCATCTGTGGTTCACGAATTCTGGGATTTGAACTTACAGGTGGATGTCGCCGATGCTCATCAAGCCGGCCTTCAAAGCCTGCATGACGGCAGACTCTTCTTCGAAGGTCAGAAATCCGAAGCAGGGAGCGTACTCATAAGCTTTCTCAAAGTGGCGGCTAACTTTGAAGAAATCCTTGACGGTACCTAAACAGACCAAATGTTAGATTGTAATCGTGATGAATGCGGTTCGTTGAGTGATACTGACCAAATTGCGAGGCGGCATGTTTGACGACCTCGTCGGGCATCATTGGTGGAATACCCGCAACGTGGACCATGAGTTTGTCATTTGATTGCTCTCGTTCGCCCTGAGAGTATCGTCGGCCACTAAGTGGCTTAGACGGAAGAGTATCGTTTGGTTGCTGCATATTCGCGAAGATGAGAAAAGCAACTCAAAACTATTTTTTCCCTAACGATCGATGAGAATTTAGTATCTTGTTTGGAACGATTGTGAAATGATCTCTGCAACGGAATAGATCCAGGAATTTGTTTGAGGGGGTCAAGAGGGCCAAGATATAAACTCCTGATGATGAGGATCTTTCAAAAACAAAATATCAGGAATCAAGTCCCAGCGAGGAGTGATATATCCAGGATCGCGAGATCTAAGACTTAAGGTGATGCGAAGACCACAGATATCGAGATACAGTTTCATGAAAGGGCACAGACTTCATCATCCCCAAGCTTGACTCGCAGAAGCTTGAAAGCCCTCTCGGCAAGATTCTTGGGATGATGCAATCCAGCGCTACAAGCACATATATGATGGAATATCAGAAACTACGAATCAGGGTTTGACTTACCTTTTAGGATTAGATGTTTATGAAGATTTCGAATGGAGGAGGAGGATTGGAGGGTTTGATGCTACTGGCAACGAGAAAGACAATAGAGAAGAGAGGAGGAGGAGAGAGAGAAGTTGCTATGAGGATATCGAGGGAAACCTTTGAGAAACAGATTTCGAATCGCAGAGTTTGCTAATTGACGGATCAATCAGCAGGAAGGGATGTATCGAGATGATGATCGATAGAGATGAGGAATGTGGAGAAAGTTGCGATGGGAAAGGAAGAAGGAAGGAAGGAAGGAAGGAAGGAAGGAGAGCGGGCAAGCAGTCAACTCGATATTCGATATATTTTGGTGGTTTTTTGAGTGCGCAGTCACAACGACGCTCACTCAAATATGAATATTGCACGCTTTCTCAGCGCAACAACTCGTCGCCGTGTCTCTGCCGCCCACACGTAAAGTCACACACACGCGGGCACGCACACACGTAGCATCACTATAAAAAAAAAAAATGATAAAATAGAATAAAATAAAGACTTATGGCCTTCTAGTTTACAACTCCAATGATTCAGTCCTCACAAAATGGCCTAATAAACATCCTCCCGGGCGATGAGGTTCGCTCAAGCGTGACTGACTGATTGCCTTGCACCGACGTACCTTCACCAGCAACACTATTCCCGCCAACGCCATAATCATAATATCCATCATATTCCATTCAAGCTAGCCAGATCCTCAGAAGTAATGTTTTTAAAGTGAAAAGGTAGTTTCGTAGCAACAGCATAGAGTACACGACCATTTTTGCACCCAAACACCGTTCTGAAAACCCAAGATTATTACAGATAACTATCAATCCTTTGACGTCTTAAAAGTCGAGTGTGATTCCTCTCATATTTATTTTAAATTAATGACCATGACTTGACGTTTCTGTTTAAAAATTTCAAGCTCCATGTCCGCCCTTGGGGCTATGGGCTGAAGCTTCGCAACGCAAAGTGCCTTGTTGGATTTCGTACATCTTCCTCATGCGGGTGATTACCGTTTCAGGTGAAGCGAGAAAGCCAGGCCAGCTCGCATTACCATCTTAGCATGTAACGTGTATTTTCACATGCTATTGCATCATGGCATCTAGTCTGGGACATGACATCCCGCTTTACACCAGAATAAAACAAATAAATCTGCACATGCGATCAGGTATCTAAGAATCTTCCTCTATTTCTGTACTAAATTAATATTCTGATTTTTTTTGCGAATTCTAGTCAACAGGCTTGCAAGTCTTCTTTACTATCATTGAATTACAGGGAAATATTCTAGATATCTTTCGATCCCCTATTCCAAGTTCCATCCAAAAGTTCACACACTTGCGTATTCGTATCTGATCCTCAATGTGAGTGGCGCTGGGTAATGTGAGATGGAAATTCAAAACCAAGATCTATCCGGGAGCTCTTTAATCTCCGGCATCTAATCATGTCCTCACCAGGATTCATTTTCTGACTTCCCGTGTTCATGTCGTCTCCCCATTCTTGTGTAACACACCATCTTCGAGTTTCCCAGTATCTCCATCCAATGTCCTTCCATCCAAAAAATTCGGATGCGAGCAATAAATTGGCTAACTAAGCACCCGATAAGCCAGTACTACTAGCCAAGATGCCAGATTGGAAGACCCAAGATACTCGCAAGCGATAGAATTACAAAATAATTGTTGAAAAAAGATTGGGTTGACGTCAAGATAGTGTTGTGCGACCCTGCCGAATGCAGCTTCCATGTGCGCGAGCTCCTCAAAATTCAAGCTAACTAAATTGCTGCAGCTAGAACAATTAAAAATTGAGCGGGTGGCTCTAAATGCACGATGATGAATATGATAAGCTCTTAATATCGTGGTTTTTCTCTAGCTCGTCGACTAGTTTGAGACACATGGACCCTACAGGGTTCAAATGCAGCGAGCGCCCTGAGCTCCAAAACGTAAAACATCTTTTAGCTAATTTAGTGTCGAGAGGTCCTTAGCGGACAATATTATTGTCAATGAACGGTCGATGTCGATAGAGTAATGCGACATTAGTTAATACGCCTCCTCCTGTGAGTCTCGGAGTTGGATGCACGAATGTTTTTGGTGGGAATTTGGTAGCCATTGGATTGTCGCGTCGGGCAATCTCGGAGGCTTCATGAGTTCAACGGATATATGCCACGGTGCGTCGTCCACTCCGCCTGTCAAAATTTAAACTTCCAACATGGACATGCGAGATTCATCATGCGATGCGAGGAGGTTCACAGTTTTCCAAGCCAGCCACTAGGAACGCAACCGACAACTCAGCCGTCAAACAGAACAGGCACGATACATTCCGAGACGTAAGTGCGTTACATTGTTCGAATAGGCTTAATTTATTCGTTTAGTTCGAAAGGCGAAAACGACCGAGCATTGAATTGGTTAATTGGTTTAAAAAATTCAATTTGTATCAGACTGTCGATATTTGTTGCTAATACCTAGTCTCGGGGACCCTACGCTAATACCTAAATAGACTAGTCTCGGGCAAATAGACTATGTTCAATTGGTTGAATTAAATTGAAAAAATAAAATAGATATGGTTTAGCCACTACTATTAACGCTTTACAGTCAGCGATCATATGACCTTATGAGAGACACGGCCAACCACCATCATATTAATTGAGCAAACGGCCTTCACCACTCAGAAAGCCTTGTGTGCTCAATCAACTTTTTTTTTGGGTGTTCCATTGACACCAAGCCGAAAAAGTCGTACGCTAGAAAACCGAGTTCCGAGCCAGAAAACCGACGCCGCGCACGCCTGCCCCCACATTTGATGACTGACGGAAGGGGAAACCCATCGAGGGTTGAAAGGAAGCAAGATAAATATACGGCGAACCTAGGTTGCCGTTCCAGGGTTAGACTCCAAAACAGGAATCTAGGATACGACCGTTTTTTTTTTTTTTTTTTTTTTTTTTTTTTTTTATAACATGCCTACATGGACGCTAGCAGATTAATTTGGGGGTATTAATTCAATAATATATCAATAGATGAGAGGCCTGACATTTGGAAACCAATTTTGATCAAACCCGGATTTTAGATTAAAAGGATATGATAGGACGGAACATGTCTTTGTCCTTTTTTTCCCTGGAGAAACAAAGTAAGTCAAGGAAGGCACTGTCGCAAAATCGCAATCGGAACCCTGCCTATCGTGATAATTATAATCGATCACACAAAAGTTTAACGATCTCTCGTCAGTCAGTTCATGTCGCCAACACACCTCGATTTGGCGAATTCTTTCGATTGAAAATAAAGAAGGAATTGATATTTCGTCACATCCAATCTATTTTGCACAATCCAAGGCACATCCTAACAATCTCCATGCTGTAAGCTTATGCCCCCGGCATTTCAAAAATTTAAAAGGTCGTATGTATACCCAAACATCAGGAAAGTACATATGTACATATGTATGTACATCCAGAGGTGCAGTGAAGTGAAAGGGTCTTTCCGTAAGGAAGGGGGGAGATATGCAAGTCACAGAGAGCCCCCACAGATATGCAGATGCCTCAAAAAGGGTTTGTTTGTTGGAAGCCCATTCATTCAGATGCCCCAACCGCCAAAGCACACACACACACACCCCCCGGACAAAATCCGAATTGATATCATTCGTTTTGATGCAGTGACTGTTAAGCCTACCCACACGCATGCCGCCGGGATCGTATTTATCCAGCGAAAAGCCTCAAGGTCTACGAATTCAAAAAAGTTGCGGGTGCTATAGTAACGCATCGCATATTTGAAGGGGGAAGATTTGCAAAAAGGCCTGAGCTTCCTCTTCCCGACCTAGCTAGCCAGGTAATACATAAGTATATTTGAATCGTGGATCATATGCTAGCTTGGCCAACCCCCCCCCACGAAATCGAAGCGAGAATATCCGCCATTATATTATATTGACCGAGACTTACGAATTTAGTTATCCCGTTGTCCCATCCGGAGCCGTAAATGCGGAAGGCAAGAATAGAAAGCTTATTCCTTCGCCTCGTTTGGGTGGGATTTGAGAAATCACAGTAATTTTCCTTTTAATTTTTCTCTGGTTATGTGCATGTTCGTGGGATATATAATTTTTGCAAGGGAACCTTATCGCGGTTCTGCCGTTATCAAAGTTATCGCTTAGGTTGGTCCCTGCCCAGGGTCAGTGAGAGAAAAAAAAATATGAGAGACACAATGCAATGAAAATGCTTTGATAGTCGGGTTTCGCGATGGTGCTGCGAGCGAGCTCGGAGGATGAAGAGTCATAAAGACTTTCCCTATACAAAATTTAAGGCCGCCCAAAGTCAGTCGGATGTCGAAAATTCGCAACTACCTTGAATCACAACATTTTTCTTCCAGTTTCTGCAGCAAAATTCAAAAGCGACGTGAAAATTTGTTATTGGGTGAGTAATACTGTCCTCGCAATCTGATTTTAATTCATCCACCCGTCCATCCATGTGCCCATTTCCCTTTGGCTTTCGCATTTCTCCACACTTTTTTTTTTTTTTTTGTAGAAATTTCCATGTCGCGCAAAAGGCACATGCCGCGAGCCGGGTATCATCTGAGTTGGTTGGGACATACTTTTTTTTCCCCCTCTGCTTCCTGACAGGACCTGCATGAGGTCTCTTGCATATCCGGATTTCATTTTGCATATGAAAAGGAAAGAGATAGGTTATTCTAAAAGTTTTTTCGGACTGATGAGCGATCCGTCATCAGCGCTGGTTTTACGTTATATTCATTGATTCCCGAGCTGGACGTTGCCCGAGTTCGCGGGATGGGGACCCCATCCTTTTGATGATTGATATTTGAAATTTTTGAATGTTTATACATACTTCCGTTCGATAATTACTCAAGTATTTGTATGATAATTTAGATTTCGCATGCTAACGGCCGGGTGCACAGACGATTTTAATTTTTTTTGAATATCCAAGCTTGAAAGAGACAGCGAAGGGAAACAGAGAAAAAAAGAGGTGAGGGAAGCCCCCCAAATTTTCCGAGCGAGGACCTCGTCACGACAAGCAGGACGCAAGCTGTGCGATCCACGAGTCCGGTACCAGACATGCCTTTTAATCACCACCACCACCACCACATTTGACCACCTCCACCACCACCACCAGAGAATGCTGGTGCGCAAAGTGGTTTCCCCACCTTTCCCAAATGGAAAAAGCGGAGAGAGAGAGGATGTCGTTCAGCCAGGCCTAGTCCAGCCCTGGCATGGCATAGCTTAGCTTAGTCGGCCGCTTCGACGTCGAGGGAAAGGTGGGATGTCCCACCAAAAGTGGCCTCAAGTGAAGGAAGGAAAAGAAAGAAATAAAGAAAAAAAAGAAAGAAGAAAAGACTGGGGCTAATCGGCTGGCCTGCATCATGTCGCAGGAAGCAGCAGCAGCAGCCAAGAGGCAAGCTAGCAAGCAAGCGTCCTCGCAGCCAGTCTAGAGGGAAACACACGATATCGATGCTTTATTACGCTGTTAGCGCTAAAGACCAATGATCTTCTGACAACCCTTCCCCCCCAAACAGACAGACAGACAGACAGACGTACCAGAGCCCGCCAGACATACATCCTCAAACCAGACCCCCAAAAGAAGACAGACAGGCAGACAGACAGGCATCTGGCTCTCTCTGGCTAGCTCTCTCTGGCTCTCTGGCTCTCTCTCTCTCTCTCTCTTTTCTTTTGGACTCTGCTGTTTATCGTTCGATCCAATCGTTAAGGAACCAGTTTCTTGCAAATTTCGATTAAGTAATACTTCCCTAGTATACCTTCCCATCCCTTCCTTCCCCAGACTTTTTCTTTTCCCTCCTTCTGCTCTTCCCGCAACCGATCCCTTTTCTGTTGATTTGATTGTTGTTCTTTTTTTTTTTTTTTGTTTTGTTTTGCTGACTCGTTTCCGTGGGGAAGGCGAATCGAAAGGGTCCTTCTTTTTGGCAGCATCCCGGTTCTACCACTCTCTTTGCGTATAGAGACAGGAAAGAAACAACGGCTTCTTTCCAGGACGCCGACCCTGATCTCACTGGCTCCATAGCCTATCTTCCCGCCCACCGTATCTTGTTGGATCAGCCGCGAGAAGCGTATATCCGCTGCACCATCCTGAAGGGTTTTGCTAGGGGTTTTCCCTCTCTATCCAAGGAGTTTTGTGCGGGAGTCGACATAACGATCGAGCGGTGCGAACCCGTCGTCGGTTAGCTCGTCCTGCCTGTTGCTTTGCTTGCTTGCCTGCTTGCTTTTAGCGAACGAGGAAACGTCGTTTGGTCGTTTCGTTTGCAACGCCGTCAACGCGGAACCGGTTTTCGCTCAAACAAATAAAATCACTTGAACCAGTTCCCGCTGCACTCGGACCGCAAAAGAAACTTGAGAAAAACCACTCGTACCTCTGAACGGTGAACAGCGCATAAACTTCTCGTCAGATCCCTCAAGAAAAAAAAAAAAAAAAAAAAAAAAGAGTTTTACGGTGGACCGGGAGGTGAAATCTGCGGCCTTGGTTCGAAACCCGAACATGTCGATCCGATTCCTTGTTAGTAGAACACACCAGATGCTTTGATTTGTCCGATTGCTTTCCCCATACCCCATACATGCATACCTTTTCCCACACGCCTTTTCGATACTCACATAAATCCTTATATACATACCTATATATATATCACGCTATATCCCCACATATTCTACAGGAGTCATAGTTTTCATTTTCTTCATACTCCTTTCTCTATTTTTGTGATCATTTCTATTTTTGCATATTATACCCCCATTGAGTTTCATCTTTGCTTTATCTTATTCCTTATTCCTCTGATCGATACCTTGCATTTACTTCCCGTGTATCACCAAATTTTCCCCGGCTTTGCATCATGCCTTCTTCTCCTAGTCGTCTCTACGAGGGACACACATGGGGTTCACGGAGCGACAGAGGTAGCTTTTCCGGTTCGTCGAGCGATGGAAATTCGCAGCCTATTCCAATGATCAGGCCTGCAATGTCTCTAAGGAAACTTTCCGTGAGATCGATTCATGGCACAATACATGAAACCACTCCGCCTGCATCTCCATCCTCTTTTACCTCCACCTCTGCTAGCGCTAGATCCGTTGCATCTTCCTCGGATGTCCTCGAGTGGCGAGCGAAGCGGAGTGTGAACGATTCAGCATACTTTTCCAGCAATCACAGCAACAGTGCGGATAGCTTACGAACTACGGTGCGGTTCTCACAGGACTGTAGACTCTGCCTTATCCATATCCCGCGCGACTTATACCCTCACTTCCTGCAACCGATTCTGAAACTCGTATTGCCAATTCAAGATTCGAGGAAAAACGAGAATAGTCATTTGCCGACGGTAGATGAGGAGGAAGAACGGTATTATTCCCATACAACAAATGGGTATCAGCATAGCGATGGAAGTTCGGATGTCGGTCAGGCTTTTGTCAACGTTTCGATAACCCCGGTGGAGTGCTCAGTTGTATGTGCTTACGATACTGCACAAGAGTTATTTCAACCTCTCCTTGACGCTTTGGAACCCGAACGCAGGGAAACCGTGGTTATATCTGAAGACGAATACGTGGTAATTCAGGTTGATGGTGAAGGATTTGACGCCGGGCAAAGAGTTTTAGAACTGACAAGTCCATTGGCCATGGCCGGAGTGTAAGCAATTTTCTACTCGTGAAATTGAAAAGATTCACCCGCGTGCTAACTTTCGATATGCTAACTGTTTGATAAAAAAGTTCCATATTCTTCATTACAACATACTTTTCGGACTACATACTGGTTCCGGCTCGCAATCGTTCTAACGTAACAAAAGCTCTTCAGCGGAGAGGTTTTGTATTCGAAAAACATGTTGACGCTTATGTTACCACTCACAACCGCACCCCCAGTGAATCACAACCACCTACACCACCTCCAACTATCTCCATTCCTGAGCTTCAAGATCGTACTTTTAACCTGCTAAAACAACACAAAGTAACACCAAAGGTCAGCCGAGGCCGCGAACTTTTGCTTTGCGCAGGACGTCGAAGTACCAACCTCACACCGGACGAAACGATGCACCTGGGAGTTGTGCAATGTTTGATTAGCAAACCCGACTTTCTATCCGTAACACTTACGGATACCGAACCGCCTTCTTTTCTGTTGGAAAGACAGATGCTCCACCTGTTCGGTCCCAATGATACCCTTCTAGGTAACAAACACGAGGTGTTGATTCCCATCATGCTGGATTTCAGAGATATCCCAGTCGAATCGACTGGTATTGTCTGCGGCGTTGCGGGCAGACTTTGCGGTGAACACGGCAGCTTCCTCGGGCGAAGTGATCCGGTCGATATGTCATATCTTAGCACTGCCAGAGCTGGTACTGTCATGGTCGCTGAGGACGATATCGAAAGAGCTATGGCGGCACTCCAGTTCTAGGAGAACTTGGAGAATGCATGCTTAAAATAGCATGCCATACCTTTCCTTTTTTGCTATATATAATTTTCTTCTTTCTTTTTCCTTTTTTCCCCTTTGAAATCAAAATAAAACTCATCAGAGGTAATGTATCATCAGAATCCCCAAAAGTAGCGTGTTCAATATGAGTTTTTAATGTCTATTGTGTCTTTTTCTCAAAACTCTCATTCTTCTTTCTTGCATTCACAAAACACAACCGGGAAAAATTGAATGTTTATTTCATATTCAAAAATTATCAGAATCGCATATCATCATCTCTACGAAAACGAGCGACGAAAAATATCAGCAACCCCATGTTCAACTTCTGGCGTTATCATCTTGTAACCTGCTTTTATCAATGCATATTTTTTTCTAATTTTTCTTTCTTTCTTCCTTTTTGCATACTTTTTTTTGTATATGCATCACGGCCAAAAAAAAAAAAAAAACAGAAAAAAGCCTGTGGGATTTCAGAAGTGGAGGAAAAAAAAGGAACGGGAGTCTCATCGGGGTTTTGTTATAAGGCGGGACTTCGGTTGTATATACCTCTTTGTTGTTGCTAACAGGACGATATATAAATACAAGCATCTTGATACCCCTCATTGAAACCTCCTATCTGCAAGCTGGCATCGATTGATTATATATCTCCCGTGATTACCCCCCCTCGTATACAAGTAAAACCGACCCGAGTGTTCATGTTATTGCATTGCGAACTTCCTATATCAAGCTAAGTAATATGCTTCGTATTCAACGCATTGTGGCTGCCGAGTTTGAGCACCGCGCCACAACTTTAGCGAAAGCGCAGCCGCCAAAAGGACAAGTAACTTCACGCCCGCCAAAGCAACAACAAGCTCAAGATATCAACCCTCGAAACCTCCTCGAGCCTCGAACAACTCCATCAATTCTCCACTTAAGCCTATCCTTCGCCAAAAAATAAAAAAAAAATGCATAGCTCGTAAGCCTAGCACTATCAATACGTCGTTATCCTCCATCAATTTCTAACAATGTGTGTGTGGGATCACAAATAGACTCGTCCGTCTCCAACAAGTCTTCGGATTCCTCACTACCGTCGGTTTCGCGCTGGCTACCCTCATCGCGCTGACATCGTATCTTTACCCCATGAACCCTTCGGCGTCGATAACCGTCAATGATGTAGCAGTGTACGTTCACTCCCATCCATCCATTCCATCCCCTCCCAACTTTTATTACACCCCGGTACGGCGCGGTGCAGCGCGGTTGTGCAGTATTAGGGCGTGGAAAGTATGACATTTGCGTCAACGATCAAAAGTAGCTAACACCCGGGATTTTAAACCGTGATAGTGCTAAGAGACGATCAGGCGGATACTATTCCACAAGACTGAACGAATACGCGAGCATAAAGTTCGATCTGGACGCGGATTTCGAATCGCTGTATAATTGGAACACCAAGCAGATCTTTGTATGGATAAGCGCGAGTTATGGTGGTGATAGATACGTAAGTTTCAAAAAAAAAAAACTAAAAAAAAAACTGGCCCAACTTCTTTGAGCTTTTGTTTTTGCCTAACGGAGGGGTGTGTGATTGCTATATATAGCCAGTAAACGAAGCCGTAATCTGGGATAAAATCATCCCCGCCGCGACACCTTCCAAGAAACTCAAACTGAGAAACATGCGAGCGAAATACAACATTCACGATATCACGGGCGAATACTCGAATCGTAACGCTACCCTCAAACTATCGTGGAACATTCAACCGCACGTCGGTATGTTGATGTGGGGTAGCGCGGGGGAGAGTGAGACCAAGAGTTTTGTGATTCCGAGCGAGAAGACGAGGAGTGCTTAAGCTGAATGGATCTAAATTTATTTATTTTATTTCCTTTTTGGGTAGCAATATGAGGTTTTTTTTTTTTATGCATGTTTATGGATGGGATATATACTGGTATAGCATCTTATATAGTGTAATAGCGGGAAAAAAAAAAATCAAATTGTTTTACTGATGAATGCGCTTTATAGTTTACTGGTCTCATTTTATAATTCTAATGTGTCTGATATTGATTTATTGATAAAATGTATCGTTGAACTGACGAGCTCATGAGATACCAATAAGACCCCCCTAATAGACACCCAATATCATCAAATTTCCTATATATCCCCAGTTTTGCAGATATCTTCAACAAGACCATCTACGAAGCCCGTGTCGTCCTTTGATTCTGCATGACACCGATAACCAAAAAAAAAAAAAAAAAAAAAAACGACGGTGCTTCATCAACATGAGGAAAAAAAGGCAAACAAACAAATAAAAAGAATGGTGAAGGAAGAAAACTTTGAGAAGACTATAGCTATTGTGACACAATTCTTACTAAACAAAGTATCCATTCATCCCATCTTGACAAACACCTACGCCTTGATATCGAACTAAAAAGAGCCCTAAAATGTACAGGAAGACAAACATCTTGCTACATCAAAAGAGTCTCTAAATCGTATCCTGACAAGAAGCGTGAGGAGGAAAAAGAAAACAAGCAAATAAATCAACAGGATATAAAGAAAAGACCAGCAAACCGGGGTCCATAACTAGGAAAAGTGAAAAAAGAAAGAACCGGAAAAAAAAAGAAAAAAAATAGGAACTTTTTATAAATAATGCTCCTATTTTCGAGAGTTTTGAAATTGGCGAGGATTGTAATAATTCAACACTGAATTTCCAGCGTAAAAATAATTCCCACCAGGCCAGAGAGGCGGAATGTAGTGGCCGGCTTGCAACATCATCTGGTGCTGTTGCCAAGTCTACTGGCTAACAGTTTGTGGTGGTGCAGGCCCAGCCCGACCTCTTCCGCCGCCACCTCGCCCACGGCCGCGGTTGTTCCCACGATGTTGGTTTATATTTGCCGGAGGTGGAACAGCATGGTGTCCTTGCGTTGATTGCTGTTGTTGCTGCGGTTGTTGCTGCGGTTGTTGCTGCTGCTGCTGGGTTTGCGCGCGCGGGGGTTGATTACCTGGTCCGTTATGCGGCCGTCGTTGAAGTATGACCGTCTGGTTCCCATTTTGGTATCCACCGCGATTGTTGAAAGCCTGAGGTTGCGTGGGAGGCCCCCCTCCATTCGTGTTTTGGTTGTTAAAGTTCCCGCGTCCCCCTCTACCACGACCTGAGTTATTACCACGGTTGTTTTGCTGGCCTTGATTGAAATTCCCGCGGTTCCCAGCAGGACCGTGTTGGTGATTCCCGCGGTTCCCAGCAGGACCTGAATTTTGATTTCCGTGGTTTGTAGTAGAACTTTGGTTGTGGGCTCCACGATTCCCAGAAGGACCTGAATTTTGATTTCCATGGTTTGTAGAGCTTTGGTTGTGAGCTCCACGGTTCCCGGAGGGGCCTTGAGGGACATGATTCCCACGTGCATTTGCGTGACCACCGTTTGCATTTCCACGGGTGCTGACAGCACCGCTGAACGACCCTCTAAGTGGAGCCGGTGCAGATGCGGGGATAAATTGAGTACCCTTCACACTCTGCGTTCCATTTGGGGCTGTCGCTTTGGCGCTTGCTTTGGACGTCGCAACAACTTGTCGATTCGTTAAGTTGAGGACCGACGAAAAAGGGACAGTCATTCCTCTGAATGGGCTACACCGGTCTCCCAGCGTGCTTCCACTCATGAAAGAAACATCGAAGACAACGTCGAGAAGAGTTGTGCGGGCCGTCTTGGTGATTCCGACAACCGTTCCGTTAGTCCCAATCGGAACTTTCCCTGAATCCTGTACGTAAACGATCCGATCTCCGAGTGCAAACCTCTGGTTGTGGAGGCGATGCTCTGCGTCAGAGGGTTTAAGAAGGGCTCTGCGGGGGACGCCGCGAATTTGTTTGGCATCAGGGTTCGCAAGAGTGTGAATGTACTTATCAGCTTCGTGTTCAATCATACCCACGGCGTCGGCGTCTAGCTGTTCGGCTTCAAGGGGGACTTTCTCAAAGCTCTTAGCCTCGATCTCTTTCAGCCAATTCTGAATTTCTTTGATGCGTGCCTTGGCGACATTTGCTGGAAAAAAGTCTTCAGCAGTGTACATATCGGCCGTAGGTCTCCGTTCGATCCCCCTGAAGAAATCCGGAAATCTTTCTATATACTCTCGAAGAAGATCGATGGCTTTCTGACTGAATTCCCAGCCAGAGTGTGCCTTCCGAGAGTATCCGAGAACCTTGAGCTTTTTGGCCTCGAATTTAAGGTTCAAACCAAGGTTTACTTTCGTGTCGTCTACCTGCACCTGGAAGCTTGAGGTTATCTTGCTGAGAACAAGACTTGTCAACCCAAGACCCCTGGCCACAGCGTAAGATGGAACATATCGAGTCGCTTGGTCAATGAGATAGGCAACTTGAGTGCCAAAGTCTGGCTCTTTGCCTTTCTAAAATATTTGTTAGAATACACTTAATCATTCCCATTTTGAATCGAACTTACCAGGATAGAAATAAAGATCTCCGCCTTGTCTCCACGATGACCTGTGACTTCCAAAGGTCGTCCGTAGTTATAGTCTCCCAAAAAGAAGCATCGTGATCCGATGGGGAATTCAGCGTCGATATTGACCGCAGCCTTTTCTATAAACCGCTCGTCCTCTGCTACTTTGTCTGGTTCAACGGCAGTTTGGAAAGCATAGTCAACATCCTGTCCGGAAATGTTCTCGAACACTTTGACCATCGCGCCCTCATCTGTGCGCTTGAGACCCTTGAGGTGGCTAACGTGTAAAATCACATCTACTGTTCCGATGATCATTCCCATTCTCTTGCTATAGTTGTTCTCGATGCGGTCGGCTTTTATTCTCCAATAATCACGCTCTTTGTCGCCATGAGGGATCTTTTGGACGTGATTGTTGGTGTCCAAGGCATAAGTGAAGAGTTCGTCCGAAACTGCTGTAACCTTCGCTTCTCCTAAGAACGGATAACCAACATAAACTCTCTGGTTTATTTTAGTCGCGGCAATCCCTTCCACCGTGGAACTCTTTTCCGGGTGGAGGAGCGTCACAACCATGCTCTCATTTTTGCTGTCTTGTTGAAACACGTTAACGCTATGGAAGAGAAGTTGGCCAGTATTGTCGAGGGCTTTCAAGCTAGGGAAACCGGCAAGGGCATTCGCGCCTAGTCTGACACCATCGCATAGTCCTTGAATTAGGTTCAGACCCCCATCAAGTGTTGGAAGTTCGAATTCGTTCGTGATACAATGGCAGTGAACAAGATTCGGGAATACTCCTTCCATGGATGAAGGATATTCAAAATCAGCTGATTCCGAATATGTAAACTTCAGAGTTACGCCAAAGTCATTTCGAGAAATTTCATCTGCTGTGAGGAGATGCTCCTTTGTTCTCATGGCAGCGAGAAGGCGATTTTCCTCGATAAAGGGAATCTTCACGACTGCCTCCCAGTCTTGCTTCTTTCCATTCATATCCAGTTCGAAATCGCGTGGATAGAAATCAAGAATTTGAGAATCTGGGCTTGTCATAAGAGCCTGAAATATACATTAGCGAAAGCGAAAGGAAGGGGTTTGAGGATTTTTGCTTACATGATAAGGTTCTGGTACAATTTTCTTGCTGCGATCAGGAAGCACACCCATGAGCTGTTCGAATGGGCGGAATGGAGACCCAAGCCGGAAGTTCAAGTCTGCGCCAAGGCCCTTTCTGACATCTTTCCATTTCGTCAGTACTAAGGTCAACATTAATACCGACGAAAAGATTTGCTCACCTGAGATCTTAGGGGCGTAATGATAACGGAAAAACCACCCCCAAGAGGCAACGCCACGATAGTAGTAAAAGAGAACCCATTGGATACCTTGAATGTAGTTCCCTGTTAGAGCCTTGATTTGTTCTTCATCATCTAGACCCCATCCAAATTTGTCCTATTTTCCATTTGAGCAACAATTCAAGCATGTTATATTTTTGAGGGGAGGAATACCTTGTAATAGCTGTCTCTCCAGTTGTAGAACTTCTCTTGATAGAGTCGTTCCATTGCCGCCTTGGCATCATCTGCGCTAATGTCGACGATAGAAGCTTTCTCAAACGCCTTGAAAACGCGTTGGAGAGCAGCATCGCTCTCTTCTTCTTCAAATCCATCTTCTTCACCTGGCAACGAGGGGAAGAATGACAATCGCAAAAATTTATCGCCGTTCTCATCCGTTACTGTTGCATGTTGTAGACGGATGCTCGCAGCCAGATCCTCCACAAATTTCCTATCAGCTGCTTTGAGATCCTTTGGAAGATCAAACACTTTCCCGGTTCCCTCTGTCTTTCTGCTCTCAACAAAGCGTCGAACTTGAAGATATAGTTCCTTCTGATAGGTAGTCATGGCCAACTTGCCAGACTTTTTTGGTTTAGCGGCGGCTTCTAATTCCTTCATTTGCTTCCCCCTAAGCCAGCTCGCGTCTGCTGCTTCCGTCTCAAATAGTCGATATTCGAATTCCTCCATCTCGTCAAGCACGAGTGCCAATGATGCAAGGTTGACTTGACCGTGATCGTTGATGTATCCTTTCGCCTTTGGCAATACCTTTTTATAAATTTTAAACATCAGAGACAAAGCGCCCTCGTTGATGTGTAGACCAGGAAGATGTGGCAAAAAGTCGTTCCCGACAAAGAAAGCTAGCAAAATAAAATCATCCAGAATTCGTTCGAAATCGTAAGGGACAGATAATAACCCTGGTTGTTTTAATTCCTGGAACTCCAGCTCCAGATACTCACGCACGATGCTAAGGTGCATAAGATAGAAATTTTGATGCTCCAGCTCCTTCGATTTCTTTTGATTGTTTCGACCAAAAGTAACCTCCTCTCGTAACAAGCAGAAATGGGGATCGTGACTGAGCAGACCCAACATAATGAGATCCGCGTCCAATCCGTAGAGGCAGTGGCGAAGATTAGGGTCGTATCCAGGTTGTGCTTTCGCTAACCTGATGTACTCCATGATCTTGTGTTCGCCCTCGCCGGGGACTTCGTGGCCGGACAAGATGATTTCCACCCCTTGCCAATCCACGTCCTCCGAAACCTTTTTGTTGACAAAGTATCTGAGCTGTTGGGACAGCTTGGCCATGAAGACCGTTCCCGGAGTGATACAGTTGCTGTCAAAAGGGTCCTCCTTTGGCATTTCCACGCCGTCTTTGAGGGCCTTCTGATAAGCTTTCTCGTTATCCAGGGCGGTTCTGAACCTTCGAGCCCGTTGTTGGTTCATCTTGGCGCGCGGAGCGACACCGTCGATGGCCATGAAGAAGAGTTTCTTCGGCTTGATTTTGCCAAAGAGATGTTCGATGTAGTTGAAAATGGCGATGAACATCTTCTCCTCCGTCATGCGAAATGTGGGACTATCCGAGTCCTTGTGTGTGCAATTGTGGATGATACCGTTCATATCGAGGTATAACGCATCGAATTCGGGTATACGATTCTCTGCAATGAGCTGAGATATCGCCGGATATCTGGAACGCGGCAGGGGTTAACAAACGTTCTCCCGCTGAAGGAAGATAGATAGCTTTGAATTGATTTCTTATCGTTTCACGTACCTTTCCGACAACCACCTGAAGAATTTGGGAACACCCATGATTGCTGTTTCTTTTAAAAGACTACGCAGAAATATAAAAGCGACTTGCAAACTTCTAATGAAAGTGAAATGTGGCGGGACAGTTGCAGGGCGGGAGCGAACTTTGGAAGTTTGAAGAAAAGGTTGCTGGTCAGCCGACAGAACATCGTTGTTGAGGTAGGCCCACACACACACACACACACACACACACACATATCGTGGCGTGCACGGAGTTACATAAAGAGAGCCGCACAGGCCACCTTGGAATGTGGAGGGCGATCAAGGTGTGATTGAGGGGCACGGTAAAGATGGGGCACGGATGGGAACATACCTGTGTATAAGTAAGTGACGTATAGAGTCGTTATGTTATCGTGAAATTTGGCTGAAGAAGAAGGAAAGAGAAGAAGAGAAGGAAGTGGGAGGAGGAGAGTATAAGTAGTGGAATTGAAAGATGTGTCGAGCTCGAGGGTTTCGGAAGGGAAGCAAAGCGTCTGACTGATTCATCGATGACCTGGTTTGCCGGCGTGGCGCAACCCTCGGCATCGCACCGGGTCCGCAACACAGAGCGCGGGGGATCGCTCCGGAGATTGTTACGCAACACAAACTGACAGGGTTTGACCCCGGTAAGCTCATCCGGGGGATTGACCCCGGGGAGGCGCCATACAACACGGCGGCTGATAATCAAGCACTGAGCTGCTCTGCGCGACCACCTTTTTCTGAACTGCTGCGAATGCCACAAACGCGTGCCGACCCTTGGCCTTTGCTGCTTCCAACTTCATCCTGTCGCCCTTCACTCCCCATCGCTCCTCAGCGTCCCCTCCCAAAATCTTCATCGCATACACGTTTTACTAAACCTGCCTTCTCTTCAACCTACATTCCTCATTTCATCCCTTTGTCATCCGTATTACACACGTTCTGCTCAAAATGCCACGCTCCGACGAAGATGACTTCCTTGATGATGAAGATAGTATGTTCCTCGCCAGCGTCTGGCAACGAGACTGGTTTCTCGCCATTGTCTCTCCCTCAAGCTTGTTCTACTTTTCTAACACTGTTTCCTAGTCGAGCCAGAGCAGGGCAGCGCCGAAGACCAGATTGTGACTGAAAAACTCATCAATGAAGGTTCGTTCCTCTAAAATCTACACCTGAAAAGATATTCAACATGAGAAACTCTGTCCTTACGAGATTTGGCGCACAACAGAATACAAAACCTGGAAGAAGAATGCCCCTTTCCTCTACGATTTGATATTGAGGTATATTCGAGCTCTCATCCGGCCTATCATTACGATATCATAGAGCTAATGGCAATTGCAGTACCGCTCTCGAGTGGCCAACTCTCACCACCCAATGGTTTCCGGACAAGCAAGAGTCGGTTTTCCCCGTCGCGAATACGATATCCTCCCAAATACTAACGGTAAATATAACAGACATGAGGGCAAAAACTTCTTCACTCACCGCCTGCTCATCGGCACTCACACATCGGGTGAGCGACAAAACTACCTTCAAATCGCCGATGTCCAGCTCCCCAAGCCTATGACCGATATCGACCCTCGAGAATACGATGAGGCTCGTGAAGAAATCGGTGGATACAGTGGCGGCGACGAAACGAGATGGCATGTCAAGCAGAAGATCCTCCATGAAGGTGAAGTCAACAAAGCCCGATATTCGCCTTTGAAGATCGATCTCATCGCTACCATGTCCGTCTCTGGTAACGTCTACATCTTTGATCGCACGAAGCACGAGTCCGACGGCACCAAGTTCAAACCTCAGATGCAACTGCAAGGCCACTCCAAAGAGGGGTAAGGTTTTTTTTTTTTTATGCAAATCACATAAAATCCTTATTCTAACAAAATTTGTCGGTATGTAGTTATGGACTGGATTGGAGTCCAAAAGTTGACGGTCTTCTCCTCACCGGATCAGAAGATCACACGATCTGCCAATGGGACCTCACCGGGTATTCGCGCTCCAACACGATCATCAAACCCACTCAAACGTACAACATCCACCACGCCATCGTCAACGACGTGCGCTGGCATCCAGTCCATCAAACCCTCTTCGGCTCCGCCGCTGACGACCGTACACTTAAACTCACCGATACCAGAACCGGCGATCAAGCTAACTACTCTGTCGTTGCCCATGGTGATGCGGTCAATAGCTTGGCTTTCCACCCTGCCAGCGAGTACATCGTAGCCTCAGGTTCAGCAGATAAGACTATCGCCTTGTGGGACCTTCGAAACTTCAAACATAAGCTGCACGTTCTCGAGGGTCACCAAGGAGATGTTCTCAACTTGCAATGGCACCCCCATGAAGAACCGATTCTGGCGAGCAGTAGTACAGATCGCAGGATAATTTTTTGGGATCTGACGAAGATTGGAGAGGAACAAACACCAGAAGACCAGGAGGATGGCCCGCCAGAATTGTACGTACTCAACCCCCTCATACTTTTTTAGCCGCGAAAGATTTATTTATTTATTCTTTCACTAACGCTTACCTTGAATACCAGGCTCTTCATGCACGGCGGACATACCAACCGCGTTTCGGACTTTTCTTGGAACCTCAACGATCCATGGGTCATGGCCTCTGCTGCTGAAGATAACTTGCTTCAGGTCTGGAAGGTTGCCGGGGCTATAGTCGGCAGAGAGGACGAGGATATCACGGAGGAAGAGCTACAATGATGGATGAACAAGGAAGCATTTTTTCTCATGTCTAGAATTAGTATTATTGTTATTTTCTTTCTTGGTTTTTTTTTTATCTGATAATGAGGAAACATACGCAGAACACGGAAAGTATGGGCGATTCCTAGCGGGGGTGAATACCGTGTTTAAAAATTAAATTATGTATTATTAGTGGCTTCTCTTTTTTCTCTTTTCTTATATTTCTTAGCTTGTGGTGGGCGTTCCTATATTATATTCCGTGATATCATTTTTCTTTCCTCTCGTCAAATCGAATCCTGTGTAGCTTAATTAATTCAAGATCCATCGTCAAAATCTGGTCCCAAGATTGCGTCAAAACAGAAGAGGGGTTACTGAAGAATGAAAGCCTAGTTTAAACCCACACTAGAAGAAGCCACAATATATACTATCCATCGTAACATGAGAGAAAAGGATCTAATATTTTACTATTCTTGTATTGCTCCCTAAAATGCAAATTCAATAAAAATATATCTAGCAATACGATGGGAAAGTCCACACATGTATTATCAACCTACCAATCCCGCAAAATTGTTCAGAATAGAATGATGATACGGCGGAAGGAGGGATTCGAGAAGGCAATAGAAAAGAACCAAGAGAATAACAATATTTAGCAGCTCAAATCCACTTCTGCACCACAACCGCATTTAACAAGCCCGCTTCCTTCAAAGTCTGTGTCAGGTCACCCAACGGTTTCGGCGGGAATGTAGTTTGCAGCACATAACTCCTCGCTCTACTCCCGTTGTTTGAAGCGTTGACGAAAGCGTACACATCACCAACGGTATGAGTATGATTGAATCTGCTCACTAGTCTGGTACCATCACCCAGGCGGATTTGTAAGCTGGTAGCCGGCGCCGAATCGTCGAGACTAACTGTTTGCGGGGTTGGGGAAGAGGTTGCGGGAGGGGCGGCAGCGGCAGAAGCGGATGTTGAAGCAGGAGCGCTATCGAAACCTGGTGTCGGAGCACCCAGTCTCTGTCCGGATCCACCGAACGGGACGAATTTCTTCTTGGGTTGGACGTAGTCCTCATCCATCCTTCGGTGAACGTTTACATCGGTGAATTGTCCCGGTTGCACGTTCATGAGATGCAGGGGAGCTCGGCCGGCTTCGATACCTCTAAGAGTTTCCTGATGTGCGGGATCATCATATCTCATCAGGGGGCCGTCTTCAACCGAAAAGCCATTTTTCCAGAAGTAGAGGTTTCTTGTGACTTTTGGAGGTGGTCTCTGGACAGCGGCATTAGGATCCTCAATGACTTGAGAAGGTACATCGTCAGAACCGAGAGTTTGACCACGGCCGGAGAAACGGGAAACTGGTGCTTCTTCATCATCATCATCTTGTTGCTGTTGGCGAGCTCGGCTTCCTCTAGAAAAAGAAAGGTGAATGAGCCTCTGGTAACAAATCATGGGCACGGAGACGAAACATACTCTTGTGCTTGTTTAAGGATATTCCTAACACTATCAAGTCCACCGCGGTCTCGGCCAGGGTTCTCGATAGCCAAACCCCTATAGAGCAGAAAAATAGTAAGCTTCGTATTCATATTGTGTCCATGTCCAAAGCGAAATACGTACGATTTCTCGCCACCAGCAAACATATCTTGGCCATGCTCGTCATCGCTATCATCGTCGTCGTGTCCATGTCCTGATGCAGCTCCACGTCCCAGGTCTCCGAGAGTCATCATTCTATAAGTAGAAGAGTAAGCCAGCGTCTACTGAGTAATACTAGCCTGATGTGTTTGGACATACCCTCCACGCTTCCTTGGGGGAGCTGGTTTACTAGTCGACGGCCCGGCTGCTGTATCGTCACCGCCATCGTCTCCTCCTGCTAACGTTCTCCCACGACCGGTTGAAGATCCAGTTGGCGGAGGAGTAGCTTTACGGAGAGTTTGGGGGGCATCCCAGTCGTCTTCGTCAATGCCTTCGGCCGTTGGTGCTGGAGGTCTCGTAGCGGCGGCGGTCTCTTCTGGAGCAGCGTAGAATAGATTCAAGGCATCCTAAAAAGTCATCGGTATGTTAAGATTATGTTGAATAGGTTATACGGGGATTTAAAGTAAAAGGTGTACGAACCTCAAGCTGCCAGTTAGAGCTTTCGAGGATAGCTCTCGCCTAGTTCGCTATTGTCAGAATATAGCTTCAAGATAGCTAAAAAGAGGGTAACAAACATTTTCAGGTTGAGCTTGGGTCAGCTCGACGAAGCGAGCGACAGTCTCGTCGTGGTCTGCCATTAGAACTGGTATGAAAGTGGTTGGAGTACGGGTCTTGTCGTGGATGGCGGGGTATGTACGATAGCGGGGAGAATGAAGGCTGTATGAATCCACAAAGGTTGTTGATGTTTAAGCAGCCGCCAGGCTAGACAGAGTCTTATTTCTCAAAGATCAGAAACGAAGTTAAGTGGTACGCGATCTTGATAGAATAAAATGGAGACTGAGAGAAGATGAAAGGAAGGGAAGAAGGGTGACGCGTTTTGAAGGCGGCAGTGGCATTGACGCAACAGCAGCAGCAGCAGCAGCGCCAGCGACGAAGACCCCTCCACACCAAGCCAATCCTGACTAAGCAAGACCCCAGCATCTCCAACTTCAGTCCTCTATTACTATTATATTTTCGGATCGTATGGTATTCTGCAATTATAACCGATCAATCCATGTACTTGACTCATTGGAGACTTTATTTAATACACCAAATACCAGGTACTAGATTTGTCTTCTAATTACGTAGCTCTGATTCAAGCTTCGGCATAGCTCCACCAACAGCCCAACTATTCCCACCTTCGCTTCTTCGAATCCGCATATATCACCACCTTTGCAATCGTCATCAAGCTCCCTCATCCTAAGACAAAAGAGTTACAAGATGTCCAATAACCAACCGCAACCCTCCTCTCTGGCCTCATCAGCCGTCCTCTCCGCTCCTTCCGACCCGGAATCCGCAACCTCAAACTCCCACAACAACGCCCAAACCTCCCCGTCCACAAACTCCTCGGCCCCGTTGATCCTCTACACCCCACCCACGTTTATCTCGCTGGTCCGCTCCGCAGCCATAAACCTCTTTCTCCCCTTCGTCAACGGTCTCATGCTGGGTTTCGGCGAGCTGTTCGCCCACGAGATCGCTTTCAGGTTAGGTTGGAGCGGGACTAACGTACGTAAATTATAACCGAAACCCTCCACCGCCTGTACAATCTTATATATATACATATATCTCGCGAGTATTTTATATATAATAAATATTTGGCTAACTTTTGTGTTTTCTGGTTAGGTGTTCCCGCTCTCGCGGAGATCAAATTCTCATGCTCTCGCTCCTGGCGTCGAGGTTGTCGATAACACATTCGAAAAGCGACGGAGACCACTTGAGGATTTAACAAGTTTGGAGTAACCAATTCAAATCAAATCAAACTACCAATCAATTAAGTGGGACAGATTTATTTTTTAGTGATGCTCGGATATGGTATGGGAGGGATAGGATATGTCCATACTGCATATATTATTATCACGAAGCTCAAACGACGCGGCATATAGATTGTAAATTTTCAAGCTCCACTTTTTGACTTGTATTCCCTCCTGATATATGCAGCGTATATCTTAATTTCATATGATCATTCATTCGTTTTTCAGAAAGGCTCCGTAAAGAGAGCTTATAAAGATACTATAATACGTTATGTAACAGTAATAATAAAAAGAGGGGAAAGGGAAAGAGTGAGATAAATACACATAGGAGTTATCCATACTACAAAGGCGTAAAAAAAGGATAAAAATATTATAAATCATGAAAATCGTAGAAACCGTTTCCTTCTCCGACGAACACCCGGTACCAAAAAAAAAAAAAAAAAAAAAAAAATCGAAACGAAACGAAACGAAAGAACAAAGCGAGTGAGTGAGACCGTACCAAGAAGAAAGGAAAAGAGGGAGGCCTACAACGGCCTGAAAACAAATTTAAAAAGTACAATCCCAAATAAAAGTAACATCATCTAGTCCTTCTTACTGTTGTCAGCCCACATCCAGCTCCCCCACCCTCCGTTTTTCTCATCACCATCTCGCTTCGTTTCCGGCGGTGATGGTTGAACGTTGTGGGTCTCAGATTTCTTATCTTGAGTATCCTTCTTCGCTTCGATTGCCCTTCGAATATTGCCATTCTGAGCCTCACGTCGGCGCTTCATTTCTTCTAAGATCCTGATGTGTCCGGCGAAGGGGTCGAGCTGCTGGGTTTGCACGTTCGGATTCTCCTCGTTATGCTCCTCCCTCTCCACTGTACCGTCAGAATACCTCCTCTCCCGAACCTTCTTAACGCGAGTGATTCCATCCGCGCCAGTTGTGGAAATGGAAGAAAACGACTGCGATACAACATACTTCCCGTTATCGCCGTTATTTCTGGGAGTAACAGAGGCCATGAAGTCATGCAAGTCAAACTCCGTTTCAGGCTCCCGTTTCTCAACAGGGTCTAGGATACCGCTGGCATTGTTGGGAAACATCCTCGGTAATCTCTTATCGATCTGGGGCTCAGTGATACCCCGCTCTTTCATCAACTTGTCCAGCTCCTGTCGCTTTTCGACCAGTCGGCGCATTCTTTCTTGCGTTATCTTGGCTCTCTCTTCTTGCATCATCTTGTTAAACTCTTCCAGAGAAGGTGAATCCTCCCGAACGTCATTCCAGATCTCGTTATTTATTCGATCGATAACCCTTGCTCTGACATCGAACGGTGCCACCTCCGAGTTTTCATTAATCTTCTGAATCCATGGTCTCATCATAACTTTGAAAAACTGCCCGAATGGATCCATCGGGGTTGACGTAAGCTGTGATATTGATGCTTCAAAAGGTGACTTCCATCCTCCTACTGTTGTAGGAGGTTGTTCCTCCGGTCGCTTGTTGTAATTCCCATCCGGTAGAAATTCGTCAAAAAAACTGGTGAAGAGCGGGTATGTTCTTTGCGATCCATACATGTCTTCTCCGAATAGCTCTCTCAGTATTGATGACTGTCCTGTATACGGTTTCCCAGGATGCCTGGTTACTGTGAATTGTGGCGGTTCGTCGTTCGTTTGTGTGCCTTTGATGACAACCATCTCCGAGTTCGGATGGGCTGTCTCCGTTTTGTTACCCGTTCCCTTCGTAATCATTGCCTCCAAATCCAGAAGTCGCTGAAACTCCCTTTGGAAAGGACCAAGGTTTTCCTGGAATTTTGAGAGGGTGATTGCCTTTTGTTGCTCCGATTCCTCGTTGATAAGCCGTTCCAATTCCTTCACATGGGTGCTAAAGAAACGATCCAAAAGGTCGGCGGAATGTACCCCTAAAGCCAGCAGAAACTCCGGTATCAAGACCGCAGGCGGCATCAACGACGAAGGGAGTCTGGGTCTGTTGTTTTCATCGTTAGAGTCTCGATTTGATGACGGTACGTCGGATGGTGGAGTAGGACCATTGTTCCCGGAGCTACCGGCACCTCCACCGAACCCTGATATCCCAGACCCGCTGTTGTTACCGCGACTGTTATTGTTCCCACTCTCGTCGTCTCGGTTGTTATTGGTTCTTGGTTCGTCGGTAGAGTCGTCCCGCCGGTTCATGTTTTCAAATCTGGTGCGGTCGAGGTCCTCTCGGATCCAATTTGAGTTCGAAGGGGTCTGCAGAATGCTCGGGATGCCGAATACGGAGTGAAGAGCAGCGGAGATGCGCTCGTCAGCGAAACGGCGAACGGAGGAGAGGATGCCGTCGTCATTGTTAGGTTGGGAGGAAGAGGAGGGAGAGCTGTTGGATTTGGCGGGCTTGCCGTCTTCAGACATGATTCTGAAGCAGGAACGCTAGATCAACATATGGCGGTTGCTATTTTTCTTAACTGAAGCTAGCTGGTGTAGATATATCGGATTTCTTTATTTCTTTGTTTCTTTCTTCTCGGACGCTCTCTTCCGGCGATGGTAGATGGTTGATTGTGGGGGGAGGAAGAGGCAAAGGCGGCACCGGCTAATTCCTTGACAATTGTTGTCTGCCCCGTTTTGATGTCACCACCACGCCACCCACCCGCCAGGCCATCTCCGCGCAATTTCCATCCGACCCGTTCAATCGAATCGGGTCGAATCGAACCGCATTCACGCGACAAGAACCATCCCCACTTCGACTTTAAGCTTCAATCCTACCGGGCGTGTCGCGATAATGTCGACTCCGACAGCTGGCTCGCCGCCGGCCAGCGGCTCTCTTTCCATGCCCCAGAATAAGCGTCGCATATCCTCCAACCCATCCACCCCTGGCGCGTCAACCCCGGGTCCCTCGTCAAAGAAGTCAAAGGTCTCCGGCGCACCCTCTCTGTCGCGAAAATCATCCGTACCAGTATCAGCTTCGAAATCGCACCCGTTACGCCAGACCTCATTCCCGCCAGAGAACACCGATGCAGCACGTCGACGAAGAAGTGCCAGCGTCACGTCTAACGCTACAACGAGCTTTACTCGCGGGAATAGTGTCGATCGAGTTTTAGTTCCGCCGCCCGGTGGTGCGAAAGACGATGCTGGCGGGAGCGGTGGGGGTGCTGGTGCTGGCAAGGCAGGTGATGAAGAAGGCGAAGGTAGTGATGAAGATATCGGAGACGACCTTCTCACGATTATGAGAGTTGGTGATATGGAAGAACTCGAAGAACAGAAGGAGGAGGAACAGAGACGTCTCAAGTAAGTAGCTTCTAGAATCACAGGCTCTTCATTTTACTTAATTTTGGTCACTATCTTTTTTTAAAAAAAATCAAGCTAATAACTTGCGGTTTACAGCATTTTGATGGATCACTTTGATTCCGACCAAATGGCCCGATATGAGGCATACCGCCGTGGAACTCTACAGAAATCGTCTGTCAAGAAGGTTGCGAATCTTGTACTGGGACAATCCATCAGCGCTAATGTCGCATCCGCTATTGGTGGCTTTTCGAAGATATTCGCGGGTGAATTGGTCGAGAGAGCAAGGGAGATTCAAATGACCTGGGGAGACGATAAGCCAGGGGCACCGCTACTCCCGGAACATATCAGGGAGGCGGCGAGGAGGTGGAGAATAGAGAACGGAAAGACTGCCGGTGACCACGTTGCTGCGATGGAAAACGGCAACAGGAGGAACATTGTCGGCGGGATGGGCGGGAGGTTGTTCAAATGAACGGCCTCGAACGGGCGTTGGAGCTTATCATTGATCTGTTCATTGTTCAATATATGCATTGCGACGGCGTTATATCGGCCTGGGAATTATCAATACTAGAACTAGACTGTACCTTTTTTTATTTTTTTATTTTTTATTTTTTTTTTTTTTCTATAAATTAATTTATTTCCAATATGGAATAGAATATATTCTTACACTAACGATTGATGATAGAACATCACATCTTGCTACCGTGAATGGCCAGCTCGTTTTGACAAGATCAAAACATGAAAGACTCGAACAATTCAAAAAAGTTCGGAACGTTCCTGTAAATTTTGAACTGCCTTTTGAAACTTTCTTTGGAAAGCCTGCGTTGTTTTGGGGGAGGGGCATTAATTTTTTCCAACAGCATCAAATCGCATCTCGTCTCGAACCTCACATTCGACCGAAAAAAACTTCGTTCTCGACAGGGCTTCTATTCGAAGAAATGCTGTCGAGAGCTGCTGCCGGCCAGCCGCTTCAGGCCCGCTGCGTCTTCTTCAAGTCGTCCACAGCACGATTGAATTCCGGTTCGTTATCATCGAGCACTCCCAGGCAGGTAGGTTTAAATTTCAGTTGCATTCTGAATAACCATGTTCCCCATCCATCGATCTATGGACTAACTACTTAACCCTCGACGGCCGGTTGAATATCACATAGTTCTCACAACTCTCAAGGCTATCGTCGCCTTCGATCAAGAAGAATCCAAACTCAACATGGAGGACACAATATACACCACTCTCGCGGCCATCAATCGGCGGCAGAGCTGGCGCCTCAATCCCTTCGATACGCTTTGCTTCCACCATCCCGCCATCAGGCCTCGACCTGCCCACCATCACAGCCACTGATGTCCCCGATCCCGTGTTCACCAGGCCTCTCCCAATGTCAGATGATTCCCATGCATCCTCCATCGTCGATCGATTCCTTCCCGAAGTTCCCCACATGACACCCAATGTAACCGATCACCCTCCGGACACAATGGGCTACCTCTCCGCCATCGGCCTCGACAACAGCTGGGGTCCCACCGCCATGATGCAGAACGTCATCGAAGCCATCCACGTCTACGGCGGTCTGCCCTGGTGGGGTACCGTTATCGCTATCACCGTCACCCTCCGTAGCGTCTTCCTCCCACTTTTCCTCAAAATCTCCGACAACAACGCTCGCATGAAAGAGCTCCAACCTCTGCTGCTTCCGTACATTGAACGTCAACGTGCTGCTCTCGCGGCAGGCGACCTGCAAGCTCAAAATCAGATCCGTGCGGAAATTCGGGACATGTACAAACGAGCGGGCACAAATCCACTGTGGTCGTTCGCGTCCTTTATCCAGATTCCCTTCCACTTCGGCACCTTTATGAGCCTGCGACAGATCGCCTACCTCCCCGTTCCCGGACTCGAACACGGCGGTGCATTATGGTTCAAAGATCTCACTATCATAGATCCACTCTTCATCCTCCCCGTCGTGTCCGCCAGCTTTATCTACTCGAGCATACACGTGAGTTCAGCGGATATGCCGCCCAGCACCGGCGCGACAGTCATGTGGTACCTCAAATTTATCCTGCCAATAGCCTCCTTGGGTATCACTTGTACCATGCCTTCGGTTCGTCTTTTCCTCCCACCCAACAGCAGCCTCTATAAGCCCTCCCCCGCGCTAACAAGAACCTTTTTTTTTAGACGTTAACACTATACTTTGCCTGTTCCTCCACTTTAGCCTTCATCCAATCCGTTGTCCTGCGTGTGGAAGAAATGAGAAGATTACTAAAAATCTACCGCAACAAGCCGCCAGAAATAGCCGCCCCGCTACGACAGCAGAATCTATCCGACTCGGCTCTTGCGAGAATACAGTCCGACGAAGCGGTCATCAAGCAGGAAAATGAACGGAGAACTCGAGAGTCGAAGGGTGGCATTTTTTCCGCGGCGATGGGAACGAAGGGTGGAGTCGCCCAGGGTGTTTTAGAACATTTGAAGAAGGGTGAGGAGGAGGCGAAGCATAAAAATTATGAGAAGAAGGCGAAGGAGGAAGATGAGTTGAGGAGGAAGATCACAAACAGGAAACGGATATAAAGGGTTTGATTACTAGATGTTAAAGTTCAGTTTTTTTGTACATATGTCATTTGGATTGTATATTTACACACGAGAATATATTCACGAGACTATATATTTTGAAATCTAACAGTATGCCGGATAAAAGAGTTCTTTTTCTCTAGTATACAGGTGAGGCTTGAGCTGATCTTTGGACTCTGGTGTAGTTATGCATAACCCAATCAATTCAAACTATCAATACAGTTTATATCGCTTTCGCTTTCCGTATCAAAAAGAAAAACCATGCTGGCCGGCTGGCTTGTAAAATATCAAGATCCCCGGAATATCCATAACATCAAATACAAACAGTACCAAGTATGTAATACACACAAGAAGAAGAAAGAAAGAAAGAAACACCTCGCTTGCTTTCGGTCAAAAAAAAAAAAAAAAACAATTCATACCAACATGTAGCTCATATCCGGTAACAGGTTAATAATCTCATTAAATACCAAATCCTCGCTCTTTTTCCCAACGATCGGTGCCATCGTCACGCTCCCCTTTGATTCATGTTTCATATGCGATTGTACTGGCTGCTGGGGGATATTACCCGTCGAAGCGGTAGATCTGTGTCCTAAGTTCTTCACAACAGCGACAGGTTTCGGCTCTGGTTGTTTTGAAGGAGGCGGGGTCGCCTCTTCAAAAGACCCAAAGTCCATATCACCCCATTCGGAAGCCAAAGGTGATGCGATACTCGGTTGCTGTTGTGATGGTGGGGGTGGGGGTTGTTGGGGTTGTTGGATAGGCTTCGAAAGTACGGGTAACGCGCCTTTCATAGTTGGTAGCACCGGCGTTGACAACCGCTTGGTATTATTTACAATTTCTTCCGCTATGACGTTCTTCACACCTATTGAATTTATAGAGTTCAATGAAGCGAGGGAGCTATTACGAGATACAGCTAAATTATGCGTGGCAGCCATCACGTCCAACGAACTTCGATTAGAAGGTCGTTGGGAAGGAGCCGTCGTGCTGCCACCCGTCTGCTGGGGTACTAAGACATTCGATGAAAAGAGCGATGTAGCACCGGGAGAAGGCGTGGCAGGAATCGTCGGCATAGAGTTCACACTTTGAATCGAAATTGGTGTTGGTACTTTCTTACTCAAGGCAGATGGTTTCTGATCTGGAAAGAGATCTTTAGGATTCGCACTGGTGATGTTTTCTTCCGGCGATCCAAACATGTCGAGAGTGAACGAGCGGCGGCGAACAGGCGCAGGCTCGCTGGAAACCGAGAGTTTGGGATTCTGAGCTTGCAGCCAGTCTGAATTCTGTTCATTCGATGTTGATACCATCTCGCCCCAATCATCGAAATCGTCATCTGCAATGGCTGAATCTTTGTTATTGACAGATGTTTGGGTCAATCGAGGTGGTGATAGGACGGGAAGGGCCGGTTTTGAAATAGAAGCCTTTCCATTCAATCTACCAGAAGAGGCCGGGATCGAAAATCGACTTGGAGGAGATATCGGAAGAGAGGCCTGACGTGCTCCGGGTTGGGCGGGCTTTGGGGCATCGAATATATCAAACGATCCCCAGGGATCGCTAGAAGTTGATGCGGCAGGTTTAAGGGGTTCCGTCTTACCCAAACTCGAGGGAACAGTTTGGTTGGTTTGGGGGGACAAAGTCATAATATCTAGTGAAGATTTAGGAACATGTTTGGATTTAATCTTCGGATGGTTAACAACTGGCGTTGCCTTGAGAGGTAGTTTTGGTGGCACTTTCTTGGGCTGGGCAAGTGGCGCGGCAGCTTGAACGATAGATGGTGGGGGGTTGGAGATGGGTTGAGGAGCTGATGTTTGAAATTCGGAACTCTCAAAGTCACCAAAATCATCATCAAAAGAGGCGTCTGGCTGCGTCGTTTCGGATGTCCTCGTAGGAGGTTTGTCAAATATGGACATATCCATACTGGACTTGGTTGAGTGTGTCTTTGGCGTCGAAGTTGGTGGCGGTGACTTGAGAGCGGTAATTGATATATCACCAAATTGATTTTTAGGGCCGTTTCCAATATACATGGAAGTGGGGCGATTACTGGCAGGCGGTGGCTTTGGCCTTGGGATTTCGACAGAGCTACTCGCTGCGTGTTTTGACGGTGTTGGTGGTTGCTTCAGCGGTGGAGGGAAGAATGCACTATTCTGGCTGGTAATGCTTTGAGGGCTTGCCAAGCTGGGCGGCCCCGTCGAATGCTGTGGATTGCTCGCAGGACCAGTGCTGGCCCAACCAAAACTTGGATTTTTAGGACTTTGTGTCGAATTCCAGCCAAAGTTTGGTGACCGCGGTGTCGTGGGCGAGGCAAGACTCATTGACATCCTTTTGGATTCAAAGCGAGACGCTGGAGGCGCAAATGTGGACCTCGTCGGGCTCATGGTACTCGACCGAGGCGAAGTAGAATTCCAATCAAACATTCCACCGGAGCTTCTTCCAAGCATGGTTCGCACGCCCAGTCGGTCCTCTGAAATCCATCGCCTGACAATTTCATGGACCTTTTTCTGAGTCTCAGAGCCCGTCCATCTAACTCGCAAGACATCTTCCCCTTGTATGCTATTACGAGCTGATTCTTTTCGAATGAGTTTGTACCAGGTTCGACGTCTGGTTCCCAAGTTAGCAGTGTACATGACTGTGAGAGTGTATGGCACTTACTGAGAAACTGAGGAAAGAATGGTGGAAGTATCGGAATCTTCAGGGAGCTGAGCAGGTTTTGTCTTATACAAAGAATCTAGCGTACTCAGATTCCCAATGGTGAAATTGTCAATGTCAATATTGTTCTTGTCGAAAACCTGAGAAACTCGGTTGCTTGAAGGTGCCGGAGGCTCCGGCTCAATTGAACCAGATGTATCCTCATCTTCAAATTCTCCAAAGTCAGATACCGGTGTAGTCGAGCGGGTCGGTACTGGGTCTACAACTTTCAAAGTTGAGTCTTCTAGTTCCAGATTCTCAGAGTGTCCCCTCTCTTTTGGTTCAGTAGGTTGAACTGACACGCTTTCCACCTGTTCTTCCGGCGGTTCCACAAATTCAGTCGCAATTGTGACGGGTGTAATCGGCGCCTGGGACGGCTCTTCCTCGAGTGATAAGGGAACCACGTCCGCTTCAGAATCGACTCGTTCTTTTGGTTTCACCGGACTGGGCCCCGGTGTCCAGCCTTCGCTCCGATTCCACACGTTCGGCGTCTCCGGAGGCACCAAACTCTCTTCTGTTTTCGCCCATTCGTTTTTATATCCCCAAACGCTCTTGGCAGGCTTCAATCTGTCGTCTTCGGGTTGTAAAGTAGGTTTGATCGCGTGGTCATCAACGGTTGTTTCTGTTGGCTTCGAATTCCATTCTCCGTGCGCGTCTACATCCGAGTGATGCGAGTCGTCATGATCATCAACTCCCCATCCATTCGCGAATGGATCCTTGTGCGTCTTGAAAGATAAGAAGCCATTCGCTGCAGAGCCGTTTGAAGCTACGGATTGGTTCGCCCCTTTATCTTCACCCTTCGCGGTTGGAGGCGGCGACGCCTGGAAGTCTGCAAAATTGTCGTCGTCATTGTTGGTCGCCGCGGTTGTCGTCTCAGCCCAAGGAGAGCTTGTTGCCCAATCGTCCATCGATCCAACGCGAGGTATGCAGAGTACCTGCGCGACCCATCGAAGATGTTGGAATGTGTTCTGGGGACGGGGTTTCCTTGCCAGGCAGTGGGGGCTAAAGCTAGCTTGGGGAGAGTTTGTGGGAAAGGAGCTTGCCGTTTCAGCTGGACGACAGCTGCATGATCCCGAAGCTTCTTCCACAACACAGACAAGTAGCACCGATTTATATTCATATTGATGACTGGACACTAGCCTCGTTGCCAGACGCTGATTTGGCTGCAGGTCGGCTAACTGGACACCTTTCTTCCTTTCTCTTCTCTTCTTTAGTTTCCTTTACTACTTAAGTATTTTCTCACTTCTAGCAAAAACGAGTAATTCTACCTAAAATCTATATTATACTTTTTGGAGTTCACTTCACCCTCCCATAATGCAATAATAACCCAACTAGTCTCGTACTCAAACGTCGCAAAGGAAGGCAACCTAACCACCAATACATACGTAAGTAATTATTATAGCTCATGCTTCATTGGTATATATTATAGCTTATATTTAATTTTTATTATCACTCATACTCCGCTATTCTAACTTATTTTCAGACAGTCGGACATTTGGGATACTTATCTTTCGCCGTAAGTACCCGATTCTCCTGGGGAAAGTTCAAATCGTTAACAGGTCTTAGTTTTCTCGACTCAGAATATGGTATCAAGTGGTTGTCCGCCTGGTCTCGAGGCTAATCAAGTAGAGCGATTGGGACTTGACAACCACTCGCTCCGTCATCGACTACTTCTGCAACAACACCCTTCGTAGGTACAAGAAAAAGAGCTGAAGCGAAGCTTCCGGAAAGTCTTTCAAAGCCAGAAGAGGTTCTGCAAGTAGTTTGGACTCTACCACATTTGGATCTAGTGGTACACCGGTAGTGGAAAGCGTCGTACGATTGTTCTCGACCTTAGAGAGATTAGAATGCCAATCTCCATATGGCAAATTACACTGATCAAGGCAATGCAACTTGCCAGCATTACCAAGATGGCATACTATCTAACTGTTATCTCTGGTAGATACATGTCGCATCCACGATTGGTTCGAATGGATAGTTGGTGGTCACGGTTGACTTCGTTCGTTTAATAAGAACTACCTGTCCCTCATCCTGCTTTATACTAAATAGATACATCTCCACGGCGCTAATAGCTATATAAGAAACAGATACAGCTACCCAGGGAGTGATTCGTCCTCTGTACTGAATGGGTGAACTGATCATTATTATCACTATTATCATTATTATTATTACCGCTAGTGGGAAACGTTGGCGAAAAGCTGTCCAGTGTTTTAGGCTTCGGTTTCACTAAAAAAGGGAACGACAAAACTGTAATCGCCGACTTAATTAACCACAGCCATTATCAACAACAATCCTTCAACGCTACCCATTCATGAAGGATGATATTTAAGATTCAAATCCTATAAAGAACTCATAAAAGCTAGGGAAAATCATATCACAATGTCACCTATTCAGTCCAGCCACTGATAGTGGGTTATTGGATGAGAACGAAGAACGGTCTCAAGAACAAGAGCAGAACCCCCAAGGAAAACCGCATCAATCCTGGCTCATAGAGCAAATACGGTCAATGTGCATAATAGCCGAGATTGGCATATATAGGGTATGATCAATATGGTCTACAGGCGCCCTATATTCTCGGTTTTGTAACTATCATGGCGTATTCAAACTTGCCAGGCCAGGTGATGTCGTTCGTCTTCTCGTCAAGGCGCCACACTTCCTCATCCTATGAAGCAAGTACTAAATAGTCAAGATAAAACATGTAGCTAGAACATGCTTATATGTGTTTAGTAACCAATCAAGCAAATTATGATATGTCAAGATGTCTCTAGGTTTCAACTGTTTATCAAGAATTAGCGAACCCAATTGTTAAAAAACCATATATACTCCCAGGTGTTTTCTTTAACTACAAAAATTTCCTCAATTAGCCAGTAAATAAATCAAACGAAACCTAGTGGCTAAGTAAGTGTCACAGATCCAGTCAAAGGAAGCCAGACAGACCTCCGAGAAGAAGACCTGTAAGTGAATGCATCATGCCAACCAAATAAAAGTGTGAAAATAGCGGATACCGTGTTGAGTGTTGTTGCTGAACGAGGGTTGTTGTTTTTTCTTGTCTCGTATACCAAACGCTCAACGCGAAGGTTTTTTTCACTAGGACTTCCGTATGTGCCTGATCGTTTGTTGCTTTAGGTATTACCCAATGTAGCGTGGATAAAAAATTTTGGCTTCGAAAAAGAGGTTGTCTGGGGGCGCAGCACGGAGAATCCAGGGCATCAAAAAATAAGAAATGCACAACCAAAAAAAGTGATAAGATGATACAGACCAGTTCCCCCAGACTAAGACTAGTTGAGAGATGAGGATTTCACTTTCTCTGTTCCTCGAGAAGAGGAAAAATTGCAAAAAGGTCAAAAGAGAAGAACACCCACTGCAAGACTCGAACTTGCAGCCTCCTGATTTCGACCGGTTCCTCCTGGCTGCAAGTTCAAGTCTTGCAGTGGGATTTCCGATTTAGAAGTCAGGTGCGCTAACCATTGCGCCAAGTGGGCGACTTGATATCCGGTCCACCATCTTTTGACATCATCAATCTAGTAGCGAATGACTCAAAGAGGAATGCCCAACATTCTCCCGTGTTCTTCGTGTCGATAAATACGACTGCAAGAATATAATGTAGCGAATAGCAATTGGGGTGAAAGAATGGTGTAAGTTTGATTGTTCTAGTTCTGCAAGGAAACTTGGTGCATGCTGGTCTCGAGTATGCGCAAAATGGCTACTTTGATAATATATAAACCTTTTCCTCTACACATTAATTACTTACGTATTAATACGTATTACGTTAAAGTGGTATTTTCGAAATCCTCATAGCATCGCCATTTTATAGCTTATATTTTGTGTCTTAAACTAGCCGTTACAATAATAGCAAAAGGACATATCCCTTCCATGGATCCAGTATTGTCTCACGAGGATCCAGTATGGCACAAGATTATTATGGCTTCGATTCACTTATGGGAATACCGCACAAATCATTATCAGGTCTTATGTCACGCTGCGAATGCTAGTTGTAGTTGTCTCAATTAATTAACCTTTGCTCTATTCAGTCTGCATCAGGATGTCTGTAGATATATTTAGTACGTATCTGAAGCTTTAATGTGAGCTAGGGTAACATAATTTCAAAGTTAAAGCAATATCATCAGTTAAGGATTCATCCTGTTCTTTACGTATATATACTGACTTCTCTGTTTATCGACGGATAGATATAACATCAAAGCGAAATCCTCGAAAGAGGTCAAGCCTAAGAGCCGAAGTGGGATTTCTAGTATATATAGTATGTCTCGTTCCTTAAGCTTGTAAACTAACATACTTTATTATGAGTGTCAATTCTTGATGAGTTGGATATGTTGGAAATGGCGACATGTCGACATATCAGCCTCGTGATGAGGGATAACCCCAGCTAGCTAGCCTTAAATCCCGTCCATGGATTTTATGAGGGGGTTTATATATATGAGTTAAAATATTTAATCGGGGAATCTATTCAGCCAGGACTCTTTGATCTGATTTTAGGGTGCCAATCTTGGAAAATGGACTCGGTCTGCGGATATATATCCGTGCAACTAGTCTCGGCCCAAACCACCCACAACGCAGATATCAGTGGTCTTATCTCCACATTTACTTAGACAACAAGCTTCAAATTGTTTTGAACGGAAAAATCAAAAAAAAAAAAAAACCCCCAATGACAGGGGACACGATGAAGGAATGTGCAAGGGTGAGCTTAAAATGTAGTGGAAGGGTATGATTGGTAGGAACCCCGCAAGCTGTAATATTGTGCAGCTTCGGCTTTCTGTGAGCTCCGTCGCGAGGCTGCGCATGCATGTGCAACCCGAGTTTGTGGGATAGGAATCGTGCGTGGAAGCAATCTTGCCTTCTTCTCTTGCATTGCGCGCATAAAAGTGTAACAGAAGCATCTGCAGCCGTCCCTTGTGGAGCAACAACTTCAAGACGACCAGGGGTGGAATTAATGTCCAGATATCATCAAAGAAAGCGACGTCCTGCCCTGTCATACATGAGTGCATTGAAAAGGTCAAAGCCCACAGCCAGTCAGCGTCATCAGCCAACCTGTTGTTATATTGAATATTGCGTATATATATTCGAGAGTTGATCGTTCAAGAAAGCTTTGAGCAATAGGTGCATTTTTTTATAACACAGCCAGCTCTTTGATTGGCTGGCGGGTGCATCTCGGTCCTTCGGCAAAGGTCAGAGTTTTCCCAAGCGACAAGGCCCGCAGCAGAATTGCAGAAGGAATAATAAGAATTTGATCGATCGACTGAAGGGACTGCCCAAACGAGTGAGTCCTTCGCCTGAAGAAGAAGTGGCCATGCGTCACCATCCGTGGGTGGTGGCTGCTTCCCACCAACGGCGTTCCACGGAATAACTGCTATGCTGTTTTAAAGTAAAAAAAAACTTTTTCAAACCAGTCACCGCCGAGACTATTTTCAAACACGAAAAAAAGGACACCCTACTGTTTTTTTTTTAGCATACCATACATACTTAAAGTATGTGTGTGTGCCTGAGGATAAAATACCGTTATATACGAATGCTCAGTGTGTAGAATTTTATTCTTCTCAGCCAAAAATACCGCATATAAAACTTTTTTTCCCGCACGATTTGATTGCATCCAGCTCCTGTCATCCATCATCTCCTTGTCCACCACGGCAAACTGCAGCATACGTACTAACATTTTCTCAATCAAGCAAGAAACACACATTCTCCTCTCCTTCAGCTGTTGGAGTCCTGTAACCCTCTTGTCCCTTTTTTTTTTTTTTTTTTTTTTTTTTTTTCCCTCTCTCTTCTCCTTTCACTACAAAATAAAAAGGCGGCTAACGAGTTGTCTCGAACTTAAACTGTTAAAACATTTCCCCCCTTCTTCTCTCGGTCTTCCGGTGAGCAGTCGCTGCCTCAAATCCATCTGTCACGTTTTGTAAAAATTGCATTACAGTAGAATTTTTCTTCGAGCTGTGTAGGTACCTCCTCTTCCACCTTGGCTTTTCTTATCGACACTCGGCCTGTTACTTGATTTAGCCTGTGAATTCTGAGAGATAATACTATCTTTAATTAAAGACTTATCTTTAAAAAAAAGGTCGTGCTGATGGTCTGCCTCGTTGATAAACCATAGAAACGAAGAAAATTCTATAAATTCAGTAAATTGATATATATAAAAACATAAACCATCCGAAGGTTTCTGACCCGTAGCACGGTCGGATTCAACCGCCAGTTCTGGCTACCTTACTCTATCCTAATATCTCCAGGCTTTAGAGCCTTCAATCTATTGAGTCTCCGATCCAAGTGACTGAGACTCGCAAATACAACCGCCAATTGTTAATCGTCCGCCTCATATGAGCCCGAAGGACCTTCTTCGCTACCTCTCCAAGCCAGCCAAGTATGTCAATCGGTCAAGATACGGTTCGAATATGTTGGTGCTAACAATCCAATCAGGCCCAGATAACACCTGCCAAAAGGCAATCAACTTTCAAATCCCATTGACCGTCTGAACACCATTATTCTATTCTAAATTGAACGAGGACCTCCTCGTCTGCTCTTGACCGATATCGCTTTCCCACGATATCGGCTTCTTGACGGCGAGGACGGGGCAGCCTAATCGCCAAATTCTTTGCTGAAAATCATCGTCACTCTCACCTCCCCCTTCGAGGGTAGATACCGCATTATCTATCCCGAAAGCATTTCTTCAATATCCTTACCTCTTTGACCTCTCGAGGGCTTCCATAACCCCTCCCTTGCTGCACAGATACCCGGAAAAATCACCAAAAATATATACGTCGTTTCCGCTTGCTTCCCAGTCCACCTGCTCATCTGCATAAGAGATGGTTCAATTTGAGCCAGCCGATTATAATAATGAGTCGACTCATCTGTCAATCAATCATGAGGCGACAATTGGACTAGATTCCACCAATGCATTCGAGGGTACGTTCTTCGTGTTGATATATATATGTTGAATACCATATCGAAAGAGCGACGCTAAGATTCTACCAATTAGGTCCTGAGAAGCTCTTAGAGGTCTGGTTCGCCGCCTCTCCAGAGGATCTCCCATCCACCTGCGCCCCTGGTGGCCTCAAAGCTGTTCACGAAGACCGCTGGAAGGAGATGCTCGACCTTGTCAAATGCAAAGTCTTGTCTATTGTTGCTTCTGAAGATGTCGATGCCTATCTCCTCAGTGAGAGCAGCATGTTCGTTTTCCCCCACAAGCTCATTCTCAAGACTTGTGGAACTACAACTCTACTCCAAGGGCTTCCAGACCTTCTTGAAATTGCCGCTCTCGAGGCTGGGTTTGCTTATACTCCCTCTCGATTGGGCAAGCGAGCAGCAGCTACTACCTATAGGGTCTTCTATTCTCGCAAGGCTTTCATGTTTCCCAACAAGCAACTTCATCCCCACCGAAGCTGGAACGATGAAGTCGCTTGTCTCGACAGCATGTTCCACCGAGGAAGTGCTTATATGGTTGGCAAGATGAACGGGGAGCATTGGTATCTGTATTTGACCTCTCCCACACCTGAACTGACGCCTCCGGCGTCGCCAATTGAGATTGAGCACAACACTGGTACCGAGACCAAAACGATGTATTTCCCTAATAGCATTAGAGGAGAGGACGAAACATTGGAGATCCTGATGACGGACCTTGATCCTGTCCAAGCAAGACAATTCTACCTTGAAGACGCGAGTGCGGTCGCGCATCAACAATTCTTCGGTAGACACAAGGGTGAAAGTAAGGGATACGTTTGCGAGAGGTATGGATCTCAACTGGGAGACTGTGACAGCTCCGACTCGGAACCGGAGATAGAGTGCCCAGAGGAGCTGACGACGGAAGGCCACGCCTTGGGAACCGTCGTCGCCGAAGCTTGTGGATTGGATAATGTTTATCCGAAAGCCAAGTTCCCCGAAGCTCGGATCGACTCGTACCTCTTCACACCCTGCGGTTTCTCTGCCAATGCAGTCATCCCGACCGAAACGGACACTCACTACTGGACCGTTCATGTCACGCCTGAGCCTCACTGCTCTTATGCTTCATTTGAGACCAACGTTCCGGGCAACCAAACAGGTCGCGAGACCTCAGATGTCATCCAACATGTCGTGGACATCTTCAAGCCTGGAAAATTCTCCGTCACTCTTTTCGAAGCTCGTCCGTTGTTCGACCCACGATTCCAAGATGTATCAACCCTCAAGCGTTCCAGCAAGATGGATAAGATTAAGGGATACCGACGTATCGACCGGATCGTTCACGATCTTGAAGGCTACGACCTCGTGTTCCGCTACTACGAGCGTGAGGATTGGAATGGCCCATTGGGTAAGAACATTGGGTTTCACGAATTTTAAAATCAGAATGAACCATTCACGTACACTCGCGGCTACAAGCTGCTGTTTATTTTACATTTGTATCTTCGCTCCTTTTTTTTGGCCTTTTGAAATCTGGCGACCATGCTCAACGCCATTCCCTTTTTTTTTGTTACTTTCGCACCAATCGATATCTCAACCTGCTCTCACACACTCTTTCCCACGAATTCAAAAATATTCGTGATGTTTTCGTGTTACATGTTGCACAGCACACGGGTTATGTATTCCGCTGGCTTGTGTGACTCTTGTATTTACTTAGTAGGCCGACGAAACAAAGCTTCTTGTCGTTCCTTATCTATGCTCGACTGCCTTTTGCTAGTTAGTAGTATTAATCGACTGAGGACTAAATACTTTATATTCCCAAATATTCGTGAATCTGATGATTGTGGCATTCGACGTCATGTACGTCGAACAAAATTTCGTAGAATATTGCCACAGAGCAAAATCCGCCCCCGCAGTCGGAAATGATCTCATCGGTGATAAATGGACAAATCTCTGGGCGACGTCGGCACCAGGGCCCTGCAAATAAGCAGCTACTTAAGTTACATACAGTATTAATGCTAGCTTGGTAAAATATTTGTTAGTCACCGACGCTACAGCCGGTTAAAGTTCGGGTCCCTTCTTTTTCGTCCGAACGAAACAAAAAAAAAAATTTTCGGGTCTGCAAGCCAGGCCAGGTAGGGTACTGCCACCCAGCTAGCCCAGCGAATAGGAGGCCGCAGCAGCTCATCCTGTCAGCTATCCGTTAGCGCACTTCCGACCGCCGAAACGGACAGTACTATGTACCTTTTTTTTTGATCTTGCAGCGCAGTTGCCGTTGAAGTGCACATGTCCTGAATGCATGTGCAGGGTCGGTGGTTGACACAATAATTAGGTAGCCCTCGACGTCTCTTTGAGCCTGGTCGATAGCTCTATTTTTTTTTTTATTCTCACTCTCCCCGCCTTTTCTCGAGTTCTCCTTCTCTTCTCCTTGCTCTTTGCTTCGAATAATTATTTTCTTGCCTCAATTCGATTGAACATTGCTGAACATACAAGGTAATATACATGCTCTCCTAATCTCCTACAAACAGACCACCTCGAATTGGGAACCCTTTCTTGAGGGATTACCCCGAGGTTTTAACAGTACAGTTGCACTCAGTTGCAGGAACTATCAGACTAATTAAATCCGAATATACTCGAATAGCCATACAAACAAACTTTTCGACGTCTCAAATCAGCGCCAGTCGCTATCTGCCTCTTTCAATGGCGCACCTGCAGTCTGACCAAGGATCATTCGTCTCCACCACAGCAGCTGCCACTAACGTCGACAGCTTGCTGCAGAACCTCAGCATAGACACCAGCTCTCAACCCGAAAACATGACTCAAAACAATACCAGAGCGGTATCTCCATCACAATCCGAGGGGAGCCAACAATCATCAACCAGTGGCACCTTGAGCCAACCAGCTCCGATCCTCCCACATCCACCCCACCACCTAGAGGCGAATCCTCTATTCCGATCAATCGCTGCGAGCACCTCTGCCTATCCTCATCTCCATCCTCGCCCCCTCCATGATCCTCCTGCGGACTACAAGAACGGTCTGTTACCAATCAATGGTCATCAACAACACCCAGCAAGGTTCCAACCGAGTGGGTCAGCAGCATCGAGTGCATTGAACGCTTACGGAGCGCACACACCTGCTGTCTCTCGGCCGGCGAGCCCTTTCAGTCTGTCTACTCCTGTCGATTATGATGGGTTGTCATGGCCCAGTAGGTTTTCATGAAAAGCATTTTAAAAGTAAGAGAGGATTTGGCTAAAGGAAGTTGTGATAGGTATCGGTACCAGAGCTAGACTTGATGAAAGTGAGGAAGCAAAGGCGGCTAGGATTCAAAAAATGACTGGAGCGTAGGTTTTTTTCTTCTCTAGTGAAGGCGTTAAACTCTCGCTAAACATATGCATAAATTCAGCGTCAAAACCCTTCTAGAATGTATCGGCGAAGACCCATCGAGGGAGGGTCTTCTTGCGACTCCGGAACGTTATGCCAAAGCAATGCTATACTTCACCAAAGGTTACGAAGAGAACCTCCGAGATGTTGTCAACAGTGCTGTCTTTACGGAAGATCACGACGAACTGGGTAAGATCCCTTCCCAGTTTTCTGGTTTACCCTTTCAAACAACCTAACTCTCTTGTAATAGTGATTGTGAAGGATATCGATATTTTCAGCTTGTGCGAGCATCACCTCGTACCTTTCACTGGCAAGGTAAAACCCCAAAATGCTCATAATCATCCCCAAATCATTCGATTCTAATATACTTTCAATATTTTAGATGCACATTGGCTACATCCCGAAAAACCAAGTAATTGGCATCTCCAAGCTCGCTCGTATCGCCGAAATGTTCTCTCGCAGACTTCAAGTCCAAGAACGGCTGACCAAACAGGTCGCCCTCGCTATATCTGAGATTCTGAAACCGCAAGGTGTAGCTGTTGTGATGGAAAGCACCCACATGTGCATGGTTATGCGCGGTGTTCAAAAGTCTGGGGCTGTCACGACGACCAGTTGCATGCTCGGTCGTATGAGACAAAGCGCCAAGACTAGAGAAGAGTTCTTAACCTTGATAAGAAGATAGAAATATTCAGAGTTCTTACCTTTGATAAGAAGACAGAAATATTCAATGTTCTCCCGAGTTCAAAAATCGGGAGACTTAAAAAAAAATAAAGTCTCAGAAGATGGCTTGATCTATCTTCAAAAAGCTAACCTTTGGTTTTTGCATCTGAATCTGCTTTGTTATGCCACTTTCAACATTGGGCGGTACATTCCTCATTTATGCCTTCTTTTTCGTTCACAGTTTTTTTTTTTTTTTTTTTTTTTTTTTTTCTGGATATTTTATACAGCGGTGTGGGAGAAACAACATTCAACATAGATGCGATTGAGGAAACTGGTAAGGTTCACAAGAAAAAAGACAGTGTACAACAGAGCGATGTTTAGAGTTTCTGCTCTCCACCTTTCCAAGCCAACTTCCTCGATATATATTTTTTATTTCCTTTGTCGGCACTTGCGTTTTTCAAAGACATTTCATTTCATTTCAACTTTAAGGTATGGGGTATTCAACATTGGACCGGTGTATTTTACAGAGGAGTTTTTTTGATATTTTTGGAAAGTATACAATTGGAGGATGGGAAATATGGTACCGGGGGGGCGTTCACCACGCCAATGTTATTATCATTTATATATATGCATACTTTAAGCTTTGTCGTCGATATCGACTCTCTTTTATAAATGATGTATATAATTATAATATAGATCAACCAAACGTCTGGCGAGCATTGATTGAGTAGCTGACCGTGCATACCCACCCCGGCCACTCAGTTGAAATTATTATATTATTATATCCAAGTGCGACCTCCTCTGAGCGTTCTCATACCATACCATTTATAATCATGTCATCCTTTTTCTTTTTTTTTTTCTTTTTTTCTTATCAAGCGCTATGTCTTTCACCTACCCTCTAGCTGTCTCAATCTCACATTCTTACCTTAATCTCATCGATATCTAGCATCTGTTCTGTTAAGCAAAAACCCCTAAATGGAATTCGAATTCAGCTACCCAAAAAGAAAATGCAACAAAATCAAAGCTTCAGCATTGAAATCCCAGATATCTCTGAAGTCCTGGCCAAACTCGAAGAAAACGACTCGGTATCCAGCGCGCCTAGCCTACGAATACGCCGGCGGCGTCGCAAACCAAAAATCGAAGAAGAAGAAGAAGAAGAAGAAGTCGAAGGACAAGCTGAGCAATTGGATGGGTCTTCTTCTTCACCTTCGCCTCCAGTATCCGTACCACTACCACCGCCTTCTACTACTACTCCAGTTGGATCTCGAGGGGATATAGCCACTTGTCAAAATAACAAGAAGCCGAGTTTTCAGAAAGCGACTACTAGAACCCCGAATAGTCCGAAAAAGAATCTAACGAAATCGAAACGTCGTCAAAGGTGGAGAGAAAAACTGAGAGCAAAGCGGGCCGAAGAAGAAGAAGAAGAAGAAGAAGAAGACACGAAGAAACTTAAGATTAACGAAGAAGAGGTGGTGGTGGATTATCCTGATGATCAAAAAGACAAAAATCAGGAAAATACGCCTCAAAAAGCCAAAAGAATATCCCAGCCAGAACTATCATCCTCTCCATCCCCTGAAATAGACCCCGATTCAGCCCTTCCACCCGAACAAACTGTTGAAACCCCACCCGTTCGCGTTCCTTTATCAATAGAGAACTGGCTTTCCCAGTCTCACGAGGAAGAGTCATGGTCTAGTGTTATCGTTACCGGAGAAAACGATAGAAGTAAGAGTAGGGTTCGGCGTTGGGAACGCCATGAGAATCTCAGCGAGGATGTTGATGATATTATGGGTAGATTGGAGGAGTATTTGGCAGAGCTAGAGAGATTACAAGATGATAAAGAGTAAATACGTTTTTAAGCGTTAGTTACGTTCCCAATGTAAATGCCGGACTGTTAGGTTTCCAGAGATTAGAGAGAGCTGGTGTACGATAAACACATGAATGTTTATACTAAATATTGTCAGAGACGATTTAACAACAAAATGTTTATTAGGTAGCTACCATGGCCATACATATGATATCGAGCTCTCACAAGCTCCATTTCATTTCCATTCGTGTCTTATTAAAACGTAGCTATTACTTATATAGTCTCGTAAACACAAGAGACTTTGCTAGTACAACATCATACGCAATTGGAGAAGGAGAAATGAACCACAACAGTTGGGGTATTGAGAGTTGCAGTTTGACAGGGAAACCAGAAGGAACATTTCGCATAGGGGTAGAGGGGGGATTCAGGTTAGTACTGACGCTTAAAAGGAAAGAACATGAGGGACACTAAATATTTCGTAACCACTCTAAAAGGAAGAATGAATATCAATCGCTCCCCCGGTTTTTTTTTTACCGTATAAAAACCATGCAAAATGTCTAAAGCAAAGCTCATTAACAGGAAATAATGAAAGGAAAGACGTAGAAAAGCATTAAAGCACATAAATCAATGTTGGATCAAGAATGGATTAAAGCAGGGACGAGGCAAAAAAAAAAATAATTGGAGGTCTTCCAAATTTACTACAATTTGGGATGGCTCCATGGTAGAGAAAGCTTGGAAGTAAGCCAGCCCCACATCTACGAAATGGTTAGCATGTATTTCAGATCAAGTGAAACAAATCGAGGTAATAAAAAAAAAAAACTTACACCAGGGTCGGTCCCTTCAGCCTCAGATGGAACAGCGGAAGGATCGTACATCTTTCCTTGAATGTACTCCACCAAGGTATCGTCATCCATACCAACAATTTCGGGATTTCGGGCGACGTGCTATGGATATGTTAATGAAATCGGATATACAAGTCCGGTGGTAAAAGTTGTCCTTACATTTTTCTCAGCAGCTCGAACAACTCCAAGAGCAACCCTGGCGCTGACGTCTCTGATTCTGTCGATTCTTGGATATAGAAGGCCGTCTGCACGTTCTTCGGCGGTAAGAGATTCTGCGAGGTATTCGGCCGAGGCATAGATCATGTCTTGGTTGATCAAGCTAGCCTGAGAAACGATAGCCCCCATGCCGATTCCAGGGAAGACATACATGTTGTTACCTTGGCCAGGCTCGTAGACTTTACCATCCTTTCCTGTGTAGTTAGGGAATGGACTGCCTGAGGCAAACAACACTTTATCATCGGTGAATTTCATCGCCTCTTCGAAGGTGCATTCCGATTTGGAGACAGGGTTAGAGAGCGGGAAGATGATAGGTCGTTCGCTGTAGCTGGCCATCTTCTTGATAATACCTTCGGTGAAGGCGCCTCCGATAGTCGAAAGACCCATCAAAATAGTAGGCTTAACAAAGTCAAGAACGTCATCAAGCGTCTTGTATTGCTGGCCATTGTTATCGCTGCGCGAAAAGACAAGCTTGTGCTCTTGGAGCTTATCTCCACGGTCGTTTGTGACAAGGCCCTTCGAGTCAACAAGATAGAAAAGTTTGCGCGCCTCGCTTTCCGAAAGGTTACCTTCCTTCTTGAACATCTCCATGATTTGGCGGGCGACACCAACACCGGCGGAACCGGCACCGAGGAAGACCAAGCGTTGATCTTTTGGATGAATGCCAGTGTCGCGGACCGCATTGATGACACCAGCCAAAACGACGGCACCAGTTCCCTGAATATCATCGTTGAAGCAAGTGTACATGTTCTGATATTTAGCAAGGGGTGGGAAGGGGTTCTTGAAGTCTTCAAATTGAATGATGATACTAGGCCATCTTGACTTGAGGGCAGCCATCAGTTCATCGAGAAATTTCATCATATCCTTCTCGCCGAGGCGCCTCATCTTAGTGCCCAGGTATAGTTCATCATGTAGGAGTCGCTCGTTATCCGTACCCTACCAGAAAGTTTAGTAATCATCTAGGGGATTGGAGTATATGGTGTCACATACAAGATCAAGAACGATAGGTAGGGTCTTTGTGGGATGGATACCGGCACAAGCAGTGTACAAGGCCAGCTTTCCAATGGAGATTCCTATTCCTCCAACACCCAAATCACCTAGACCAAGGATACTAACCACATGTATTAGTGGAAGAAAGATAGCGGAAATATCGTAGAGGGGAGCACTATACTTACCGAGAGCCATCAGTGACAACGGTGATGTCAACTTCTTTCTCGGGCCAGTTGCTAAGCACCTCTGCGAGTTTACCACGTTGATGCCATGACAAGTATAGGCCTGTGATGCATTGTTAGTATATAAGGCCACAATTCAAGGTATAGAGTAAGAAACGTTTGAAAAAGGTATAGAAAAGGCAAAGGCAAGACATCACAAGAGCAGCTCGAGCTCCATGCCAAAGGGGACAATGTGTTGGGACATGTTTGACCAGGTGAGGTCGGCCCGTGGGGATCAGCCGCAGCTCAAAGCTTTCCAACCGTGTGACCTGAGCCAACGTCTCGGACCGGGGTTGGAGACCAAGGTCGGGATGCCGAGAAGACTAAAAAGGAGAGCTCACCTTCAGGTTCAGCAAAGATCTGACTCCAGTTTTCGCAAGCCTCTCCGACCTATAAAGGCTTGTTAGCAAATCGGATGTACTTTTTTTTTTTTGTGATAGGCTGAATCGGAACGTATGCACTTACAACGGGTGTGTAGACCAGGGGCGTCATTTCCTGCACGGTGCCGAAACTAAATTAGCCTTCCCGTTCGAAATTCTTTTGGAAACGGGTGCCATTTTTCCGAATTTTCGGTAAAACAACATATGCGGGTTCATCCCGATACCCATGCCGAGAAGCAGATTTAAAAAGAACCGACATCCCTCCTTTGATGTCCCTCTCTCGGAATACATGCTTTTCACCTTTCTTGTACTATCTCGTTCACGGGCCGCTCAAAAAACACAGCTTGCAGATTTCCATACCTTCATGTTATCAATTAAAAGTCGGTAAAATAGATTGAAGTTAGAGTTGCGAAGATGCGACAAATAGGAATACTTGTCAATCTCAGTCTTCTTTGCTCGGATCGCATTCAGACATCTTTTGATCTGGACATCGTAGGACTCGACGACTGGTTCAATTGTTAGCGACTCGATTCTCTCGGCCGCCTAGTCGATAAGACATACCTGGAGGAACAAGGCCACTGATGTGAAGATTCTGCCTCAATTGAGGTTCGTATGAAGTATCGAAACGGGTCGACATGCTGCGCGAAATCCAAAGTCAGTTCGAACTGCTGGCCCTTAAAAGCCGAAGAGGTTCAACCCAGATTAGCCATAAAGAAGCCGTGTAACTTACGTGATTGGATTTTTTGGGATACTATGCTGAGGCAAAGAAGCAGTTACTTTCTTCTGGTGTTCGATAGAAGGGTTCTACAAAATTAGAGCTCGGGTTAGTAGGTTGGAGGGTTCCCAACAGATTCTAACTTGTCCATCAAGAGGCTTAAAATGCTGCTAGATAAACTTACGCTGACAATACCGTCAATGGCATCGGCGCTACTATATTTGAGCAGGTCCTGGGCAGAAGGGCTCCTAGACATAGGACTTGGGCGTGGCAAGGTGAGAGACATTTTGTCGAATGTTGGGATAATCGGTACTATTTATTAAAAAAAAAAAGTTTCCGTTGAGGATTCCTTGGGACGAAAAGGGAGCTAGATATTCGAGAAAGGCCATATGAGTCGTGCTGCAAGGAGAAACTGGCGAGGACCGAATGGTTTGAAACCGCCGTTCCGATGTTCGCAAGGTACCTGCTTACCTTTGGGCAGTTCAAAGAATCCCAAAAAAAAAAAAAAAAAAAAAACCGCGTTGGAATATTAGAATCCTTGCAAGGGTGTTTCGGAACACTGGACACTGGACGTGAAAAGGGAAATATGGCGAAAGACAATTCGGTCAGTGATTGCTTTTTACCCCCGGTTGGTCTGGTTGGAATGTGATATTCCTGGGACCCAGACGCCGATAGTGGTGGATGGTTTCCGAAAAATCTCGAGGGATAACGGGAAAAAAGAAAGACAGATGAGTGGTGGTGCTGGTGGTGGGCGGAACCTACCTTGCTTGCACACTTTTGAGCTTGTGCTTTTGAGATATTTTAAAACGGAAATTGGCGTTCACGCTAAAGAAGTGTGATGATACTCAATGAGAAGACGTCGTCCTTGGAGGCCAAGCAATGGGTTTTATAAAGTTGCAGCGGGGACAAGACGGGACCAAGAGAAAGGTGAAGAGAAGAGGAAGAAGGTAAGGGAAGAAAGGTAGATGGTTTAGAGCTGAGTAAGAACTACCCCGCTCGCTGCAACCGAGGGGAAAGCTGAAGAGGAGCTGAGAGAAAGCTGAACGACTGCAGACTGACTGTAGCTGGTATCTTGGATCGAATCGTCGACCGATTGACCTTGTCCGCTCATGCAACCGTTGCTGATTACATCCCGTATGCTGTCAAACCAGACAAACAGGAATCTCACCAGAATCGCTAGAATCACCAGAAGCATCAGCTGTTTTCTTTTTCCTTTTCCCATTCTTTTTCTTCTCAGCTCCGGGCGACAGGGGCCGGGGCTGGCCGGACGCTGAAAATAGCGCTAGTTTCGATAGTATGTACGTACATGGCAGAGGGCCAATTGGCCAGCCTTGGGCGCTCTATAGCCGATGCAATGACCAGCTGCATGCCAGGAGATGCAAGATGCAGCGTAGACGACCCCAAAGTTGAACAGCATGAGCATCGAACAAATCGGTTCGAATCCCCAATTCATATTATAATTAATTTCAATTCATTATTTCGCCTTTGTCACACTTTGTCCGGATGTCCCAAAGTTTTATGTAACAGGATACCAAAAACTCGTTGCGGTCCCGTACAGCTTGCAGCTCGCGTCACCTTTGAATCTCATTTTGTGCCCTTTCAAGCTCTGATTGCGACTCGAGCGCGAGTCCAGATCTCACCCTGGCCTCGCCGTCTGGCCGAAAGCTGGCTCGTCTCGAGGGATCTGTTGCCCAACAGTCTGAGCTTGCGTGTATCCACTTGACTTTTATTATCCAATCCAGAAAAAACCGCAAACCTTGAATGATTAATTGTCACTAATGTTATGATATAATAACTCTCCCCAGGCTAAGTTGTACATTTCGAGTCTGGTGACTGCACCGTTCCTTCCTACGGTGGTTTTACTTTCTCCCTCGCCGTATATTCATTCATTCATTCATTCATCCATTCATTCATTCATCAATCGCCGGTGTTTCATTGCGTAGAAGCCACTCTGAAACTTTAGCGTCGGCGACCCCTTGTCTGTACGCATTCAATTGCCCTTTCGCTTAACCACAGTATATCCACCCTTGGAGATATCCCGAAAAGCACAGCTCTTGCGTCTTCACCTTTTGGCTATTCTAGAAGGCCGCGGGAATTTCTTATGCAATAACATGTTGGTTCTTTTGCGATTTATATTAATAAAGTGAAAATTTTTTTCCTCTTCATCTATCAATCGAATGATACCTTTTACTCGCTTGAAACCTTTAAAATTCACGTCGCATATTTTGTATTTTTAACGTAACTCTAAAACGTACAACCCTATGAAGAAAGAGAGCCCGAACAATTATATCTAAAGAAGAAACGTGATGACGCCCACAAATACCACCGATATAGGCCGAAGTGCATGGCGTATTCGAAAGAAATACTCCGAACATTTTCGTTCGATCGAGTCTTAATTGGGTTCAGACAAATGGAATGCATTTGATTTGATGCATAATCGGATATCTCACCCATATGGGGGCCCATGCACATTTCACATGTGTGGATCATCGTTTTTGCCATTTATATGCATCGAAGAATCACGTGTATGCATATTTTAGCTAGTATTATTTTTTTTCGCATCGATTGCATCGTAGAGACAATGCCATTGAGTCAATGCTATTTGATGAGCGGTTTACAATCCTTCTTGGTTAATAGAGCCTATGTTTTAAAGATGCATAAGAGTATACGAAAGATAGGAAATCCTTGAATATGATCCGTCCGTTTCTTCCTCAGAAAGTCGTATTTTTGCACATAACGATCGCTTGATATCAACGAAGGGGGTCGGAAGAACTCGGAACAATAATCTAATAAAACAACCAAGCTGTGGTCAAGGTACCGTTGGAATCCCTGACGATGCCCGGTCGTTAATCGACTTTTTCAACATATGAAAAAAAGAAACCCCTGACTTTTTAACAATTAATTTATTTTTTTTTTTTTTTTCTCCAATTTTTTCTTCCAATTACTTTATTTCTCATCATAATTGTCAGGAGGCAATGGGCATTTGGGAAAAATCACTCATGAAATTTTTTTGGGGTCCCGCTACTTCCTTGGCGGGTTTGCTGAGAAGCAAGGGTGGGGCTTGTTTCGAAAGCAGAAATAAGTCTGCCGACATGACATTCTTGAGTGGCTACTTAAGTTGTTAAACCGTTACCAGCTCGGCGGTAACTCTTGAGGTTTTGTTCTACGGCTACTGTGCAATGGCTAATTGACCAGAGCACTCACTTGGTTCTTAATTTTCAGAGATACTCAATAATTCTTTAGAAGCCCAAGGTAAACATTCTACTCTGCAGCTCTGTTACCAAGGTGTAAAGAATGGTTAAAGAAGCGAGTTGTATATACAAAATAAGAAACTGCAAAATAAAAACCGCTAGATCCATAAAAGACGCCGATTTTAATAAAATCTTGTAAATGGAAAACATCTTCCACTTGTTTGATCATCCGCTCAAATGAAACCACCCAAGCACCCCAAATAAATGCTTGTCAAAGTAAATATATATTATATATAAAGAAATAAAATCGGAAGATGGGTTTTGGAAAACTGTAGTCAAGGTGAAACCCCCATTCCAGTCCGACATGTTCGGCCGTCAGAATATAATGAAAATTGTTGATCGAAAGCTTTGACGTTAATGCTCAAACCTTTGTCAAATATGAAATGTCGTAAGAAGAATCGTTAAATCGTACATCGCTCAGGAAAACTTAAAAGAAAGAAAAAAAATATTATAAAAGAATGATGACGTCAAACAGCGATATCCTAAAGATACTGTACTTGGGTATTAGCGACCTTCCCGCAAAATCAAGATGAGCGTTTCGAATATACTAACCTCGTTTGTCCAGCCTTCTTGTTGCGCAAGCTGGTCGATTATTCTCTTTTTGATGTCAGAAAGCTTGTTACCAACACTCTGAGACCACTCCTCTTGCACGATCTTGACTTTTTCCTCCCAGTTTTTGGTCTGTCTAACCTCTTCCTCCTTCTTCTGCCTCTCAACCTGCCAAACAGCCCGTTGTTCCTCCTCCCCAGCCAAAACCCTCTCACTATCACCCAGCGCCCACTTTGAGTTTGTCCACAAAAGTGTAATCTCAACGGAAAAGTCTAAAAGTCGCATTTGAGCTTGCGCATGCTGGTAGATAGAGTTGCCGACATAATCCAACTTTTTCTTCAGATACAAAAGCGGGAATTTTCGATAGTTGGGATTGCCATAGAGTTCATCCTCTGGGATAGTTGGTTTAAAGTGAGAAAGTTCAATTGGAATCTTGTCGAGTAACTCGGTAAGTGTCGGCGCCACGTCCCAAAAATTCGAAACTTCACTCTCCACCCCGGTGATCACATCTTTCTCTACTTTATCCAAGAATGATTTGGCTCTCTCGACGGCGTCCTTATCAGCAGTTACTTTCGCTTGCTTAGCTGCATCGGCGAAAAACTCCTCGGCTTCCTTGATACCCTCTGTGTCGCCTTCATTCAGGAAGGGTGCGATAGTGACCTCCTTGTATCTATTGTCTCGATCGACGATTAAAGAGTTGATCTCTCCGTAAAGGATCTCCCGAGTTTCGAATAATGTCCTCATGATGTTCAACTTCTCTAGCAATTCTGGTCCTTCTCTGATTCCAATATTGGTTTTAGCGGAAGAGGATATATCGGTTTGAATGCTATCCATTATGGAAGTGACCTTGTCAATTCTATCCATCAACTCCGTGTGGCTTGGAGAGACAACCTCCTTTTGGAATCGATTGAATTCTCGCTGTAATTCCTCTGCCTTTTTATCACCTTCTTTCCTTTCAAACTCTGCAATAAGCCGATCCATTTCTTCGTAAGTAACCCTTCCTTCATTGAATAATCTTTGAATGTAATCTTGATGAGCGGCTTTCCGGGCTCTGGCTTCAGCTGCGGTTTCGTCCTGAATACGGGGAACGGAAGTCATGAAATCAAATTTCAGCTTGTGGATGACCTTGAGATCCTTCAAATCCGCAATGGCCTTTCTAGTCTTTTGCAAGGTTGGGTGAGAGTTGTCGCTTGCAGGGAATTGTCGAGGGTATGGCGGAACGATAGCCAGAAGTGGTTGGATATCAAGAAGCTCAGTCACAGGCGAGGTCCGAACATCCACCTTTTGGTCTCCGATAAAAGAATCGTCAAATTTCACGTCGATTGCCGCATTTTCAAACCAACTAGCACGCTTCGGTTCTCTTGGGGTTGTGGGATTCGATCTTGAGCGTCGGTTTTCAAGGAATTCGCCAGCTCGTGCCTTTTGTTCTTTGATTGTTTGCCTGCGCTTCAGAGAGCTACCAGTTGGCGTCGAACATGACGCGAACTGGCCGATCATTTTCTTCTCATACTCTCTTCTTTCGAAATCCGCAACCTCTTCCTCTGGAGTCATGTATTGTGGGTCGTCGGATGGGAATAAAGCTAGCCCAGGACCGAGCACACCTAATGCATTATTGTACAGTTCGCCTCGCATTCGAGCCTCTTCTAACACAAAATCCACGAAAACATTCAGTCGCTTCTCATCGGTGGGTGCAGTGGCCTCGGAAAGAATCATGTCAGTATGACGTTCTATCGCCTCGTGGTAGAAAGGAGGGAGATCTAGATCATCGGGTTCATCATCTGGAAATACACGCGACGAAGGCCCGGCCTTTGATTCCGGGATCGGTGCCGAATTCATCGGAGGTGTAATTGCTTGTATTTTTTGCGCACTGATTTGCTCATTCATGCTTGTAATTTTTTCTTGTCCTCTTTGAGAGTCCGGGGAAAACGGTGGGGTCTGAGTAGAATTGAACCGTAATTCATCTGCAGGTGCACTAGCGGGTAACGATTTACCATTCAACGCTTCCTTTTCGTTCGGTCGAGTACTTGAACGGTTTTCCTTTGAGGCGTTATCATGTGTGCCGTCTTCCTCAGCGATGGATGCAAATTGCGGTATTTGCTGGGAGCTAACTCGGGGTCGGCCAGGTGTGTTCGGTGTCCTTGGAGTCGTAGGGGCCGCCGCCGCTATGAATCCCGGACTTGGCTCTACACCGCTGTTCCGTTGCGATTCGCCATCCGCTGTACTTTCATACTCACTTTCGTCATCTGGTATCACGAATCTTACATCCTTAGGAGTTGTGGTTCTCAATCCTCCAGATGCTAGATCACCCGAAGATTTTTGAGATCGCATAATAGACTGGGGTTGAATACTGGCAGAATTCGGGAATGCAGAACTATGTGGAGTAGTGCTGGAGTTTGGTGGTGAATTTCTACGAAATGGAAGCGTTCCAGCACTATATGGTGCAGAAGTTGGGGGACTTGTAATCTCTCTTTCGCTGCCGCTATCCGAAGGACCTTCATCTCTGACGACACCCTTGCCCTTATCTCGTCTTTTACCCAACGGAGCTGGTTGGAGAATGATAGATTTTGGTGGTGGCCGACGAGGAGGAGGAGGAAGGGGTGCTCCTGATGGAAGCTGGCCTTGACCAGTTGTCGGGGTTTGAGTGGGAGGGCCGGCACTACTTGCAGCTGGCTGCTGAACCGGTGCGACGGGGTTAATTACCCCATCCATTGTCTGTCTTCGGGTACTAGGACCAGGCGGTGGCCCACTAGGCGGCGGGGGTATAGCAGGTGGTGGTGGCGGAATTGCCATTGTCGCACGCCTATTTGGGGCCGCTGGCTCGGCAGCAGAATTTGTAGGAGGGGGGGCTCTCCGTAGCGGAAGTGAATCTCGTTCTCTGGCCGAGCCAGTTGGAACCGTAGGCTGGGACGGTGGCGATATTGGCTCCAAATCATCCGGGGACCGAGCCGGTGCGTTTACCGGAGCAGCCACAGCACGCTGTGAAGGCGCTGCCATATATACCTGCGATTGTTGCATAGGTACTATTGACTGTCGCTGTTGCCCATATTGTGGATTTTGAGGTGCTGGAGCTGGCATCTGGCTAGGCGCTTGAGCATGTTGTGGCGGCTGGTAGGCACCTGGTTGACTCGAGATTCTCCTTTGATCTTGAGCAGCATATCCAGGTGCTGGAGAAGTTGCGGGAACTGGTTGCGCTGTGATTGGTTGCGCTGGAGGAGGCATCTGCCTCGGGTTCGAAGCATTCAGAGGAGACTGAGAGTGAGGTTGATACGAATTGCTAGGTGTAATTGGTGTGAACATGGTATTCTGGACGTTGACTACCAGTATTCCAACATCAATTAGTCATAAAATGTCAGTTTAAGGTGATTCAAAATATGTTTACCTGGGACTTGAAGATTAGGTGGTTGCATTTGCCTGTGTAGAGGCCGCTGTGGAGGGGAATAAGGTGGAGGTGCTATAACTGTTTGTCAGTATCAAGTCCAACTAGGGTTGAATGCGGTCCATCAGGAGTCACGAGAATGAGATGTGATAAATCTGGGTGGAAACCTGACGTATATATCAAGGCTTCTGGCTTGACGGAAAACCCTTACTAACCTTCTTCACCACTTGTATTCTGCTCAAGTGCGGCACTTCGATTGACACCGCCAATCACCCCTTGAAGATTAGCATAGGGTACATATCCTCCTGCTCCAACGGCTGGCTGCGGTGTCATCCGTCCTGGGGGACCGACAGGGTGCGGCGGTATGTATAAATTCGGGTTGTATGTAGAGTGACCGGCTTGACCAGCTACATTGACGGGAGGCGAGGGAGGAGCCTGTGGATGGTAGACCGCCGGATTATAACCAGCCGGGTTATAGCCCATGGTTTGCCGTTGGCCAGCTTGTGGGCGGGGAACATAGCTGTTCGGTGGGGGGTAATACGGTTGAGCAGACATATTTTTTGTCTCGTAAACCAGCCGTTGGTTGCCCAAAGTATAACCAATCTTTTGATATGCGACTCAAAGACGATGAGGCCACAGGTTTTTTGGCTGAACGGTAGGTTAATGCATCCGTCGAAGAAATATACGTAGGCCGATATTATGTAATGTATTATATTAGGGGTAGTATATTCTGTTTATCGATATATATCACGAGATGTTGACGGCGCAGCGCACCAACACGAAGTTGGATCAAATCTCGGTTGCTTTTGACTTTGACGGAATTCCGCGACGTCGTTTAAGGCGGGCGGCGTACGTCGGCCGTGAAATTAAAGATTATACGAGTGCGAAATGACACAGTCGATTCTGTCGAGTAACCCGGAACAAATGCGTAGCTTATTTTGTCGAAGATGAGCTTCGCGATTCGGATTTCGTGTCCAACCTGGTGCTTTGGAAGAGTATGCTAGAACCGAGGTGGGAATCCTGAGGGTCGTCCAACAAAATATTTACAATCGCGAACGTCCTCCCAAAATTTGCAAAAAAGATGGGCTCAAAATATGAATAGAGCGCCCTAGATCTATAGAGGGATTAATTCCAGCAAAGATACTTCCTATTGAGAACGACGAGAGGAAAGTAAGCAAACGTGCGACTCCAAAAGAGGGGACGTCGAACGAGAAGTGAGAAAAAAATATTGCAAGTGTCTAACACACCTCCACAGCAGAGTCGAGTCTCGATCGCTAGTCCCAAGCAAGAAAATCTGACCCACGCGCACAACAATGCAAGCTCTAACGACGGGTAGGGAGGGAAATTGCCTTGCTTGGGAGAGCAATACTGAGAACAAGAGTTTATCTTCGACAGTTGAAATCCCAAGAAGATGGGGAGGTCATGTTCAAGAAAAAGAGGGACCTTTTTGGTTGGCCAGCTGGAGCCTTGCCAGCAAAAGCACCAATGACTTTGCTTGCTCGCAGCCAATCGTTGGCTCCACTCACACGCTCCCGGTCTCTGGGGACCTTCTTCGGCTTGGGACGAGGGGTCGTGATTGGCTACAAGGGGGGCGAGTTCCATTCAACAAGTCCTCTCGTCTGTTTTGTGCTTCAATCCTTTCGAGGGTGGGGTTCCAACCACATCTGGGAGTACCAGGGGTTTGGTTATTCCTGTCTCCACCCGCAGCCCGCAGGCAAACGAGACTGAAATGACCGTTTCGAAAGTTCGCGTCGGACGTTCCGCCAAACAATGCTCTTTTCCCTACAATCATGCGTGCGAATCTAAAATATTATGCTGATGGGAGCTACGACTTGCAAAAAGGGTAGCGTGTTCAGTTGATCGTTGGTTCTCAGTAGCGCCCCCCGGGACTGGTTCTCGAGGTAGCTCGAAATGGTTATTTTACGCCGTGGAACGTCAATATTCCTCCATGGTGGCGTGCAATTGGCTGGCTTCAACTTTTCCCATGGGCAGGCCTTGTTCGAGAGTCGAGTAATTGAACCCTATGCAGGTCCTATGCATGTTAGCGCCCAGCATGGATTCCCCAACTATTATCAAAATTTTGGAGCGGCCTTCTCGTTATTTGGTTCGCCTGTGCTCCGACAGACTTTCACACATGCGACTTTTCAGCATGGTACTTGGGCTGACGGGCTGGACGACCTAGTTATTTTTAGGTAGGCAGGTGAGAAGTCCTGAGTCGGTGCAGAGGTACATTACTTACAGACGCCACACCGTTGACAGCTTCTCAGGTGCGAGAAACGAACCTGAAAACATCTTTATTGAGGTGTCTTTTTTCTTTGATAAGATTCCGCTGCTTCAAGGGTTTTCGCAACCGCCTATTGACCCTAAACATGCGATTCCTTTGACTTCGCCGATACCAAAATGACATTCGCAGCACAACGCCGGGCAAGACGAGCGTTCCTCTTCGCTAGATTCTATAAATAGACAGAGATTGCAGAAGACCTTTTCGGAAAGATCTGGGCGGTTAGGCAGGTCCAGCGACTTCCGTGGTTTGATTGGCTGGTGCAAAACGTGGTTGGGTCAGGGCCCGGCGCCTAAGTTCTTGGTGTGATTGGCCAAAGGTCAACGCGCATTTGCAGCCAGAACGGCCACCTTCTTGCTTGCTTGCTTCTTCCCTCAAAAGCCTTTTGGAGGCAGGATAACGGGGTGGCAGTTCGAGATTTGTTGAAAGGGTCTTCATCTACGAAGTGCAACATCGTTACCGACATATTGGGTCGTTTATTGAAAGCGGTTCGGTCCGCATATCAGAATGATCAATGACGAGCGTATTGCGAACAGCGCTGCGAGATCACAGAAATCAAGGCGATTCTTTCGGAATCCGTTAGCAAGAAAAATGTACATCTGGATTACTTGAGAAAAAAATATAGACATTTGCCGAGCCCGGTTGAAATATCGGACTTGGATAAGCGCTTGAATAATAATAAAAAAAAATTCCTTCCCCACCACTATATATCAACGGCAAGAACAGCTATATTGCAAACAGGTTTTTTTTCTGTACAGTTATAATATAAATTACAATCAAGCAAACGATGCCAGGGCTTGTGATTCGCTGCCTGGTGCGAGTTTGGCTGCGGAACATCTCGCCATGGTGGGAGAACTATTAATTGTGGTCAGCACAAACACTTATCCTCAAACGGGTATTCCGCAAAGCAAACTGACCTTCTAGAAATGACATCGGTGAAATAGAAATCATGAATAACCCGTTTAATTGGAACACCCAGAGCCTTTGATCCTTTGAGTGTCTCTGCCAACGAAGTTTTGACACCCAAGCTAGCAATCTCTTTGCTCGTCTTCTCTAGTTCGTCGTAAACAACGAGCGTCGGGCTAACTTCCGCCATTCTCGCTCTCAAGGATGGCAAATCTTCGTAATCAAGCGGCTTGCGCAGGAACTCGCTAATGGCTCGAATGATCTTCCAATCCTCTCTGGCCGCCCCCGGCAAAGAGGTGGCAGCCCTCGTAATCTGTGTTCGCCCCTCTGTATTGACGTATGTAGCATTCTTTTCTGTGTAAGCTGCTCCGGGAAGGACAACGTCGGCAAACTGGGCGCCAATGTCTCCGTGGTGGCCTTGGTATACAACAAAAGCACCTGGTGGGATATCTTGAGCGGTGATTTCATCGGCACCTAGCAAATAGACAAATTTCGAGATTGATTTCGAGAGCGAGTTAGAGTGGGGTACGAATCCAATATCGTAAGCAGCGCTTCGAGCAGCAGCTCGCTGAAGGATATTGTATCCGTTCCATTCGGGAGTAAGGAAGTTGGCGGCATTCTTGGATACGAAAGAGCCTACTGCTTCATAGATAGCTTTGGCATCCATACTCTCCGTGACGCCGCTGCCGACGATTATCATGGGCCGTTTTGCACTAGTTAACTTCTTTCCAAACGGACCGGCCAAGGCTTTCTTCAGATGAGCAGCGGTGTCTCCTAGATGCTCGTACTCAAAAGTGCTTTCAAAGTTCTCGCCTACAAGACCGATTTCGAGGTCGGAGTAGAGCCATCTCTTTCGGATACGGGCATTCAAGACAGCAGCTTCAAGTCTAGGGTTAGTTCCGACTAAGAGTATTGCATCCGCCTCGTCAATGCCATGGATTGTCGAGTTGAACGTATAATTTGATCTGAAATCAACTCCATGAGCGGGGGGAAGATGTCCCAGAGGTTGATCGACTGACAAGTGCTCTGAACCAAGAGAGTTGAACAGATCTTTGAGGGCAACCATTGATTCTGCATCAGTCAGATGCCCGGCGATGGCTTTGATTTCCTCGCCTGTTGGTTGGATCTTTTCGTAAGCAGATGCGATTTCTGAAAGTGCCTGCTCCCAGGTTGCAGGGTAGAATTTGTTCTCTCTTTTGATTAATGGTGTCGTCAATCTTTGCGACTTCAGCCCATCACAGGCAAATCTCGTTTTATCATCGATCCACTCTATATTTATGTCTTCGTTAAGACGAGGCAGGACTCTCATAACTTCAAGGCCTCTTGTATCGACACGAATCGCGGAGCCCATCGCATTATGAACATCAATAGTCTCGGTATTCTTTAATTCCCAGGGACGCGCTCGAAACGCATAAGGCCTTGAAGTAAGAGCGCCAACCGGACATAGGTCGATAACGTTGCCAGAAAGTTCCGAATTCAAATTTCGTTCGAGGTAGGTGCCAATTTGCAAATCATTACCACGACCTGTTGATCCGAATTCAGGTGCACCAGCAACATCGTTGGCAAATCGGACACATCTTGTACAATGAATACATCGGTTCATGGAGGTCTGTCACCATATGTCAGCGGATTCTTCTATACTTGATCAAAAGGTGCTTACCTTGACCAGAGGACCGATATTCTTATCTTCAACGCCACGTTTCCCGCCTATCTCATGAAATCTCCCTCTGTCGGCACCGTATCTCATAGATTGATCTTGAAGATCGCACTCCCCACCCTGATCGCAGATAGCTATATTCAATGTTAGATAAAGAATATCGTGAGAAGGGGGGTTGTTAATTCATACGGCAGTCGAGAGGGTGATTCTAGTATTTGAATTAGCAAGTGCATTCTCAACAGGAGCTACTACGTCTGCTTACCGCTAGCAAGAATTCCATGATGCCCTCTCTCGCTTTGTGAACCAATGGCGTATTGGTTTTAACCACCATTCCCGGCTGGGATACATCAGCGAAATGGGTTTTGTACTCGGTGATACACAGTAAAGCTTGTGACATACCGTTACTGGCCATGCACAACTAGCAACCGGCTTCGGAGACCTCTCAACTTCCACCAGACACATTCTGCAGTTACCGGCTATCGATAGTCTTTCGTGATAACAGTATCTAAGATGCAACCCATATCAGTTCTCTGATTTTCTCAGAGCGGGAAAAAGTCGCATCTCGACTCGTTATCATACCTCGGAATCGTAACGCCAACCTTCTCGCATGCCTGAATCAACGCCGACCCGGCGGGAACGGAGACCTTGATTCCATCTAAGTTAAATTCCAATTAGCGACCAAGTTCATGCTAAGTGGTAGTAGAATAAGTGCATACCAATTGTAATCTCAACATCTTGGGTCGCGCTTCGATGTGGCGTGGCGGAGAAGGTTCTTGCGTTCTTAAAATTGGCCGTCCGCCGAAGGCTTCTTGTAACCGTCTGTCGAAGCATTGCGGGGTCGAGGGGCCTCCGGCAGCCCGCGATTCTATTGCAGATATACCGGTAACGGCGGCTAAGCGTTTGGGGATCGGATTCGGCGCGGGGTACTCGATATGGGGAGAACAATCGGAAGTTGGGAGAGCGGGTGCCGTCAATGATGTCGACCAGCCAAATTACACTAGTGTTCGCAACGGCTTAGCGGTTTACCTCACCAAAATGTGCGGCTTCTGATTGGCCAACGCAACGTTCATCCTGCTTTCTTTTCTCTGGACGTTACAAAATGAAATAACCAGAGCAAAGAATGGAATAGAGTATTAAAATTTTTTATAAGATCAATGACAGAATGTTAAATGAAACAATATTCATCATGCGCAAAATCTCAAAGTTTGCCCATTAGATAGCGTTCAAGGCTTGGAAACTCAGATTTTTCTATACAACTTGAGTGCAGAAAGAACATCCATGGCAGTGCGTCCCAGATTCGATAGAAGGATCAACAGAGCAGGGACGAGGGCGAGGACGAGGATATTTGTCTATTGCTATTTGTTGACGATGATACACGATATATATACATTGGCATCGATTAAGTTATGTATGTGCAGGTAAGGATATCCGACAGCGCTAGGGCGTCACAATATGTAGACATTTGAGCATCTATCCTTGAATTAAACATCCACTCAATAACTGCCCTGCCAGAGAAATATTTATCACAAGATCCATGGTTTTAAGCCAGAAACCACGGATAACACGGTTTGCCTAGAAGCCAGCTCGCAAAGGCATCCCATAAGTGACTGCTTATTTTCTCTTCTTCTTGCTCTTTGTCCCACCCTTTCTTGATAGCTTGTACTTCTTGGGTTTGCCCTTTCCACGTAATTTGTGTCTGTAGTTCAAACGTTAGATCAAGATCGTTTGCCATGTTGAGCCCATTCAAAAACTTACTCTTCGACTGATTGCACACGTATCTCCTCCTTCTCGTCGGTAATAGATAGATCTGGGAAGGCTTTTACGAATTCTCGCATTGAGAACTGCTGTTTTGGATAATACTCGAGCACAGTCGGGCCTTTTAAACGTTCTCGCAGAATTTTATTTCCGGTTCGCTCGTTGGTGGGATTGAAGGTCGTATTGAAAATCCTGCAGGAAACCTGTGACATTGTTAATGATCTTTATATCGGCGGAGGCGTGCCAGTGTTCCTACCCGCATCAGGTCCAGGATCCGAGACCTTGGGGTCGCCATCCCATAATATGTATTGCGGAGTTCGGATGGGTCTGCTCTGTCGTCAATCAGATGCGCTTGGGGTGTGTGGGTTGTCGGGTTTCCTGCATAGAAAACTGAGGCGAGGTGTAGCCGCGCCGGTTGCTGACTAAGCAAACTGTGGGTTCCTTGATGCAATAAACAAAGAATGCAGTACTACGATGTATTAATATTCTACTCGCCAAGAGGTCCTGTACCGTCGCCATATATCCTTTACGACTCTCGATATATATAACCACAAAAGCTTGCCAAGCCTGGCAATGATGAGGAATACGGAGCGTAAGGGTTGCTCCATCCCACAGTAACCCTTCTCCGTTCCCGCCTCAAAGCATGCATTCTCAATCGGCGCAGCACCACCAGATGACTTTTTCTCAAGAATCAGATGCAGCTTCGTTACCGCCCCAGAACGCGTCGAACCTCAAGCCTCAGCACGAAACTGGCTCTCCAAACAAACTTGCTTCTGGATCCAAAATTACGACATCTACGCATCCTTCAGTGCCGAACCCGTCTACCTTAAAATCCTATTCTCCAACGACAACTAGAGAGCTGCCAGCATCCGGCCGACATCCTTATTCGCTTGACCCTCCCGCTACGAACAATAGGGAGGACCATTTCAACCGATGGCTAGTCGTAAAAACAAACCCAGCTGCTGATAGCAGTGGAGATTTCGTTCTTGGGAAGCCAACAACGATCGAAAGCCATTCGCCATTCAGGGCGGTTAGCCCCATCAAAACACTGCCAACTAGAGCTTCAATTATGCCCTTTTTTTCTGAGAATGGGAAGATTCCTGAGCCACCTACAACAGGCGCTAGCCAACGAAATGGTCACCAAACTGAACCGTCTAGTCCTAGATTAAAGAGGAAATTCGATATCATCACAAAAGATGTAGCACGAGGCGTCTCGACTCCTGCTAGCTTAGCGGACGACGCGTCTCTTTATCGAGCCACAAACTCAGAAGTCGTCGTAACTGACATGGTTAAATATTTTCCGGAAAATACGAATACGTCCACCACCGTATCGCCAGCTAAGTTGCCACATAGTAGAAATGGAAAAAGCCTAAATGTACAGAAAAGTGTCGAAAAGTCTCATGGTCAGGCTACAAGTGACTCTTCTGCATTTCCCGAAATTTCAGGCGGAACCTTAACCCTTAGCAGTTTGAATATTACCAGCAAAGGGAAGGCGCCTATCTGGCCAAAGACATTGCCGTCCAATGACGAAAGCTCGGGGGTCCATACTCGCCAGGTGACACCCTATTCTCACATTTTACTCTTGCTTGCATTGCATGCCATTTCAGGCTTCTGACTTCTGTATCTTAGGGAACAAGCATCAGCTTGAACGCAAGTATCATGAGTTTATTGAAGCCCGGAATAGGCAGGCTAGCACCGAAAGAATCCGAAGACCCCGTTTTTGTGTACGGGCTAGATGAACTCGAATCTATCATTTCAAGCATACATAAAGATACCGATGAGAAATCATATCCTAATTATTCACCGCTGCATGATGATGTATGGTTCGAAGAGTCTATGTCTAAGGAAGAAATTGCCGAACAGAGATTCGCATTCGAAAACCAAGGAAGATGCAAAAGTTCTGTAAGACTTGTAAACACGGCATCAATATCAGAAGAGGCTCCGAAAAAGAAATTATCTCCCAGATGCCGTAAACACCCCAACAAATTTGCTGAGGACGGATGCGAGAGCGATTGCTTTGAAGAATATGATCCTCTTGATGACGTTGAAGAGCTTCATCAGACTCTCGCTAGACTAGAAATGACTACAAAGAATGCCTCGAAGCCTCAAACTCAAGAATGCATTACAAGCCCTTTAAGACATCGAAGGCGAGAAGAACATGAAATATCACGCCGGCCGTATTTATCTTACGAGTCGAGAACGGAGCTTCTAGATATCGAAGATAGTTCTCTCTCGAACCAACTCTGTATGTACATTTTCTATTTTGTCAAATTCTTAGCTCTAACTTGCCCATAGGTGATACCCCCCTTCACCAATCTCTTTCTGAGAGAGAGGCGAGACATGTTTGGCTAGCTGCATATCCTGCTTGCCTCGATTTTATTACGGATGAATTTTCGATTGAAAATGCAGTCACGGCTTTGCGAGGGGTTCTGAGTTCGACGAATTATACCATGGAATACAAGCGAAATCTTCTTGTGTCTGTCGCCGAAAATGCAATATCTGGCCTCCCAGGAAGAACTGCAGACGATATCTCTCGTTACATATCAGATGTCCTAACCGGAGACGTAGATCCGCTCTTCAATGTCAACCAAATCTGCTACAAAAAAGCAGGCCGCTCAGCTCCGAGGAAATCATGGTCTTCACTTATCTTCGCGCGGCAGCTTGCTGATGGATTTTCGAGGCAAAATTCCCCAGCCAGTCATGCAGAGATTCGCACCATCGGTTCCCAGGAGTCTCTACGGTTTTTAAAGCCTTATAAAATATTCTCAGAAGGATCAAGCGACGTTGTGGATTGCGCATGGGATGCTAGCGGGGAGAATTTCGCACTAGCGTGTACCACGTACAATGACATGTACAATCGAGTGGGTAATTTGATGATTGGAAACATTGATGGGAACATTAAGTTTCTTTGCGGCCACAAAACTCGACGGCCCTCTAATCAAGGAAGTGAGACCATCCTCGATCCTTACCTGCATAGTACCGTCTCATCTGTTGATTTTACGGATGGTCTATTGTATTCTAGTAGTTTTGATCGAACGGTCAAGATTTGGGATACAAAAGCAAAGGTGCTTCGGAAATCTCTTTTATTTGCAGCTCCGGTTCTTCGAATGAAGATGAGTAGCAATTTTGGAAGCACAGGTGCAGCTTGTCTGCAGAATGGCGATGTTGTAATATTTCGACCCTCATTTAATGACGATCATAACAGCCAATCAAACTCATACGTATCCTTCCCTACCAGCGAAAGTTACCTTGAACCGTCGAGCGTCATATGGTCTAAGTCCAAAGCAAGGAATGGGTGGATATTCGTAGGATATGATAATAAGGAAAGCGACAAGCGTCAGCTGAACGCTTTTCAAGGCGACTTTAGAGTATTCGATGCTGTCCATGGGGGAGAAATCGGTTCAATTCGGCCGGGTTCAACAAGACAATTTGATATTTGTCTCGACGAAAGCGAACAGCTCCTTGTTGCTGGGGCCATCTGTGGCCCGGCGAAGGGACCGACGATGGATACTTTTTCTTATGTTCGAGTGTGGGATATGCGGCAGCAATGTCGCAAAACTCTAGAATTTAATTGTCGCCACAAGGATATCAACAAGGTCACAATAAGGTATGGGCTATGCAATATAAAACTTGTATAGAGTATCGCTGATATGATCGAACAGTTCCTGCCGGAGGTATGTGACCTCGTCGGGTACGAATGGTATCAGTTATCTCTGGGATAGTCGGAGAGGGTCAGATCCCCTTCACATTTTGGAACACGGTGGTAAGTTGAGCTCAGTGATGCGAAGCTAGGCCAGGATATACTAAAGGTTTTGTGTCCCATAGATTCAAAAACACCGTTGAGCTCTGATCGCGACCGCGAGGAGATAGATACTGGCGTCACCTTCGCGTCTTGGGCTGCAGATGGAAGTCTTCTCGTTACAGGTAGCTCGGACGGGCTCATCAAAGTCTGGGACCCCACGAGATCTGATCCATTTTTATATGACTTGGCGGCATTCGACGACCCTGTGATGAGCGGCGCCTTTTCGCCAGATGGCGACTCGCTTTTAATTGGAGAGACAACAGGCAAGGCGACGTTACTTTCGTATATGGGGCGACACGGTCCGCCAGAGCCATTCGTGCAGGATCGCACGATGCTCGCACCCATTGCCTCCGAGATTGGTGAAGCGATCACCGGCGTTGAGCGCGCCAAGGAACTCTTGCGGACAGGGCAAGTAGTTCTCAATCCGGATGATGGGGCAATATATGGGAGGTGAAAAATTATGCCCTACCACTTTCGCTTTTTTTTGGCTACTTGGATTCGCATTTGCATTGGCTTGGACGGCGTTGAGCAACGAAAATTGGTGTTTTGGGGGATGCGGCGTCTAAATAATTGTTCTCATAGAATGGGTAGGGCCTATGAAGTTTTTGTAGCTTACTTTTTTAAGTTCGAATATTCAATCAATGAACTGATGGCCGTCGATATATTATATCCAATAGATGTTATATTTGGTTCCGGGTTCGAGAAATCGGTCAGGATAATTAACATGAAATATCGAGTCGGCTTCCAGAAACCTGCGATATTTGCATGTCGTGAAAGTGGGGAATCACGGTCCGACAAAAGGTGCTGAAACAACAAAAACCGATGTTCCAAGAATGCCAATGCTCCTTCCAAGACCAGCTACCTCGTCGCAGCTGCATCGAGTCCCTGGCTAAAATGCAACACTGCCAGGACTTTACTCGAGATCCACAACTCGATCTAGATGGGCTCCTTATATTTATTTATCCTTCCTTGCTCAGTTGCCAATATGACCGTACTTGAGTAATGTTACAAGCTTCTGAACCATGTTTCGTCCCGTTGCTTTTGCCATGGATCCAAGCAATTCTGCATCGCCAGGGAGACGAGAGTTTGAGTTGCTGCTAAGATATCCAATTTCCATCTGAGCAAACTGATATGGTATCCCCATCAAGACCGACTATTTGGGCACTTTTCCAAGTGTGATACAAGAGCGTTATAGCCGGGACAAGACCTATATTATTCCGTAGTCTTGTTGTCAAATTATTCCGATGCAATAATCTTCGTCAACCTTGGTGTTCATTGCTAGCCCCCTAGTTGAAGCAATAAATAACAATTTAAATCGATCATAGTATTTTCAAGACCGGTCCATCATGATGAGAAGGAATATATAACGAGACCATCTTCCTGTCAAGCAGGTTCTTTGAAGTGAATATCTACATGAGCGGTTACTGAACCTTCTATTTCAATATATATCTTGTAAAGTTCTATTTGCAAAACGTATTGATAGAGGATATTTGAGTACATATATAATGAAAGGCTTTCTCAGCGTAGCTGCCACTGCAGCACTTTCGTCTCTCGTGGCTAGCCATTCCATTTTTGCAGTAAGCTCTCCACACCTCCTTTCAAGAGTCCTTTTATATCCCTTTGAATGATAAATCTAATTTTCTATAAACTAGGAATTTGAAGTCAACGGCGTCAGTGCGGGAAAGCAAAATGGCCTTAGACTCCCCACCTACGACGGACCGATCACAGACGTCACCAGCTCGGACGTAGCCTGTAACGGCGGTCCCAACCCTCTCGTTATCTTTTCCCCCAACGTGGTCAACGTCCCCGCCGGTGCCGAAATCACTGCCCGCTGGATCCAAACCCTCGACACCGACTGGCGCACCGGTCTCATTATCGACCCTTCCCACAAGGGCCCTATAATGGTCTACCTCAACAAAGTCTCCAACGCTGCCACTGCACCAATCCCATCTAGCGGCTGGTTCAAAATATGGGAGGAAGGATACAATCCTTCAACGGGACAATGGGCCGTCGACCGTCTAATCGCTGACCGCGGTTACAAGTTCAAAATCCCAACCTGTATCGCACCTGGAAACTACTTGATGCGCGTCGAGCTCATCGCACTGCACGCAGCGAGTAGCTATCCGGGTGCCCAACTGTACATGGAATGCGCACAGATAAACGTCACGGGCGGTAGCGGATCTATCAGCCCGGCCACCGTAAACTTCCCGGGTGCATACTCCGGCACAGACCCTGGTATCAAATTTAACCTCTACACCACTCCAATCAGCTATACCATCCCCGGACCCCGTCCCATCACCTGCGGCGGGTCGCAACCGACCACCATTGCCACGACAACAAGAACCACTACAACCAAAAGCACGACGCCGTTGGTGGGAACCAGCCGTGCTACCACTACCCCATCGACAACTACCGCTCGTGCTACTACAACTTCCTCGTCGAGTGGCGCTCAACAGAGCGTGTATGGCCAGTGCGGTGGTATCGGCTGGACTGGTCCAACTGCCTGCGTGTCGCCGAGTAAATGTACTAAGAGTAGCGATTATTACTCTCAATGTCTTCCGTGATTTATAAAAATATCTCTTCAGCATCCGGTCAATACACCAGCGAACGCACACTCGGAAGCTGGGTTTCTTCGTTTGTTTATTTTCTTCTTTATGTTTGTACATATTAGACTGTACATATAAGCCGCGCGGTCATCAAATTTGATATTTCATGATTTAAAATTTTCCATCCAAAATTTCGGCGCAACTAGTGAAAATGGTCTTCTAGACTAAGATTGGTATACGAGACAATGGTATACGAGACAAGACTAAGAGTTGATGGTGACAATTCGCGAAAGCAATTGTTGGATTTTGTGTGTTGACGTCGAGCATGTTACACAGACTTCGGCGACATCGAAAAATACAAACAGCTTCAAAGCATAACCATCGATGCATCAAAGAAGGACATTGTGAGAGTGTTTAATATGTACAGTAGAAATTAAAGGCTTAAAATGAAATAAAAATAAAATAAGAAAACGTCGCTTAATTACTCCAAGACTCCAACTCATTTAACGCCATTTATTCCCATAAATTCCTACCAGACCAAGTTCCAAGTTATTAGTTCAGCTGGAACAACGTATTTCGCCCGCCCATATAATCATAAATAAATCAGAAGAAGAGAAGAGAAATTAAAAGAATTAGGTTTAGTGCCGCCAGCTCGTTTTAGGCAATCCAAAATAAATATTTCCGTAAAAGCATTACCCCGTAATGTTCAATAAGAATGAGAGGTCATTAGAAAGTGAATAAAGATATCAAGAAATATCATGTCGAATGACGGTTCCGGTATCGGACCCAGCACTAGATTGTGATGGGTTTTCCTCGTACCATCTTTGCTTAGCACGCTTGACTTCTCGAAGAGCATCGCCTTGGTCAAGTGCATTCATGGCGGCTCGAATGCTTGCATCACTAAAAGACACATTAGTACTTTCTTCGAAACAATGGATGGGGATTGTATTGGAAAAACTCACGTTTTGTTAGAACCCCAGCCGCTGCCGAGAACCTTCCCAGTGAAACCCCAACCAGTGAAGAATATTGTGAAGCAATATCCTCCCTGGTTGCCGCCCAAGCCCTCAGTCCATCGGTATTCAATAGTGGCGTTCTTGCCACCGATCATGCTAGCAATTTCATTCTTGGCCGCTTTGTTGAGGGGTTTTTCTTTGTTGTATTCCTCGGCGACTTCTTTCATGCGCGGTTCGATGAGATCCTTCACCCATTCGTCCGCAACCTCGGGTCCGCTATCGAGAAGGACACCACCAACATAGGCTTCGAACAGATCGGCTAGAGTTTTCGAGCGTGCGATCAACTCGGCGTGTTTACCCTCACCAGTGATGAGTTGTTTGTCAAGTTTATACATCAAGCACCACTCGTGAAGGTTTTTGTTGCCCACAATGCTGGAACGGATAGTTGTCATGGCGCCTTCGCGGAATGTAGGGAACCGAGAAAAGATGTAACGAGTGACGATGGCACCGAGGTAGCTGTCGCCGAGAAATTCGAGCCGCTCATTGTGCAATCCTGCCTCTCCAATCATGGACGAAGCTCCGTCAACAACCGATTTGTGGGAGAAAACCTGTTTGCGAATCTCATCGTTCTTGATGGGAGGCAGTTCCGGTGGCCAGATTTTGGCGCGCTTGACGGATGGGTCGGCCGTGTGAGTAGAGAAAGGAACTGGTGGGACGGCGCTCGAAGTAGACAACGATCTGATGCTACCAGTTGCGGAGACTTTTCTGGACGTGGGCTCGTGGCTACCAGATCTCAGTCGGCGAGGTTGGATAGGCTCCAATACGAGGCCACCGGTGGTTTGGATGGCCTTCGAGGGAATCACAGAAAGATCAGGTGACGGGCCGCGAGCTTGGACCAGCCATGGCAAAGTCCCTTCGAGTTGCATGGCCTTCATAGTCTTGACAAAACTGGAGCGCTCTTTGCCAAGGACTCGATCGAGTAACGGAAACGAGGCATCTGGGTCGGAGTCCACGGCGGAAAGCAAGTCTGCAAGGCTAGCATTAAAATTATTGAACTTTGCGCTGAGCTGGTCGGTGGAGTCGTCGAAAGAGACCTCGCCAACTTCAGCTCCAGTGTCAGACAGTTCTCCATCCGAGGGTACATCGTCGAGGTTGTATTCTCTCTGCGAACGAGGCCGTTTGCCGGGTCGGTCCAGGGAATCCACCTGATCGGGGTGATATTGAGATGAAGCCTGAGCGATCGAGTTAGTGAACTTTCCCTTCCTGTTCCAAAAAGACCCACGAGGGGACAATACCTCTTGATGAGAACCGTGACGACGGCCGGAAACGTTGCGACTGGGCTTTTGATGGTGATGTCGAGAGCGGTGAGGAACAAGGGGCGAATTTCCGGACGTGTACTCTACGTATCCATTGTAGAGATATCTGGGGTCTTGGATGGCCTGCGAGAGAGGCTGTGGCGCATGTGGAGGGGGAGGAAAGGCATGATAAGCATTAGGGTGGTGGTGATGGTGGGATGAAAACGACGAGATTGAAGCCTCGGAGTGCTTTCGCTTCCGCTCTCCTCTGTCGCCGTGAGTCATGGTCAAAATGAAGATAGCGATGAAATAGATACTAAAGAAGGTGGTAGACGAGTGCACATGTGACGAGAAGGGAGGAAGCGAGATTAGATTGCGGAAGTGGAGAGAAGGTGGAGAGGGAGGGCAGGATCTCGAAGGTCGAAGTGAAGTGGAGGAGTATTGTTTTGTTTACTTTTTTTTTTTTTTTTTTTTTTCCTGTTCGCAACGACGACGACGACAACAACGACGAAAGGTGCCAGCCACCGGAACAGCCACTGACGTGCATTCGCATGGAGATACCATGCTCCCGTTCATGTTTATTATATTCATACTGTCCACATTTGTAGATAGTTGAGTAGTATGGATATGGTGAAAATGATAATTGTACATCACGGATTCATGTGATAAGCCATGGTGCTTGCTGCATGATGCCTGGTTCTCAAGAAATCGGATGGCTCTCGCTTGCTGGCCAGCCTGGGCTCGACTATCACAGTATTAGTCCGGTCGAGGCCTGGCGTTTAACAAGCCCCAATCGGTTTGGCTGGCTTCAACCTCACTGCTCTCCAACATCCTACACCGACTAGCCCATCTTCACAATATCATCAGCATCAACATAATGATAACAAGATCGATGCTACTATTACGGCTTGTCGGCCTCTTGTTGTTCATATTGCCGGCACTCATCAGCGCCGCTGGTGTCACGGTCGCAGGCAGCATCAAGCCTAACGCCCTCCTACCATCCCTCGGCATCCTCCCATCTTCCACCACCGTCACCCTCTCCGGCGACTCCCTCAAAGAATCCCGTTCCTCCCACATCTTTGCCAACGGCGGTTTCAAATTCCAAGCTGTCAGCCCGGGCTCCTACCTCCTGGAAGTCAACTGTAGAACTCATATCTTCCCCGCCATGAGAGTGGATGTCAGCACGGACGGTCTCGTCGAGATTTACCAGACCTTCAGAGGGAACGAGTGGAGCAACAAGGGCGAGAGAAAGCCTCATCCGGTCGTAAGTCCTACCGATACCCATCTTGGATAGTTATTCCGTCATAAAAGTATATATACTCATCGATATGCATATCTCAGGACTTTTTCCCCGCCAAGGCCTCCGAGTTTTACCTTAACCGCGAAGGTTTCAATCCCATGAAGCTTCTCAGCAACCCTATGATTCTCATCGCCATCGTGGCTATCGGCGGCATGACGCTCATGCCGAAAATGGTAGAGAATAGTATGTCTATAACATCGAAAGTATCCCAATCTCGTTTATAAAAAGCTAACTATATTTCCTTCACCCTCAGTGGATCCGGAAACTCGCGCCGAATTTGAGAAGCAACAGCAGAGCTCCATGCTCGCGAACCCGCAGAATAACCCTCTGCAAAGCTTCGATATGGCCGGATTTCTCGCCGGGTCATCGTCAGCATCATCGAACAACAAGAAGCCTGGCATTCCATCCGGTGGAACAAAACGCAAGTAACAGAAGGCCATTCCCCCAATTTATCGCAACTTCCCTTTCTATCTGTAATGATGAATAGAAAATATATATATATATATATATAACAATCTCGAATATCCATCCAACTTGTAGCAAAAACCTTCATCTCGTAACCAAACTACGCCTCGAAAACAATATAATTCTTACTCCGCTTCCCCCAATCTTCCTCCAAAAATAGGATCCTGAACCTCCACCCCTGCAATCTTCCTAACCCTCTCCTCGACACCCTTTTCCCCTTCCTCTCCATAACACATATCCCACGCCTCCCCACCGACAGGATAAGCTCCTATCATCGTAAAACCCTCACCGGAACCCCATCCGCGTCCGCCCACGTCCTTCAAAAGCTTATGCGCCACACCGACGGGCATAAACATTGCATCCCCAGTTTCTACAGTGATTGTTATCGCGCGTGGGTTGTCATCTCCGCCTAGTAGTATATCCGCGCTTCCGGAAACGACCACCAATGCTTCGTGGGTGGTGCTGTGAAAGTGGGATTTTTGGTACATCGTATAGCGCCAGGCTGGGTTCCATGAGTTTTCTCGTAAGATCTAATCGACATGAGCAGCTTATTCATGTGGATATATATATATACTTAAAATATATATGGGGCTAAAATGAATGGAGTGAGAAGTTATAATAATAATACCTTCTCGATATCATCTGGTTTTTTAGTCGGTGGAAAGGCGGAGCGGTAGTGTATGAATGGGATGTTGTGGAGGGACGTGTTTGGGATTGATACGAAAGAGGGTATCTGATGCTTTCCGATTTTAATCGATGTTTTCGGATTCGCCATGATTAAGTATCAATTCACTACCCCTGATTAGTTAATTTGTGTTTATACGTTGGGTTATTTTGAGTGATGCCAGATCAGGGAGTTTTGTCTGCCGTGCGTGTAAGCTTGAGGCCCAACTGTGATGATATATGACAATGACGTCAATTTTAGAACTCAGAGAGAGTCGATCTGGAATACTTCTGGAAGGCTCCAGATTATATAAATATTGGCCTATACTATAGATTTATAAGAAAAATTTGGGTAGAATGGATACCCAAGAAAAACTCCTGGAAACTAATGCAAGAAAAATGATATTAACATTCGCCGAGGAAGGCACGAGAATAATGGAACCCAACGAGAACTCTCCCAGCAAAATCGTCTGAGCCTGAGTTTCTCTTGTGATGATAATATAGAAACCAAAAAAGGAAAAAGTATACATAGAACTAAATCAGACGAAACTATGATCAACTCGGCTGCCCTTTCCTCCATCAGCAGGAAAGTCTTCTTCACTTCTTCAGAACCTGAATTTGCTCTCCTTCTTCTTCCGCGCGTTATCTTCCTCCCGCTTCTGCCGTTTCCTGCTTTCAGAGGCGATGAGATCCGAAAGATCTTCTTGAAATCCTTGTTTGTCTCGTCTCTGCTGCTCTATTTCTCGCTCGTACTTGGCTTTAATAGCCTCTTTGCTGAGTCCGTCGTCGGCTTCCAACGCCGAAGCGTCGATTGAAACGTCAATATCACCAGGCTTTTTGCGCTAAAATGATTACAGATGTTAGAACATATCTCAGCGAATAACATGCAGAGGGGGGGTTGTCGTTTACGGACCTTTCTGTCTTCCTGGCCCAGAACCGGCATCTGTCCACCTTTGGATAGATCGTATGCGTGCTGTCCACCGAACAATCCACGCGATCTAATCTCCTGTTCGGGCAATACCGAATATAGCGATTTGGGCCCTTCATCTTCATCTCTATCCGAGGGTCTCGACTTCCGCAGATCAATATACTCTGGAGCATCGAATTCGCTGGGTACCGAGCTGACCATCCCGGAAGGTGTAGCCATGCCAGATGGTGTTTGCAGTCCGGCGCCGACATCTTCGTCCTCATCCTCGTCCTCTTCATCCTCTTCCTCCTCGTCGTCTTCAGACTCGATCTCTTGTAGCTCGCCCCATATCGTTCTATCAATCGGCTCCTGGTTCTCTGTTGACTCCTGGGGCTGCAAGACACCGAAAACGTCACCGTACAAAGGTCTGTTGAATTCATCGGTGGGGGGTTTCCCCCATCCACCCGGATGGAAGCCCCACGCGGCACCAGCTGGGATCGGCGCATTCAACCCCGGGATCTTAAGCGATGGATAACTGGGTGGCGGCCCTACCCTCTGCATATTGATCAGCCACGGTGGTGGGGCATTTGCTGGCATGTTCAACGCTTCCTTCAATTCGTCCGAAAGTTCGCCGGGCCTTCTATCTTTCAAATTGGTCTCCATCTCCTTGCCTTCGTAGTAAACTTCTCCGTACATTGTCAGCGGCGGCTTGACCTGAAATCTGAAGAAAGCATCGTGCAACTTTTGATAGTCAATATCCAGCTTTCCCATTTTCGGCTGGACGCGCTCCCTCTGCTTTTGCTTGAGTGACCTTTCATCATCCTTCGTGTTATCTCTCATTTCCATAATTCCTGTGGCCTTGATGAATGCTGGGAGGTCGAACGGCGGTTTCTCAACACCCCGTTTGGAAGACAGATATTCGCGCTTTAACGACCAGTGGCTGGGAACGGGAACACAGTTGCGGTAGGATTTGAGGTGTACGAGTAGCCGTGGGTCGGAAGACGATGTATCAGTCCATTCTACAATCTCGGGTCTTTTTACTAGGGTCTGTGGGGAAAGCATATTAGGCGTTGGAATGTAAATCTAGCTGTAACGGTTGTAAACGCACCTTTAGTTCGGCGACACTCAGTTTGTCACGGGCCTTTCGGGCCTTCTTGCTCAACCTGGCTTCGACATCGACCTGTTCGGCTTCTTCGTCTGGGATGTCGTCTTCATCATAGAAGACTTCGCCTTTCCGATCCTCCACGTTCTCTTTGTTGTCATCCTGTGATAAACAATAGGTTAGAGGGTTTCTAATATTGTTCGGGAGAGGTAGAAAAAACAAAACACGTACGCCAGATGCGAACTTTTGCATGATGCGCTTGTATTCGGCAAAAGCAGCGTCATCTTGATCGATATTCAGATCGCTAAGATCAAAGTTAGGCGTGACTTCAGGAACAAGCGATAACTGGACTTGTTGCTGTTTCTGACCAGGTGGTAATACGAAGGAGCTAGAAGAGGATGCGAAGGTAGCCGTCGATGCGACCTGTGGTGGATCCTGTTTGTCAGCAAACGCTATTCGAACAACTTGATCAAAAACGTCCATCATGATTATACGCGACGGAGAGACCGGGGGGAGAGGACGTACTGATTCGGTATCGGAGTCGGCGACGCTGGAAGCATTCTGTTGTCGCGCAACCTCCTTCTTGTGCTTCTTTCTCTCGCGTTTTAGCTGGTTCTTGGTTAACTTGCGAGGTTTGCCTGCAGCGGTCGAGGACGCGGTGGAGGCAGACCCATTGACGGCGGGCTCTGAGAGAGCGGCCATGCCGTTTATTACTTCCGTCATTTTTTTTTTGTCTCTATACGGGTCGGAAGAGTGACCGCCAGTGCTGACGATTCCGAGGGTGATGAGAGATGATAACGGTGATGGTGGTGGTGGTAGATGTCGATAGGTTTGGATGCCGTGGGGGGCGGTGAGTAATTTAATAAGAATAGGAAACGATGGCGATGGAAATAAAATGAAATAAATTGAAAATAATAAAAAATAAAATAAAATAAATTGAAAATGTGTTGTCTTCTTCCGTTTCCGGCATGTCTGCGTTGTTGGTGACTGGGGCCTGTGTTTTGGTGCCTTGCAGCCGACAAGAGACATATTATCGTCCCTTCGTCCCTCTGCGCCCTCCGTTTCGTCTCTCCGATTCGAATTCATCCATCCAACCTTTCGTCCTTCTTTCTTATTTCTTCTTCCGTTTTGTTAATTTCTTAATATAGAATTATAACCCCCATCGGATTATCAGACGATATTGGAGCCATCGAGCGACAAAGACGGGGTGGTCTGTTCAGAGCAAAGCAGAGCAAGCAAGCAAGAATCACCATCGCTACCATCAAATCAGACCCAAGTGGATACGATACCACTGCACTGCACCGCACTGCAGTCAGTTGATGGCAACGTCTCCGGCAGCCGTTTCCGACGACCACAATCAACCCGCTCCTCTTTTTCACAAATTCCTTTTTCCTTCACCGTATATTCATTCGTAAATAAATAATATACTTACTTATATATCCATTATCTTCTACATCACATAAACTTTATCGTACATTCGACGACAGCTTCTTTTTTGGAGGTTGTATTAAACTCTTGTTTGTTTGTAACTTGCTCTAATCAATAGTATCTGTCCTTCCGGTCCCGTAACAATAATACCTAGCATAACTTAATTACGTTTCCTCCATCGGCCGGTCCCTTCCAAACCCACCACCCCTTACCTAATACAATATTAACGCCATAATAACAAAAAAAGTACGTGCTTGCTTTTTAAGTACTTACTGACATACAATAATACATCATCTTCGAAATCAATCAACCAATCAAATCAAAATCAATCAATCTTCTTTCCCCCGAATACAAATATACAAACGACAAGAATAACAGTACCGCTATTCCCATCCAGCACTTCCCATCGAGCTTCAGTTTCGCTCGCTTCCCGTCTCAGGCCATGCGGTCACCGCAGAGCGCAACATCTGGCAAATCTGTTGCATTCAGTCTACCGTCCCCCACCACTACCACCACCGCCAACGGAGGCTTCAACAGCAACGGCCACATTCTCACTCCCAGCTATGCCATTTCGTCTACCAGAGAAATATCCCCAGGTGGACAACGAAAGCTTCACACCCGAACAAATTCCATATCCGAGGCTATCAGAAATGTCAGAAAACGTAGTGGATCCACCGCTGAGATAGTAGAGAATCTCAAGGCTCCGATATCCTACAGGCTGGTGGTATGTTTGTTCTACCATAAAACACCTTCCACCCTCCAAAACACTCCCGTCGCTTTTGAGACAGCTGAAAGCGCTGCTCTGACAATAGCTAACTTGTGATCAATCTTTAGACAATTTGCATATGTTGGTACGAGTGTACTCCTCCTCCTCAGCCATTGTCACCAATTTCGAATTCTTTCTAATAAATCTCTTCGCACAGGTATCTTTCGTCCGCCCTAACGAATACTTCCTCGAAATCCATCCTCAACGCCTTCAAACAGCCTGTAACCCTAACAATTGTTCAATTCGCATTTGTCACCGGGTGGTGTCTGCTGTTGTCAATTGTCGGTCACTGGGCTCCCATAATCCCTGGAATCAAAGGCGGACTCAAATATCCAACCAAAGAAATAATCAAGACGACGGCGCCTCTTGCTATATTCCAAGTTGGTGGCCACATCACCTCCAGCTTTGCAACAAGTAGGATTCCAGTATCCCTCGTTCATACCATCAAGGTGAGTATCTCAAAAATTCCTCAACATTGGATGCAGCACCTGACGAATCGCACACACACCCCAGGGCCTCACGCCGCTCTTCACCGTCTTCGCATATCGCATCTTCTACAATGTCCGTTACCCACGTGACGTTTACGTCTCCCTGGTACCCCTCACTGTCGGTGTCATGCTCGCCTGTTCCTTTGAGTTTCGCGGCAATTTTATCGGTATCGTCAGCGCTCTTGCCGGGACAATCATCTTTGTCACACAAAATATCGTTTCCAAAAAGATCTTCAACAATTCTGCCCGACCGGATCACGACCGAACCCAAGGCATCAAACTCGACAAACTCAATTTGCTCGCTTATTCATCAGGATTGGCTTTAATTCTGACTACCCCTCTGTGGCTATCTTCAGAAGGGTTCACTCTGATCCGCAAGTACTACGCCGGAGAAAAGCTCATCCGGGAAGGCGAAAATAAGCTCAGTGGTGTGGCGCTAGCATGGGAATTTGTTTTCAACGGCACGTCGCATTTTGGACAAAATATCATCGCATTTGCAATCCTCAGCATGGTCGAGCCCGTGACGTACTCCGTCGCGAGTTTGATCAAACGGATATTTGTGATCGTGATGGCGATAGTTTGGTTTGGCAACATGCCTACAAGGATCCAGGGTTTTGGGATCGGACTTACGTATGCTTTTTTGAAACCCCTTGCATATGCGTCCATTTTTCTGACAAAAATTGTCGAGAAATCTCGGAAACGATGAGATGTGTCTGTGCTCACCTTCTAAATCTAATCTAGCTTCATCGGTCTCTATCTCTATGACAAGGCTAAAGATCTTAACCGCTACGAGAAAGCCAAGATTGATCCGAAACCAGATCTACTCCCCGTCTCGGACCCAAAGATGAGAGGGTCTCCTCATCCACCATCTTATGCGTCCAACCCGACTTATAGTACGGTGATCGAATCTATGAAGCCGGCGGGCTATCATGCGCGACGAGGAAGTGTGAGCAACGGATCGGCCAATACCAATTCCGCCGTAGCGGAGAAGAAGGCGGCGGCTGCTGCTGCTGCTGCTAATAGTGGGTATAATCTGGGAACTGTAAGTGAAAATAACGCGGAGCCTGCGCTGTTGCCGGGGACAAAGCAGGAAAGCACCTGGAAGCCGAACGAGGTTTGGGTCAATGGTGCGACAGCGAAGCCGAACGGTGTAGCGACATGATTTATCTCTCTCTTTTTCTTTTTCTTTTTTTTTTTTTTTTTTTTTTTCTTGGTTATTACTCTTGGATCTTTATTTTTAGGGCTGGACATTTGAAATACAGCGACGGTAATGATAATGCTTTATAGAATATTTTTATTCAATTCCTTATGCCAGCTTCGCACACTTTTATTTATTTATTATTGACAAGGCTTATTTTTCTCAAGGGATTATATTAGAAAGAGGAAGAGGTGTTACAAAAAAAAGGTATTCTGTTTTGGTTATTCGATTTGGTATATATTTTGAGGCATTTGGTTTTGGGGGGGTAGTCGTTGTTTTCTGTATGTATGTATGACCTTTTTGAGGGGTATTTTTTCTTTCTTTATTTTACTTGTGTGCGTATATGATAAGGATGCCGGAGTGGTCGGACAAAAAAAGTGTAAAATTTATTCAAACAATCAGCAATCATGAGAAGTTTTACTGTATAATACAACAATTCTACGAATAGCCAGTCATATAGGTTGACATATGGTAATGAAACGGTGCAGTCGTTTTTGATTTCAAAACTCCCGCATCATTCCGAATGAGTTCACGACATGTAAGCTAAGAGATCCTTAGAATTTCAATATAATAATTCGCTATATTCCCAGCCATGCATACACCAATTAATACCAAAGTAACTCTTAACAAGATCCAATTCTACCGTGATGATGAGATTTGAGTTTCGGAGAATACTATCAACCAACTTTTGTAAATCCCCACCAAACATCCGTCCCTGGCATCCTCCCCACCGTCCTCTTCCCATCCTGCTCAATCACCCCCATTGGCAATTTCCCACGATAATTCTCCACCATGATATCAAACCCATCCCCTTCCCTCTTCCTCGCGTCCATCAACTCCCACACCCGATGCACCTTTGCACGACAGATCATCTGCTTCTTCCCATCATGTCCGAGATATCTAGTTTCCATCCCACCGTCGTTGGCAAACCCCAACCAGCCGTCAGAATGGTGACAGACCCATCTTTGATACTGTGTTGGTGTTCCCCCCTTGAGAGGGTTGATGGTTACTTCGCCTAGCGGTGAGGTTGTTAAGACGTTTGTAGTCGTGGTTTCGTTGATGATGTAGATCCCGCCGGGGACTGGGGGGTCGTTTTTCTTGAATGTGAAGGTGGTGACGGGGAGGTCAGGGTAACTTGGAGGAGTTTCCTCATCGGAATTCATGTCTTTGTCTTTGGCCATTCCGAGTAGTCCCTAAGGGTCTATATAATTAAACTAATGCCGACTTCATTAAAAGTTCGTGAGTAAGTATATTTAATATGTAAGTTTCGTATGCATGGGATGGGTATTTTTGTACATACATATATATCAAAGACAAGATATCTCGAGGGGGTCGCCGGGGTGGGTAAAGTTACTCACCCCTTTGGGAAAAAAAAATTATACAGCTCTTAAGGTGGTGAAAGTCGCTCTTGTGAGAGAGCGTGTGGGTGAAATATATATATTCTTCGGAATTTTGGTGAGAGGAGACCTGATACTTTGTAAATATTTTATAAGCTTTTTATTGCCTTTGTTGTAAAAAGCAGGATCTAGGAAACTCCCCGTGTCCTATTCCTATAATATATACTGGCCTCGGGGTCATATATATGCACCTCACTTGATTGAATTTTTTAGGAATGTGTTTGTTGACAGGGGATAGTAGCGTCCCCCCCGAGGCTACGTTGAAGCTTGAGCTAACTTTGAGCGGCGAAGCATTTTCAGGCATCATTTGATGTCATATTGTCACCCCGCGTACCGTGACGGTATGTGCATACCCGCATACAACTAGAACGGAGATGGAAATACACCTAAATGCGGTCTTCCTGACCAATAAGATTCCATATGAAATTAGATTAATAATGGCTGGTGCATTTAGCGCGTCAGTTACACAAACTTGAACTTAGTCTCGTTGCGAGACACACACACACTAATAAGTAAGAAGGGATGAAAGAAAGACTAGTCTTGTGTACAATCTTGCTAGTGGTCTCAGCAACCAGTTAGCAAGGCCAGGATTTTTTCTGCAGCCTTGTGTTCGTATAAAAATTATCGTCTGCCAATTGAGTCAACAGGAAGATCAAAGACAGAGCGATATCAAAGGCCTTATCCTCAAAGGAACCCTGTCAAGCAAATATATATTCCGGATTCTTATAAAATCTACCATATACTTGTCAACCCCCCAAATTGCCTCCGCAACCTCATCCTTTCTGGCATACCTCAGCGGTCTCATATTTTCTCCCTTCGGATCATCATATCCCACGTACCTCCCTCTTCGACGCCCCATGTTGCCATTGATAAATCGAACTCATCATCCTCTCTCCCCCCCTAACTTCGTAATACTCACGAGGACCCAGCAAGGTAGCTTTACACACCGGCTTTTTGTATCCGCTGTGCCCTAGATATCTAGTATCTTTCCCACCGTGTCATTCGCAAACCCTAACCAGCCGTTGGAACGATGAATACCTTTTGTTTCCCCTCGACTTTCCTTTGCCGATTATGAGGCGTTCGATCCTGAACCTCCAAAGTCGAAGCGCGGGAATAATTGATAGCGTAGATGACCACATTCACAATACATCCCATGCTGATTAGATTGAAAAGAAACAAGCAAAGAAACAAGCTTGTACACGGCTCTGGGAAGTTCACCGGAGGAAGGGGGCGCGTAACGTTAGCCTCGAATTTGAATCGACTCAGGATCTCGGTTATAATATATATACGGCGTGTCGCCTCAAAATTTGGGATTCGATTCAAGGCGCTCTAGACTATTTTGAAGGCCATGCATATACCATAGTTCGAGTGAGCTCCAAGCAGTAGCAAATACAACTATGCTAGCTTGAGAGAATCTTCGATACCATGCATGCTTGTTTAATTGAATTTAGAGGTTAGTGGTTTTAGCCTCGAGAATATGGCAGTCCTCCGATGTTGTGTTTTGTGTGTTGCCAGCATTGAGATCTAATGTATGTCCAAGGACGAATTGTCTCGCTGGCTGGACTTGACGCGTTGAGGACGAAGAGACTGGGGGAAGGCTTTCTCTTGTTTCTCATACGGTGAATGCCGAAGATACAAAGTTTCTTAGATCATTCTTGAGCACAGTATATATTCTTTTTTTTTTTTTTTTTTTTTAAAAAAAAGAGCCAAGTACACCGGTATTGCACACATGTTCCTTTAAATTTATCTCTCAGCGAGGGGTATATGATAAATCAAATCCAAAGACAAACTAGAATGATACCCAAAAAACTACAAGAAAACTACAAAACGAAGGAAGCCTCCTTATTTTTATTTTTTTTTACTCCGAAAAACAACGCCCTGCTCGCCTTTTCCCTTCTCGTTTACCACCGATAATACGTTGGTTCGATTTGACAGCCCGTTCGTTTCGGTGATCTCGTAGCTCGGTTCAATTGTTGTTATTGTTCACCGCGGTCACCTATCTCCCAGCCATATATAGTTAGTTAGAGAGTTATCGACAAGTTGTAAAAGATATATATATATAGTATGGGCGGAGGTTTGAAAGAAAAAACATACAACGCTATCTTTCTCGATGATGGGTTTCCAATCCGCATTTGCTTTAGCTTGAAGGTCAAAGTTGACAAACATGTCGACGACGGACTGGGTAGCTACGAAGGCGAAACCCCTGTATCGACCGAACGAACCGGCCGGTATGGATTAGAATAAAAATTCGTGTGGATATATGGATATCGGAGGATGATGATTTTCCAGAATATGGGGGGGGGGGGGCTTACTTGATGAAATCTAAAACAATTTTCATAAAGGTTAGTAGTGTTAGATTAGAAAATGTGTGACTGAGTTGGCGGTCGATAGTGAAAGAATAGGGAATGTGAGTAGATAGAATATAGATTAGGACATACCAAAGCTATGGGTGACACGAGCACCGGCGTTCTTGAGCTGTTCGATGGATTTTTGGACAAAGGCTTCCGGGGCGGTCTTGGGGAAGGTGATCATATAGCTCTCGGTTGGTTCTTGGCCGGAGGTGATGGCGTAGGCGGAGGCGATGCCGAAGAATAGGAAGAGGAGAACGGAGAAGAACCTGAACTGCATCTTTCTTTCTTTATTTTTAATTTATTCTTTTTTTTTTTTTTTGGTGAGGTTGTTGTGTTTTTCAGGTATAACTGTTGTTGTTGTTCTTCGGTGGTGGGTTGGTGATGATGATGATGATGATGATGATGTATATGATGTATGGTGGTAGGGATGGCTGGCTGACTGGGGGGTGGGAAAGAAGGAGGCTTTAAAACCAGTCAAAGCGATCACACCACACCACACTGCTCTCACATGCATGTCCCCTTGGACGATTGGATTGGCATAGAAACATTTATGATTATTATTATTATTGCTATTGCTCTCGATTCCGCGCAGAAAGGCGGATCTTTGATCTAATCTGGTCTGATCTGGTCTGATCTGGTCTGATCTGGTCTGGTCTGGCCCTGTTTATCGATGCTAGACATATTTTATTTATTATTATTATATATTATTATTTTATCATATGTATTAGTTGGGTTTACAGTTTTAGACTTATTGCAACTATTATCTAATATACTTAAGTATATAGATCTAAGTCTATATAGACCCTCCCCTTTGGAGTCGAATTCGGCTTTGGCTTTACTATGCAAACCTCGATCAATACAGTCGGTATATATGGCATGTATTATATATAATATATATACTTAAGTATTATTGTGTATTGTCATTTCATACCGAAGCACCTCAAAGATGACGATGACGAAGAAGCTTAAGAGCAGACCCTACAATGCAGCCCTGCCCCATTGTATGGTATGTATGTATGGACTGTGTATGTACTGTGTATGTACTGTATGTAGCATGACATGGACATTCCTCGCTTGATGCCGCATTTCCACCCTTGTCAGTGTCGCTCTGTCCCTGACGTCCTTTCTCTGTTCATCGTGATGCCTGCACTGGACTGCACTGGACTACACTGGACTGCACTGCAGGACCAACTGCAGGGGTGTGCTATTGTTGCTGGATTAGCATAGCATAATTATAATAGCTCCCCTGGCATTTTCCTTGTTCTTCTCAGCTCAGCAAACAAAACAACAACAATCGTCAAAAAACTTTCCGTTCACAACCACCATACATACTCTTGCCTCACTCGCACCACGCCTACCTCCACCCATTCAATTCAATACATACTTACCCGTCTCACCCATCCAATCCATCTTGAATTACATCCAAGCTAAGATTCTTACCTCAAACGGTCCGATCCGACATATGCACACGCCCGTCATCTCTCTAAAACGACAGTGGTTACTACTTGGAACAAGAATAATAAACTCTGCCTATTTTTTGATGGTTGGCCAACGTTGCACGCTCGCAATTTCCGTATAAAAAACCATACCAAAAAAACCCCCAGAGAGCGACAAAAGGGAGTTACGCCATGAACCGGTACGCTCCCAGCTACCGTGACGACCGGAGAGATAGGGATAGAGACCGGGACCGGGACAGAGACAGAGACAGGGATAGGGATAGGGATAGGGACCGCGACAGGAGATCACCCTCTAGAGACAGGAGATATCGTTCGCCCTCCCCCCGACGACGTTCCAGCAGATCTCCATCCTTGAGACGACTCAGATCCCCCTCACCCCGGAGAGGTATCGATTCGTACACCCCCGGTGGTGCTTTCGCCCGCAGAAGACACAGCCGGACACCTCCTCCTCCGAGAGCTGACTGCTATGTTCCCTCGTCAGCGGGTGGTGGTGGAGGAGGTGGAGGAGGAGGAGGCAGTTGGCGACCTGGTGACCGATCACCCATACGACGTCGACGCTCGAGGAGTCCATTGTTCGGAAGACCGCGTTCGAGATCGAGAAGGCGATACAGTAGGTCCCGAAGTCCGGTACGCAGACCGAGATCGAGAACTCCTCCTCCTCATCTGAGACGAGCACGTTCTCCACGACTGCGCTCACCCTCTCCTCGTCGACGATATCGCTCCCCCAGCCCTCGTGCTGTTCGTTCGCCAGCCTACAGAAGACCGTCTTCACGATCTCCCGACAGATCCAAAGACACCACCGGCACCGGTCTAAAATCTAGCGATATAAAACGGACCGAAAAAGATGCCCCCTTGTCACCATCTCGCTCCGAAAAGAAGACCTCAATTCTACCTACCGCCGCTGCATCTTCATCTACCACCTCTGGTACAACGTCCGTTCGTCCCTCACGTCCACGTCCACGTTCACGGTCACCATCTCCTCGTCCACCTCGACAACAACAAATCACATCTACAGCTCAATCTGCGGCATCATCTTCATCCACGTCCGCTCGTCCTGCATCTCCGTCTCATAAACGTCCTCTTTCGCCCCCAAAACGCCTGCTATCACCATCTCACAAACGACCATGGTCACCTCCTACAAAACCTAGCGGCCGTAGAACGTCGCCCGAACGGGCTACGCTTCTCAGATCGAAACCTGATTCACCTCTGAACCGTACCCCTCGGCAGCACTCCCCCATTCCCAGGTCGCCTCGAGACTATTCGCCGATCGGCGGTAACAGGATTCGTGATTCTTCCATTCGAGGCCCGCTGACGAGAGATGGTACCCCGAAACGGCCGCAATCTCCGTCGCGATCTCAGCATCCTAGCTCTCAGGGTGTAAGGACACCCTCGCACGATCCGAGGGGATCTCGAGGACACTCTCCACCGAGAAGGCCAGCCGCTGCCAGTAGTCCCCCTCACAACAGGGCTAGATCACCACCTCGTGGCCCTGCTGCTGACAGACGACAGCACAGTCCTCCGCGCCAGCCTCGAGCCCAGCGACCGCGATCTAGGAGCCCCATGCAAATTGATGCGAAAGAGCCATTGCCTCGAGACGCTCCGACCAGACCGTCCGATCCTAGGGATACGGGTAAACCACCCATCACGCCAGTCGGCCCAAGAGCCACTCTACGTAGCACTCCAGCTCCGGTGACCCCTGTTTCGAATTCTTCGGAAGCGCCATTCGCGCCACCGACCGGGCCTAAGAATATGGTCGTTCCCACCGGACCACGAGCTGGAGGGTATCATCATCATACGCCATATCGTGGAGGTTACCACGGTAGCTCCATGTCACATCCTCCACCTCCGCCACGACCAACCGTTCAACCAACTCCACAACCGATGGTTGTCGGTCCGCCTATCAAGCCAGGTGGTCAGCTCCTGCCACCGATAAATCCAGAGATAGCGGAACGACTGCACAGATTGAGGGTAGACCAGGCGAAGCTGGAAGAGGAGGTTAGGACCGCTCAAGAGAAGCAACGGAAGAGTTTAATAGAGTGGGAGAAGGGCGAACAAGAGCTTGCGACGTTATCGATGAGGGTGGAGATTTTGGAGAAGGCGTCGTTGGAAGGGTTTGTTGAAGGGAATGGAATGGATGGGTATACTAATGGTATTCACATTTAGAGCCCCACTACTTACCCACTCCTCTTTTTTCTGCTTTCTATCAAACCTTTCCCCTTTGTCCTTGGGCGTGTATGTATGTATGTGCAACTGCATTAAACCTGTAATTTTAGAGATTAGCTATGATGTGGGTGATATATCGTTATGATTAATGATGCTATATGTAATTAATGACGGCAGGAGGCTAAATGTGAACAGCCATCAAAAAAACCCAGCCGATATGACAACATATTATTGCTATCAGACTTATTATCGTATACTGCATACCTGGGTATATACCAACAAACCAAGCTAATTAAGCGGAGGCTGTTGTAATAATCGACTATGAGGAAGAACCTGTGCTGTGCGACCCAAAGGGTTTTTTTTTTTTTTTTTTTTTTTTTTCTTAGCGCGACCCCAACGGCGCATGCACGCCGAGTCTCCGAGACGAGAAGAGTAAAAGAGAAACAAGATGAACGGACAAAATGCATTGAGAGGACCGCCGTGGTCGGGTTGAGGCCCCAACCTAATCAAAATCAATCATTCAATCAATCAATCAATCAATCAATCAATCAATACCGGCTTTTTTTGTTTTTCCCCCTTCGCTTCCCCCCCAAGCGAGGGAAGCTAGCAAAAGGGAAACGATGATGGTATTACCAGAGACAACTTGAACCGTGATATTTTATGATTTTTGTATATCGGCCAGGGGTCGTGATAGTGTGTGTAATATGTAATAGTAGTAGCTTCCCCAACTTTTTTCCAAAGAAAACAACAAGAATTGTTCAGATAATATTAATCCTGCTACACAATCTATCGCTCTTCTCCCTCCTTATCCTAATATTGATCTGCTTCTTCTATAAATCCAATTCAATCATACTTGTCCGGTACATACTTCGGCGGTAAAAGTGGTTTGAAAGGAGTGTTCGGCGAAAATACTTACATCTCCCAACGAAATTTCGCCGAAAACAGCAACACGAAATTCAATTCAATTGATTCCCGCAGAACCGTCGAGAAAACGCGCGCCCCGGAAAGATACAACAACGTTGAAAGGGAAACATCCATCCATTGGCATTCATCTCTTTTGCTACCTTCTTTCCATCTTGCTCCCTCACTACGTAGTACTTACTATCCTCAAACCGATTCGCAGTCTCTCAATAAATTCTTTCAAAATCTTGTGAGTGTGTCCTTGCAAATAATGTGTTAGAACTGTGTTACTGCAATTCTTACCGAGGACGCGGACGTGGGTAGCTCTGTTCGTGGCAGGTACCTTTTCGGCACCTGATTTCGAGCTTCTACTTCCTCTTCTCTCCTCCTCCCCCAGGCCTTTACCCCGTAAACTAACCTTCACAAGCTAGAAAGAAACACACACAGTAACACTCGCGCGATAGCATTCGGAATCCCTGTCCATTTGCTCAGCTGTCAACTTTTTTTTTTCTTTCTCAACTTAACAGCCTACCAAAATCCGAGTAATAGATTCTCTCTTTTCGAGAAATCTCACCGTCAGTTTTCCTCTGGAAAAAAACCATAAAATCCAGATCTATCTCGAAAGCGTATAAGAAGGAAAGCGGCGAAGGGAAACAATCATCCACTCTTTGAGGACATTTTTGGAACCACCATCGTGTATTAAACCTACCTTCAAATCAAAAACACACACAAACGATACACCATACACACATACACACATACAATGTCGGGAACGATTGTAGACCCTGCGACCCCGGCGGCTCTTCCTGCCGCTCCAGCTATCAAGAAGAAGCCGGTGTCGTTTAGCAATCTCCTACGTGAGTATTCTTTTCCCACAGTGGGCACTATCGATACCTGATACCCGAGACGTTGTCGGGTTCACTATTTGATCTTTTTTTTGGGAATGTTGAACTAATTGATAATATGTATTGAATAGTCGGTGCCGGGTTGAACATGTTTGAGTAAGTGACTTTGAGAAATTATTTGATGAAGAGATGGAATGGAAGCTAACGGTCGACTTTTTTTTACCATCTCGACAGGGTTACAACTTTGGGTCAGGTGCGTCCTACATTCTCTCTTCTCTCAAATATGATGTAATATTAACGGATACTAACGGTTTTACTCTGTGTAGCCCTTAGAAGTTATCAAGGTATTCCGAATATACGCTTATTTTACACGTACGATATGAAAGCGATGGCATGGATATTAACTATCAACTTTTGGAAAATACGAATAGACACACATGGCAGCCAACAGAGGAGACACGCTACCTAGTTCGATTCCAAAGATTTGGGCCAGAGGTGGTGTCTTTGGTTTCTACCAAGGTTTAATACCCTGGGCCTGGATCGAAGCTTCGACAAAGGGTGCCGTCTTGCTCTTTGTTTCTTCTGAGGCCGAGTACGTCTCCTATCTACACCCCTAACGATGTTTTCTCACCCGGCTAACTCTTTCTGCGATACTATCTAGATACTACGCCCGAACAGCCGGCGCCGCTCCCTTCCTTGCAGGTATCTCCGGTGGTGTTATCGGTGGTGTCGCGCAAGCCTACGCGACAATGGGATTCTGCACATGCATGAAGACCGTCGAAATCACCCGTCACAAGCAAGCCGCGGCCGGAGCAATGCCACAATCGTCCATGTCCGTATTTATGGACATTTACCGTCGCGAGGGTATCCGTGGTATCAACAAGGGTGTAAACGCCGTAGCTATCAGACAGATGACGAACTGGGGTAGCAGATTTGGGCTCAGTAGATTAGCGGAGCAAGGGATCAAGAATGTGACCGGGAAAGGGGAGCACGACAAGTTGACCGCCATCGAGAAGATTGCGGCTTCAGCACTCGGTGGTGGCTTGAGCGCCTGGAATCAACCGATTGAGGTTATTCGAGTGGAGATGCAGAGCAAGACTGTGGATCCGAATCGGCCGAAGAACCTGACGGTTGCGAAGGCTTTCAAGTATGTATTTTTTTCGGAAAGATGTCGTTCGTCTACGTAAGTGAGTTATATCGTTTGCTAACTTTGGGGTCCTTTTAGTTACATCTACCAAAACAACGGTCTCAAGGGATTGTACCGTGGTGTCACTCCTAGAATAGGTCTTGGTGTTTGGCAGACGGTCTGCATGGTTGGTCTTGGTGATATGTAAGTTCTCATACCTTTCCCAGTTTTTTTTTTTTTTTTTTTTTTTTTCACCAGAAACAACTGACCAATATTCTTTTCAAAAATTGCAGGGCCAAGGAAGCCGTTGAGAAACTTACTGGAGAGAAAGTCACCGCGAAGCACTAGATCTATTTGATCAGTAAGATTTGGAGCTTCTAGGAAGAGTATATTGATTGTTTAGAACACTTGGTCAGGGCAATATTTTCTTCACATATGACTGGATCCTTTTTATCCGTTTTTATATATCCTGGGCTGGGAGGTTGGATGGCAATTTGGTAGCCGCGATACTTTTTCTTTTTCTTTTCTGTTGATATATTATTCTTCGTTATATTTTATTTATCTTTTAAAGCTTTTATTGTGGATATGATTTTAATGCGAGAGATGGTATATACATTGAATGCTTTTATGTACTGAATAGACGGGGGAAGTTTCTTATCGAATAGTAGCTTTAGTCAACCGTTGTTATTATTTTTATAGGGCGTGGTGATATATTATTATTGTGATATTGATTCTGTGGTGTTTTTGGTGGCGAGGGTTGGCCTGCAATCCGAAGAATGAGATGGTCCAATTGAAACCCACCTCCTTCGGACAAGCTAACAGCTCTCCTGTCTGGAAGCATCGATATCCCTCCCTTCGACGTTTCACGTATATTGTACCAGCTTATATATATAAGTACCTTACCAGACGACGTATCCCATTCGAACTCGAAAAAACCATCGTCTGACGAAAGTCCGCACTCGTTTCGTTAACGTTTATTCTCACAGGTCCGTCGTTGAAACTCGAACGACCACCAAAAAGTCGCCTTCCGCAAACAGCGACAGCGCAGCATTCATCCGAGCTCCAAGCTCGCTCCCACCGCCCACTCGCCCGTTCCTTACCATATATTCGCACCAATATTATTTTAATTACTCCGTACACCCGACTTTATTCCTTTCTCGTATCGCCTTCCCCCAGTTACACAACCGAACAACTATCCTTCCGTTCCCTTCCCGATACATACTCTGCAGTGAACCGACTCGGAAAGGAACGCCAAAAGGGCCTGCCTGGCCTGTGCACCCATACTCGCGACGACCAAAATACAAATCAAACCGACCGGACGACTCTCATGGGGTCCGACGCTGCAGCAGCTGCTGCGCTGCTTGACTGGGTACGTTTTTTACCCCCACTATGCATCCACCGAGACACACCAAGCTTACAAGAGTATATATACTTACATATGTATAAAGATCAAGCTCTTCCCGATCGATACAGATATATCCAAACTCAACGATCTGAGCGACGGAACCGTAATATGCAAGATACTACGTACGTCTCACTGTCTACTTTTATTTTTGTCGTTCGGGAAGCTTAGCTTGGGTGGTCGATTCCGAAGCGCGCCGCCTTCAGGCGCGTTTTCGTCATGGTTGCCCCAATATCTAGAATGCTCCCGCTGACACACTACTGTCCCAAATATATATATATAGTTGATATCGACTCCTTCGCCTTCCGTGAAGATCTCAGCAAGGTTGCGCCGTCAAAGGAATGGGTTGTCAAATTTCAGAACCGTTAGTTTGTTTCTTCGCTCTTTCGCATACTTCGGTCCATCACACTAGCTACGGGCAATATACATACCATTCGTGGGAATCAAGATTGAAATTTAACGATTGAATGTGGTACCGGTGTTATATTATAGTCAAAAAAATACACAAAGCGCTAGTCCATTACTATACTTCGAATTTGGGACTACGTGCCCCATCATCCTCGAAATATGCGCCGGAATTGCTTTCGATAGCCCGAGAAGGGTCCAAACGGGAACTCGTCAAGGTTTGAATACTGCCTTGATACGTTCTTTAATTTCGCTAGAAGAAGTTTTTGCTCTTTGCTGATTTTCAAGTTGATACCATATAGCTCATCAAGTTGGTCGTCATTGTTGCGGTTCAGTCGGAAAGACGGCAGCATTATATCACAAAAATACAGGAGCTGAGTTCGACATCCCAGACAGAACTCATGCTTGTTATCAACCAGGTGAGATCTTTCAAATGCGATTTGTTGAATATGTTGTACCGGGTAATCTAAATGTATAGTTTAGATGATGGCGTTGAATGAGCAGCACGCCGGTGATGATAGTATTGACAAGCTAGTTTCTCATACGTATGTACGTCCCGCTTGAGTATACGGAGGGTCTTGGATTCAAGCAAATACTTACGCCTTCTTATTTTCTGCAAATTTAGTTCGGAAACCGAATTTCAAATGGAAGAAGAAATCAGCCGTCTCTTCACCGAAAAAGAGACGCTGGAGAATGAGCACAAACAGCTGTTGGAACGTTTCACGAAATCGCAATCCACGAACGACGATCTTCGAGCGGAGATACAGTCGTTACAAGATCGTATGATAGATAGAGGCGTCTCGAGCACCGCTCCGTCAAAAGCGGACATGGTACTACAGATCCAGCTCGACCAACTACAGGCAGATGTGTACGTGCTCACATTTCGCCCCCATTATTACAAAATCCAAAAAGAAATGTACTGACAGTCTCCAAACCTCCCGGGATGCGAACATAAAATAGTCACAAAATGGAAGATACAATCGGCGAGCGTGATACCACTATCTCCAATAACGAGAACGTTATCAAATCTTTGAACCGCAAAATCGACGATCTGACACGTACCTCTGACCTTGTTGAAAAACTCAAGGATGAGCTTGACACGGCGAAACACACCATCGAGAAACTACGGAAGGAACAAAACGTCATGCAGCATTACAAGAAGAAACTGGAGAGCATGCCCGAGTTGGAAAAACGGCTTAAGTATCTCGAGGAGGAGAATACGACCATGCAACGGGAGAACGTCCAGATGGAGGAAGCGATCCGCTCAAATACCGGCGATAAGAAACTGATCGGAACGTATAAGAAGCAGATTGACCGGTTCGAAACCGAGCATGCCGAGTTACTTAAGGAGAAACAACGGCTCGAGTTGGAGAACACGGCTATGAGAGAGATGGTGACAGGTGCGGAAAGCCAGCGGAATAAAGACACCGAGCACATCCAAACGCTTGAAGTCAAAGTGCGGGAATTGGAGAACGGAGTGCTGGGACATATCGCAGAGTCGATACAGGGAGATTTGGACTCCGAGATGAATTTCAAGGGGGTTACAAAGACCGATCTCAAGTTGAGGATAAACAAGCTCGAGAGGGAGAATCAGGCTTTAAAGGAGAACGGGATGAAAACGGCGGATTCCATCGTTTTGCAAAACTTGTTGGAGGATAAGGAGAAGGCGCGGTATAGGTTAGAGCAGGACGCCTTGACTGCAAACGGGGACAAGCTAGCGCTGCAAGCTGAGATTGCAGCTTTGAGATCCGGTGCAACGATCGATGAAGGGTAAGTCTTTTTCTTTTTCTTTTTTTTTTTTTTACAAAAAATAATTAAGTAATATCCCCGGATTGGAGTTGTCTGTTAACTGATTTGTTTTTGGGATACAGTTCGAGTATCGTTCAACAGCTCCGTAAAAATATCGAAGAACGAGATCGAGTCATCCAGGAAACCCGCAAGCAGCTCGACGACCGGCCACCGATCTCGGTTAGCACAGGCGACACTTCGATCAACAAGCTACTAATCGAGAAGGACGAGCTGCAGCGTCAAATCACAGATCTCAAAGATACACTTTTGGATTGCGAGAAGAGTAACGGAGAACTCAAGGCGTCGCTGGCAGCCATCGGTGGTTCTAGCGAAGGTCGTCACGGCGAGCTGGAGAAGAGGGTGCTACAATTGCAGGATAGAAACGAGAATAGCCGAGAGAAGCTAATTAAATCCCGCGAGGTACGGCTTACTTGCTTCTTTTCTATTCCAGCTTTTCAGTTGACTAAATGACATGCTAACAAATATATATATAGCATATCAAGAAGCAAAATACCACCATCAAGGAGCTCCAAGATGAGTTGGAGACCGCAAAAGCCGCTAGTTTGAATCACAAGGGAGCGGATTATGAAGCCTTGGTTGCCCAAAAAGAGAACCTGACCAAGGAGTTGGATCTTATGACGAGTGCTTGGTATGATATCACATCGAGAATACAATCGAATACCGTCACGTTAGGGAGGAGAAAGGATGCCCCGGCGAGCTGGTTAGGCAAGCAGCGGCTCGCGGTTGCAAATTTTCCTGTGAGTTAAAAAAAAAAAAAATTGCATACCGTTTTATACCTTTTCTCAAAACATGTGGGTTATACTAACGAAATTCGATGTTTACAGAGACGGTAAAAGTCGGTTGATTTCTTGCAGCCTGGTCTTTTTTTGATGTCTGTGAATACCCGCTTTAGCCCCCCCTCCCTGCTGGCTTTGAAGTTTTACGTCTCTCCTATCTTTTTTTTTCTTTTCCCTTTTTTTCTTTCCCCCTCTAATCTTAAATATTTTGTCGTCCGTTTTATGTATGTGAAAGAGATCGCATGGGCTTGGAGTTTTTCTTGTGATTATAAACTACTTTTTCCAGTTTCAAGCTTTGTCAATAACATTTTTGTTTTTTTTTTTTAGATATTTTTTTTCTTGTAGATGAAGTAGAGTAGATGTGTGGATATAATCTCTTGTAATGATTGATTCTTCAATATCCTCTTTTAAATTTCAGAGTGACCTACCTCACTCTTGATATAGTTTTTTATTTTTTATATACAGTTCAGTATTCCCATAGCTTTTTTTTTTTCAACAATAGTAAAACATATCGAGAACTTTCTTTTCCTTTTTCCAAAGGGTATGGTTTTTTTTATATACAAATATACGATAAAACTTTTTTTTCTTAGGTGATTATTTTATGTATTCTATACAAGGTTCGAATGTGTGTGATGCGGAGCAGGGGAGTCTTTAGGATGGTGATGATACACGTTTCCTGTAAACTATACCCAATCGACAGGCTCTTTCAAGACTTTGAGCATGCGCTCTTCTTTACTACCTGGTGCGGGTTCGTGCATGTACTGCCACCGTGCGGTTAACGGTAATGACATCAGAATCCTACATTATCGAGGTAAATGTCAGACGGGGGTCTTTTTTAAAAAAAAATAATAGTAATAATAAAAATAAAAATAAAAATACTGAAAATAAAAAACTTACGATTCGACTCTAGCCCCGGGTGTGTTTAGTCCAAAACTAGTACCACGATCATGCACTAGATTGAATTCAACATATCTTCCCCTCCTCAACTGCTGCCATTCCCTCTCAGCGGGTGTGAACGGCATGTCCTTCCTTCTCTCGATGATGGGAACATAGCTGGGTAAGAAAGCCTTCAGACAATCCTGCACAAATGCAAACAGCTGCTCGGGATCCTTCTCGTCAAGGTCATCGAAGAAGATGCCCCCGATGCCACGGCACTCGTTCCGGTGTTTGACGTAAAAATACTCATCACACCATTTCTTGAATTTGGGAAAATAGTCTTTATCGTGCTTGTCACAGGCTTCCTTTATCGTTTTGTGGAAGTGGATCGCGTCCTCATCGAAGAGGTAGGAGGGGGTCAGATCCGTCCCGCCGCCGAACCACCACGACTGGCTCGTCCCGTCCGGGTTCATGGTTTCGAAATAGCGGTAGTTGAGGTGTACCGTTGGCGCATTGGGGTTGTGCGGGTGCAGCACCATGCTCAACCCCGCGGCGAAGAAATCGAGGGGTTCACCCGTTGGCGAGGCGATGTTTTTGTGATCCACTCTCATTTTTTCAACAGCGGCGGGTGGGAGCTTGCCGTATACGATTGAGATGTTCACACCGGCTTTTTCAAACACATTGCCGTCCTGCAGGATGCAGCTCGTGCCGCCGCCGCCGTGAGGGCGCTCCCAAGCATCGATTTTGAACGGAGTGCCGTCGATCGAGGAGAGGGTGGATACGATTTCCGATTGCTGTTCTCTGATGAATTGTTCCATGCGAAGGCGCATAGGGGAGTCTGTGGTCACGCCGTTGTCGTATTTCTACTAAGTTGCGCAATCGACTGAATGTGTGAGTAAATTAAATCCGGTTTGAGGTTTCTAATGGGGGAAGCTTGTGTGGGGGGGCCTTCCGGACGGAGCTCGTAGTCTTCCCCAGTGGTGTCTAACATAACCCACCTAGCCATTACGGTCGTGGAAAGGAATTGTTTTTTTTGGGAGGGGGGAGGGTGTGTGGTAATTTTGACGCACCATCTTTTGGTCCTGCTGGTTGATTGGGACTTGTGGTTTCTTCGAGTCACATTGAACGGGTTGGTTATACTAAATGAGACATTGCAGAATGTTAGGCAACTGGCGCTCCTGATTGATTACAGGTCTGGTTTACGAGACCAATTGATTATAGACAAGGCTATGCTTAACGTACGTATCTCCAGGAGGTCAACGCTAGAGTGGCAGAACCGATTATGGCTACTGCAGACAGTTTCGATGACCGAGATAAGCCTTGTGACAAGGTTGAGTTTAGGCGTCGCCCGGAGATGTTCGGTGCAGACCGTCGAAGTATCGTCGCATTCCATAGGCACGAGGAGGAGTACCTGAACGCCTTCATGATTGTTCGGTTTCAGGGTTTTCCCCCACCTGGTAGTGAGCTCTCGTCCAAGAGCCAAAAGTCCCGTCAATGGCTCGAGATGGGATTGCGATCGTAAATTGAAGGTTCGGATGAGCAGAGGATTCGACGAGGTAGGATGAAGGTTAGGCAAACGAGCGCGATCCACGAGGTGAGACGGTGCACTGTGGGATTAGAGGTGTCCGTTGTGATCGGAATACTGGGTTTTTATATATGTATTGGTATGGTATACCGGGCAGCGCTGCGGGAGAAGGAGAATGAAGTCGAACGGGCGTGGCGTGTGTCGCTGTGTTGAAGGTGTCGTGGAAATCGGGTGACATCAGACAAATATCCAACGCGATCCAACGCAAATACGTAATACCGGTATCCAAGTCTCATCCAAGTCTCATCCGAGGTACCCAGACAAAAAATAAAATAAAAAGGCATTGGATGGAGCTAAGAACGAACGAGGCTGACCAAATAATATTTCGGCAAGCTATCAAGAGATTCGGCAGCTAGTGTTGGAGCTAGTTAAGCTCGTGCCGTGGGTGGAGCAGCAACTAGCTTAGCTAGCTGGTCGAGCTAATTAGCGCTCGCTCACAAAAACACACCATAGTACTATCAATATATCAAAACTTCAAAAAAATGTGTGCTTCCGATTGTGATCTCGCAAACTGTGCATGAGATACCTGCACGGTCCAGACCTGTCCGTGCCTCGCACCCAGGAGTAGTTTTGAAATTTTGAAATATTTTGGTTGGCTATCTGAGAGAAAATTACAAAAAAAAAAAAAAAAAAAAAAAAAATCAAGTTGCTGCATGCGAGGCTGGAGTCCATCCTGGCCGAGATATCCTCTTGCATTTAGGCGCTTAGCGTGCTTTCTAAATTCTCACATGTACACGTCTTTTTTTCAAGCGAAAGGCAATCAATTGATCAAATAAGAACTCTTGGAAGGAAAGGATCGAGAAAATGAGTGTGAAGAGGCTGCATTAAAAACCACGTCCCTGGTAATCGAGGAATGTAAATCAGAGATCCTACGACCACTCGTTCGAGTCCGATTGGTGCAAATTGCGTAAAAGTTTACTCCTCCAGAGAGCCTGGTACAGATATCGTGCATTAACAGTGCATCCATTGATACGAATGAGGGGAATGAAACCCCGCACGATCTCCTCGTCGAGGGATTTGATTCCATTCAGGATAATTATTTGCTGTTTTGCTAGTAGGTACTGTTCATATAACGAGGCTGTCTAAATATGAAAAAAGATGGTGCAGAAAAAGGTATTTACTCAAGTATATAAGTAGGGACTTCCAGTGCATTGATATGTAACTCTTCTTTCTCGATCCTACAGTAACATTCGCATCCTGAAGAAATTTCATCAGCTATTTTTTTTTTTTAACACACGCCGGCCATCAAAAATATATTATAAAATATTTACTTTATCATACCACACTTCTAGAGTTCTTCATCTTTTAAATTTATAAAGCCTTTTTCGACCAAAAGTCGATTGAGCCTCTTCTCCGTACAGTACTCCCAACCCTGAAATGTCCAACCCTGCAATGTCCAGCTGCAAACCAAGGGGACGTCGCAAAGTCTCTAAGGCAAGCCTCGAATCACTTGCTAACAAGCAAAGCCCTCCTTCCGAAACCAGCCGAAAGGCTTTGATGAAGCAGTTGATTGCTTCAATAAAATATGATTTAAACCCGGATCCTATTTGGATCACGGAAGTGGGATTTAACAAGTAAAACCCTCCTTCCGATCCTCCGTGGGGTCTGGAACCTGTAAAGAATACAGGACTTGCCGGTGCCGGAAAGGTGTGAAGGAGAGAGCGCCCGCGACGGGCATGCTATGGTGGCCTGGTGAGATCGGTCTGCTCAACTCGAGTTGTTAGCCAGCTTGGTCAACAGGAGCCATAAAAGCCGACACCAGGCCAATATACTCGTGCTGGGTCTGACAATCTCGAGATTGTGAGAGATGGGGGGGGGGGGGGGGGGGGGGGGGTTGCAAATTTGACGTTTGGGATAGAAGGACTACACAGCAATTTCGAACATGGCGCTTATCTATCTTCTCAGGGGCGATTATCTTGAACTTGAGTTCCTCCAGCGATTCAATAACCGGCGGAAAGAGAGAAAGAGAGTTGTCCATAGCCTTTTTGTGGAAGGGATTTAAACAGCGAGGTTTCTGCAGCTTTTGGGTACCAAAGCTCTTGCATGCAAAGGGGGAAAAGACAGGGCAGCCAGCTTTCCCCCCCGTGCTGTTCAACCGGGCGGTTTCCGCGGGCTTGCTCAGGCGTTGAGTATCAAGACTAGATTGTGGCGTACCGACGATATTTTTATCTCTCAACTAGGATATAAGATGAGGGGGCTAGATTAAAGTTGTGGGTTTAGGTTTAGAGAAATCTGCCCCCCCTTGGTAGGTTTTGTGCTGGTGGCCCTTGATTTAAACTAATATCAAAGTTTCCCTTAGACTCCAATAATGTCTCCTTTCAACATCTATCTCTTATAAGCTTATATCAAATCAGTTTGTGTCGCTGAAATGTTATGAGGTCAAGTCGGCTGAGGGGGATTTTTCATTGACTAGCTTGGTGCATATCACATTTTATTCAGGTTGATTATATTATATGTATACTATATATACTTATATTCATATCACCTAGGTGTATTATTAGTTAGACTTTATTTGTACATGATAATCTCCTTTCGATATATGTCGATAGATCTAGTCAATTGGCAGAAATCTACCCCCCCTTGGTCAATCTATAGCTATACGCATCAAACGATGTGATGAACAATTGTAAAAAAAAAAAAAATCATAGTGAGACATTTGCATTCAATGCATTTTTCTTCTCTTCGGCGAACAACTTGAGATTGAGTAATCAATTATTGTAATTAATCGGCAGGCAGAACTACCTTGGGCCTTCTGGGCTATCGGTGACATGATGCCGTAGTAGCTACGTAGATGTAACAAAACGGGGAACGGCAGATGAAAAGCATATGTACGAATGAGCTACTAGTACAAGATACGACGGAAACGTCTAATTAACCCTTTGTCAGTCCGAGACTTCTGTATTGGGGTTATTTATCACACGATAGATCGAGAGATACTTTAATAATCAAAGCCGAAGAATGCAAATGGGATATATCGATATGATCGATTTGAGATGGCCGGGTGAAGAATTATTATTTTGTGTTGTAGACGAAGATAATAATATGAATCCCGTTAGTCAAATTAATCCCAAACAAGCTAGCTATAGCTAGCAGAGCACCGTCTGTCGATAGATAGGATTCCACGGCCGGCGATTGGTGGATCGGTTTTTGGATATTTCAAGAGATTCATATTTTATTTTGAAATCCAGTCGAGCTAGAACGAGCAGTCGTATATTACTATATCATCATTCATATTCATATATCATCGATCATCCGGGAGTTAATATTAACTCGAAGAGGTGCGAGGGAGTTGAGAGCTACCATAGCTAGGCCGGTAGAACCCCGTGACCGCGTTACGTTACGTATCACGTTTCTCCATCACACCCTCTCAGTCCAGTCCTCTCTTTCCTGTCCTTCCTTCCTTCCTTCCTTCCTTCCACTTCTTCCGTCCTTCTTTTGTTTTAGAAAGAAAACCCTAGAGCTCTCTCTCTCTCTCTCTCTCTCTCTCTCTCTCTCTCTCTCTCTCTCTCTTTTTCTTCCTCTTACACAGTGCAACAACAGCTTTACACATCCAGCCTGCTGCTTTATTCCTGCTATATCGGTGATTTCCAACCAAAAGGTATGTAGTATCTTCCATAGTGTTCCTCGCCACCCCTCCCTTCCTCCCTTGAACACCCCCCAGTTCATGCCCGAAAGATGGTATCCTTGCTCGGCACCATCATCATTATCATCATCGCCCTTGACACGATGATGGCCGATTAATTATTATTATTATTATTATTATTATTATTATTATTTATTGTAAGGGATACGAGATGTCGATGTCTAGCTCTGTTGCCATTTTGTGCCTGCGCTGTGACTCGACCAGCTGCGTCTTTATTCATTGAAAATACCACCCCCCTTTGTCCTTTGGCGCCGCACCAGCGATGGGTCCGGATGGGATGGGATGGGTGGGAGGTTTCAGGCACAAGGCAGGCATATCATCCATATCATATCCTCCTACCCGCAGCAGCACCAGCAGCAGTGGACTCATTCACTCTTGCTGCCCCTCCCCGGACAAACCCCGCCTCGCTGTGGTTCGCCTGTATCGTATCATATCCATCCGTCCTCCATCGATGCCATTCCATTCACATTTAATATTGTATTATCCCACCCCCATATGACTAATTCCGCTGCTTGCATCACCTCCCCCCAAAGCATAATATATAAGTAATATTATAATATAATACAACAACATCACACTCCCGTCAATTTTCCTCTTTTCCTTTACCTTCTTCTTCTTCTTCCCTTCTTCTTCTTCTTCCCTCTTTCTTGCATTACTTTCTTCCAAACAAACCGCATCAAACCACCTCCAAACCTTTTCCAAACCAAACAACCAAACTAACTCTCCTCTGCCGCTCCCAACTCTTCCAGACTCCATCTCCAAAACCGTATCCATCACCAAAAAAAAAACCTCCGAACACAGTTCAAAAAAAATCACCCACCCAACAGATCCATATAACAACCTCGTTAGCCATGGCCCGATCAAAGTTCAAGGACGAGCACAACTTTGAAAAGAGAAAAGCCGAAGCTGAACGTATCCGGCAAAAATACACCGACCGTATTCCTGTACGTCCAGCTCTCACAGCTTCCCCTCCCCGCCACCTCCTTTCCTATCAAACACAAGAACACTCCACTCTAACGGATTCCTTTTTCTTTTCATTTTAGGTTATCTGCGAAAAAGTCGAAAAGTCTGATATCGCGACCATCGACAAGAAAAAATACTTGGTTCCGGCCGACCTCACCGTCGGCCAGTTCGTCTATGTCATTCGTAAACGTATCAAGTTATCCCCGGAAAAGGCCATCTTCATTTTTGTTGATGAGGTTCTCCCGCCTACCGCAGCTCTCATGAGCTCCATCTACGAAGAGCACAAGGACGAGGACGGCTTCCTATACATCACGTATGTTTCTCCCCCCATCTCTTCATCTTCTGACATCATACCTTCTCAGGTGACTCATCAGCTGACTCTTAATTAACACTGTCCAGCTACTCTGGAGAAAACACATTTGGCGACGAATACCTCGCTTGAATCATAGACTCGCCCGCTATTTATGCCAACGACTCGCGATACATGTGGAAATGATAACGATACAAACGTCGCTCGTGTCTTCTATTAAGGAAAGGGTTCAAGGGAAATCAGAGCTCGGGGTTAGGTGAAAAGGATAGCAGTGAAATTCATCGGGTTGCTTTTTATCTTTCGTGGTCGCCTGAATTTTGGTTCTTTGAAAGTGCTTTTTTTTTTTTTTTTGTTCTGTAACTCTGTATACAAACGGTTCCAGTCCCTTGCTTTTTTGTCAACTTGAGGGTTTTCTTCATTTTGTTTTTTTTTTAACACCTCCGGGTTTCTCCCTCTTACAAACTGCTTTTTGGGGAGGTTTCTTTTACGATCACGAGGTTATCATTATAATCGTGAGAACTTAGGAAGGCGTTCTAAGGGGATAAACTTTTACGGAAAATGAAATATACCTTGGAGAGCCTCTTTCTTCTTCTTCTTCCTTTTTTTTTACCCTTCCCTTCAAATCGGGGATGGATGATTGGGGTCGAATTTTAGATCGCAGCATTCTCCGTCGGTCGCAGCAGCTACTGGCATCTTGAGAATCTTTCCTGTACCACCGTAGTAGCCTGTATCGATAGAAACTTGGTCTTTTGAAATTCCAGGATATCCCATTCTCGATAGAACTTGCAAGCTCAGGTGATTTAATAATCGCTACCTGTGAAACCGATAAAGTCGTGACGAATAACAGTGACGCCGCCAATACACGGGATATCCTAATTCCACACTTAGATGGTGAATCGATGTTTATATCTCTGACAGGTCTCTGGACTGATAACAAAAGGATTGGACGCGTCAAGAGGAAGCAGCTTGTGGCGGCTGTCGACGGTTTTGGCGGGTTACGCAGGTTGGCCGAACGGACGACAGCACCCAACTCACACGTCTTCCATTATTCTTACCAACCAGCTTCTCCAACGACCACACCCATCAACCACCCCGTCCATCATCACCAACATCCGATATTCGTCTCCTAGCATCAATAACAGACATCAGGACATCGAGGGAAGCTTGAATAATAATAGCTACTTTCTCTGATAGGACCGGCGTATTTGTTGTCCCAACTATCAGCGGAGCTTACGACAGCATCAACATCCCCCCCAGCTTGATACCTGGAGCTCGAGAATTCGAACTTGACCTGAAACACATCCATCCCATCTTGGCCCTACCTCACCCTCTTCCATCCTCATAATATATTATCCTCTATCGAGCCCGCCACATAGATAAAACGCCCAAGATGCCTGCAGCAACAACAACCGAAACCATCTCCATAGTCTCCCAATCCACGGTCTCCGTCGCCCCGCTCGTCCTCCTCTCCGTCTGCGACCATTACGGCCGCGCCCAAAAGGGCTCCAAAAACCGCGCCGTCGGTGTCCTGCTCGGTCAAAACATCGGCGACGGCCGTCTCGTCCGTGTCACAAACTCATTCGCCGTCCCCTTTGAAGAAGATGAGAAGGATCCGTCGGTATGGTTCCTAGACCACGACTATGTCGAGAGTATGAGCGACATGTTCAAGAAGGTCAACGCGAGGGAAAAGCTCATCGGGTGGTATCACAGCGGGCCTAAGCTGCGGGCGTCAGATTTACAGATCAATGAACTGTTCAAGCGGTATACGCCCAACCCGTTGCTAGTTATCGTGGATGTGGATTTACAGGGTGTCGGGGTGCCCACCGACGCCTACTTTGCAGTCGAAGAGATCAAAGACGTACGATAACACCCCCCCTTTAAACTCTTATTGTCACTTTTTATGAATATAAACTATATATCAACTATCCTTTTTTGAGTTTGGAAAATACTAAAAAAGTTTGATCGATGGTAAAATATTTAGGATGGAACCACGACGGCAAAAACCTTTGTCCATACCCCCTCCATAATCGAAGCCGAAGAAGCCGAAGAAATCGGCGTTGAACACCTCCTCCGTGATATCCGCGATGTGGCACAAGGCACTCTCTCCGCACGCATCAACGCCCAACTGAAATCCTTGCAAGGGATGCACCACCGACTGCGTGGTATAGCCGCATACCTCGACAAAGTCATCGATGGCAAACTACAACCCAACCACAGCATAATGGGACACCTGCAAGATGTATTCAATCTGCTACCAAACTTGTCGACACCGACAGATATTGATGTCGAAGGGGAAGCTAGTTACGGGGAGAGCAACGAACTGGCAAGGGCGATGAGCGTCAAGACGAACGATCAGTTGATGGCAATTTACCTGAGCGGATTAATTCGAGCTATCATCGCGTTTCATGATTTGATTGATAATAAGATTATGAACAGGCAGTTGGCAGAGGAAAACGATAAGGAGAAGGAAGGGAAGAAGGAGGGTGTAGAGGAAGGCGGTGAGAAGAAGAAGGAAGGGGAGTAAGGGAAGGAAGGGAAAGGGAAAGAGTCGGCGGCGGGTGACAAGACTCCGAGCTCGAAGACGGAAAAGAAATAACCTGTTAAAAGAAAAAAAGGGGGGGATAGATAGATAATTGAGCATCTTGTAGTATTTTTTTTAACGTTTATATATCTTCGCCATAGAAGTGCCCGGTGAAGCACATATTACAATTTATTAACTATTCCTAAAAGCAAGATGTGTATAGCAAATACCAGGCTTGCAAAACCAACATAAACCCTGCTCTCCTCTGGTGACCATGCCAGCGGTAATTACCTAAGTATTATTATCATTATTATTATTATTATTATTATTATTGTGTTGCCCTAGACTATAAAAAAAAAATTCTGTTGCCAAATATTTTCCTTTCCCTTTCTTCTCCTTCTCTCCTCACTCATTTTTCAGGATACGAAAGAGACAAGTATTTATTGTGGTAGGAGAATCAACATTTGAAAATTATTTCTTTTCTCATAGCAGCTTCTACTCTACTTCGTATCCCAGAGCAAAAATAATTTTTTTTTTTCGAGCCATAGCTGGAGCGGGTCAGGGTGATGGATGCTTTTTTCCATCGCGCAATGAGATCATTTTATATATATATATAAAGGTTCCTTACCGATGGTTTTCGACATTTATTTGAAGAGCACTTTTTAAATTTTTTCTTAGATATCAGTAGCTTAGGGTTTGATAGATAGGAATTACGCTGTGCAGTGCTGTTCCGGATATAATATTCATGTGAGCACACACACAATACGCTGTGATGTTGGCTGATGGTATTTACTCGAGGACCTGGGCAAGTTTAGCAACGGCGTAACTTCGTGCACACTCGGTTTATAATAATAAAGAATTGACCAAGTAGGTTATAATACACACATCATACGTAGGGTTGGATTCGTCTTTAAACCCGGTCGTTGCGAGAATTAATTCTAGCTATGCATGCTTTTTTTACAATTGGACACCAAAAACCCGAGGCTAAAAAACCCTTGACTTTTCGATATCTATAAAAAATGTCACAGGCTCGTCCAAAATCACATCAATTGTCTCGATTATCACACGGGAATAAATATATTGAGAACATAATTATTTTCCATAAACTTTGAAGAATAAACCTTCTACGTCCCAACTAAAATAGATAGTAACAAAAATCCGAAAAGAAAAAATAAAAATATAAAAGAAAAGTATGGCCAACTTTTATTTAATTTTCCAAACGCTTAACAGTGTTAAGAAACTTCTAGTAGTATTTTTTTTTTTTTTTGCATTTCGTAGGTACTATCACCACAAGGAAAAGAAAAGAAAAAAGGATCGGTAGCGGAGAATGAATCGGGTATATGTATATATATCGGTTAGAAGGTAGGTTTTAGAGGGAATGGCTAAAGTAGCTGTAGAGGCGTGAAGTGGCCAAATTTAAAGAGTAGCACCGACGAGCTGGGCGTACTTCTCGGTACTGAAAGACTTTGGTCTAGATCGAAGAGGAATAAGTTAGCATGAACCACGTAAAAAAAGATATTTATAGTTTAATCAGATAAAATTCTACCTTTCAATTGGCATGCCAACGGCACGATCGATGATCAATTGTGGCAAGACACCCAAAGCACGGGAAACACCAAAGAGAACAGTGTAGAAGTTGGATTCAGTCATGCCATAGTATTGGAGGAGAACGCCGGAGTGAGCATCAACATTGGGGTATGGGTTCTTGGTCTTTCCATGCTCGGTCAAGACACCAGGGGCAATCTTGTACACCTGGCTCACCAACTTGAACATGGGGTCTTCTGGCAGTTTCTTCATAGCGAATTCACGTTGCGAAACGTATCGTGGATCGGTCTTTCGGAGGACGGCGTGGCCGTATCCTGGAACGACCTGACCGGCTTTCAGGGTATCCCAGAGGTAATTCTTGATAGCCTCGTCGCTAAGATCGTTTCCGATCTTATTCTTCATCTTGAAGAGCCAGTTCAAGACTTCCTGGTTGGCGAGACCGTGGAGAGGACCAGCGAGTCCATTGAGGCCAGCGGCGAATGAGAGCATTGGCGAGCTCAAAGCGCTACCGACCAAATGAGTAGTGTGAGCGGAGACATTACCACCCTCGTGATCGGAGTGGATTGTGAGGTACAATCTCATGAGCTCAACAAAGTCCTTATTCTCGCCGTATCCAAGCATGTTTGCCAAGTTGAAGCCGTAGTCCTTGTCCTTTTGGACTGGAACGAACTTTCCGTCCTTGAAAAGGTTCTGGTAGATTCTGGAGGCGATGGTAGGGAGTTTGGCAATGAGGTCCATTGAATCTTCAAAGTAGTAGCTCCAGTAATCTTTCTTGTTGATACCCTTGGCATAAGCCTTTGCGAAGGTAGATTCGTGCTCAAGAGCAGTAACAGCGAGTGAGAATTGGGCCATTGGATGGAGAGTGGTTGGGCATCTATCGATCAACTCCTCGACGAACTTGGGGAGCTCGGCACGAGCAGCCCACTCAGCAGACAAGCCACGGACTTGCTCGACAGTTGGAACTTCGCCGGTCAAGAGAAGCCAGAAAAGACCCTCGGGTAGTGGCTCCTCGCCACCTTCTGCCTTGGGGAGGATTTGCTGACATTCTGGGATCTAGTTGGTAAAGTCTGTTAGGGAGATGCCACTGATCAATTGTATATATATCAGAGATAGGTACTCACTGTCTTTCCTCGGAATCGGATACCTTCTTCGGAATCCAAGACAGAACCCTAATTAAACTCCGTTAGTATTTCGATTCTATGAAGGACATTGAATTGATACATTTCTACTTACTTCCCAGACCAAACTCTTGATACCACGGGCACCACCGTAGACCTGCTCGAGGGTGACTTCTCCAAGAACCTTGCTTCCGTGTTCTCTATAGGAAAAATTAGTACACGGTTTTGATAAGAAAATTTTCCAAAAAATAACATAACATAACATACTTTTTGAGCTTCTTGATCTTCTCGGCCTCAATGGGGAATTTTTCAGCGAAAACCTCCTTGAGCGACTGTTGTAGTTATATTCCTAGGTCAGCTATGGGTTCTGTCTCGCAGGGTGGGGTTTCGTTCGTCTGATGTTTGTCGGGTTGAGTCTATATTTTTTTTTTTTGGTGCGACGATTTAAAAAAAAAAAAAATTAGAATAAAATAAAATAATGACGTACTTTGCTAGAACTCGAGCTGCTGTAGCATCTCAGAGCATTGATACCGACGGAACGGGTGGAAGAGAAGGCGGGTCTGGCGGCTCCGCGGAGGGCAGTGGAAGCGATCCTTAAAGATGCCATTGTGTGGATGTATTATCAGACAGTGGGATCAATTGAAAGAGAGTAAGAGCGATGGATGAAGGAAAAGGTGGTGTGAGAGTCGCCTGTGAAGGAAAGAAGGGAAGGGGAAGGGAAGGAAAAGAGTCGGTGATCGAAACAGAAGAGATGATAAAATAATAATAATAATAAAATAGTAACAACAGGTTCTTCTTTGACTGCAGGGTTAGCGGGAAAGGAAGACTTTCAAACGCGCAAAAATCCAATCCAGTTTGAACTACACCGGCCAATCCAAAATGGCCCTACAAATTGTCTCTCTCAACCAGCAGCAAATGGCCTTTGTCTCGGATTGGGAACCGTACGGCCTGACGCTGCAGATGGGCCGAACGAAGCCCGTGAAATTTTTTTTTTTTTTTTTTTTCTCTTTCGCTATTCTTTTGAGAAGCACCCTGTCGGCTCGGAAAAGGGACAGGGAAGAAGGGCATCAAGCCAAGCCAGACAGGCCCGAGTGGGGGAACATTCTTCGTTCTTCCTGCCGTTAATTGGAACTCCGAGGCCCAACCAACCCAACCAACACAACGGACGGACAACGGGGGGTTGGTCGGTTGGGGTTCTATTACTACTTACTAAGTACTTAGTACCATATATATATGATGGGTCAAATGAGGATATGCGAAGGAGAAGGCTCACAGGAAATCGAGAGTATTAGCTAATAGAAAATTCAAACGTTGCAAACTATCAGAGGGCTCTCTCTCTACTACTTAAGTACTTAGTTACTTAAGTACTTGATATTATGGCGTTGAGAGTTCAAGCTGATCGTACCGTAAGATGCTTACTTGATCCAATTGAAAACGCCCAATAAGATCGTGCATCCCAACATGACATGCTCAATGCGATAAAGCAGATACAAACATCACAGAGATGTGTGATTGAGAAGTACCCAGACAGTCTAATAGATAGATTCAATCGATTGGGTGACGTGACGTTGCCCTGAGAGTCCAGCAGGATTCCCTGAGAGGATGTGTTGCTGAGTCAGCCGCACACAGAGACAGACTGTGTTTGCGCTCATCCGAGCTGGAAAAATGAAGTGATTTTTAATCATCACACAACCGTCGCCCCCTCTTTTCTCCTCTCTTCTTTCCTTCTTTCCTTCTTTCTATTCCCATTTCCCCCCTTCTCCTCTTCTCCATCACCATCAATCATCCTTCATCACCTTTACTACCGAGACGAATTCCGGTCGCCTTCTTCGATCTCATCACCACCATAACGGCATCAAATACTCTTCGCCATCACTAACTTTTCTTACTTTACATTCGCATCTTCCCAGGATCTGTCTTGACTCACGACTCACGAACAGCATACATCTGAGGATCTTCCCTGGACAACACGCAAGACTTTTTTTTGAGAGGAGGTTGGCTTATATCGCTTTCGGGATCGCGTTTTTCCGTTTTCCTGTTATTAATCAACTGCTCAAAAAAAACAAAACAGAAGACAATTAAACTAAAGAAAACAAGAGAGAAAAAGAAAATCTTACATCCACACTGATAGCTTAGAGGGAGAGAGAAAACAGACTCCTCTCGAACTTACGGCATTTTTAATCCGGCCTCGTTATTAGAACTCTCGTATTGCGCACCTCTTGTATCCTCAAGAGAGACTCGACGCACTCCCGCTTGTAAGGTTGAGTGACACGAACTACTAAGAAGAGATATTTTCACTTTTTTTTTTTTTTTCTAAAAAAGAAAAAAAAAAAGACAACACGCACACAACCACGCATACATACATCTTAACTTCTACTACTACTACTACTACTACTACTACTACTACTTCATACATACATAAATCCATTCTTCTCGTGGTCCAGAGAATCATCTGAGAGGAGCCGTATTGATACCGCTTTATAAAGACACGCGTATTCTGTTAAGCCTCTAGGATATCCAAAGAAAACCTCGTGCTCGAGTTTCCATCATCTCTTGAAACCCGAGAAAGCAAGAATAATCCCTTGTGACAGTTTTGAGAACTAAATACTTGGAAACCACGAAGATAAATCTCGTACTTGTGGATCTGGAATCTGGGACATATCACAAAAAAAAAAGGAAACTTCACAGATTCGCCTGTTGCAGTAAAAAACTCCCCCTTATTCGGTACTGAAATACGTACTTTAAAAGAGACAGAGAAGCCTTCTTACCGCTTTTCTACATCTTCGTAACCGAGAACTGCAACGTTTCGCAAAGAAGATCCTATAATTTCGATCCATTCACTGGCTTATCTGGGCCAACATACACGTCTGTCACACATCCCAACATGGCGGAGAACAAGGCCGTCGAAATGTTTGGCAATGTGCTGTCCCAAATGTCGCTTCTGAAGCCTCCAGGCGTTTCGGGCTCTAAAATTAAATCGCTGACGGAAATCAGCATAGAAAATGTTGAAGTAGGTCAAATATTCCCTTCCCCTCTATCCCCTTCTATCCGCTTCGCTCTCATTTTATACTCCATTCCTATGAATGTGTGTGTGACAACAGCCTCCTAGAGTAGTAAGTGTGAGTCGTTCTCATGGCAAAAAATGCTTTGCTTGAACGAACCAACAGGCGGTTTTGATTCCTTTTATTATCGTCCGTAACAGATTATATATATATATATATATACCAGCCATACCCAGAAAATACTAACATGAAATTCCTTGCTTTGCTTTTTGTAGTCCGAGTCCATTCTCATTCAGAAACTCTATACGCACTTCAAGAAAACACCAGGTAGCCACAAGCTAGGCGTGCTGTATGCTGTAGATTCCATCGTTCGGGCATACATAGATGAGGCACGTAAGGCTGGTCAGGATCCCACTCTCGAAGGACCGGACGGGACTTTTAGTGCCGGGGTTCATAGAATCACGGGCTTGCTTTCCAGCTTGATGAACGATATAATGATACATGCTCCTGATGATACAAAGGTAAGCTCAGCACTGTTCGATGCATATAGTTTGATACCTATTATTTCTCGCGTGCGGCTCAGACGGAGCCACCGTTATAAACCCAACAGGTTGCGCATATATAAAGTGCAGTTGGATGATAAATTCGGCCCCAAGAGACTCGAAACATCGCGGATAGAAAATACTAAACGTAGTCTCCGGTCGCCGCTTTGCTGTGCCGCTTGATAACCGCCGGCAGCAGGCAGGCGGGTTGATACACCTGATGTTTGGCTAAGCGTCTCCGTGATGTAGTCCATTCTGCTCGCCTCGTTCCCCCCCTTTTTTTTCCCGTCTCCCCTATGGGTCGTCAAATTGTCTCAATCGTCCATAATTTAATCACGAACCGGAAATTTACTTACATGATGCCTCTCTGTAAACTTATAGGAAAAAATCAAGAAATTGATGGACATCTGGCAGCGTGGGTCCACTTTCCCGGCCGACCTCATATCCTCCATCCGCACAAAGCACTTTTCGTCGCCCAGGCAATCGCCAGCCCAAGCCGATGGCAACACCTGTGAGTTTCCCTAGCTGTTGTTGTAGAGCAATATTTCATACCAAAATATAATCGATACCTTTATACGAAAGATGTGGCCGATTGCTGATGCTATACGTTGTTCAGACAATGCTTCCCTTCCGTTCTCAAACTCTGCTGCCGCTCAACCTGTCACGACACAAACAGAATCGGCCAGTGCTCCAAATACCGCTGCTATTCTCCAAGCTCTCGCTCAGATGGCAAAGACCACGCCTTCTTCCGCCACTCCGGCTCCGGCTCCGGCTCCAGCCCCAGCTCCAGCAGCTGCTCCGACTCCAATATCCACCCAACCACCATCTCAGATTCCAAATTTTGCGGCTCTGGGTGGCGTTCAATCAACCACTCCTGTCTCCGCCGGTCTTCCCATCTCTCTTCCTAACTTTGGAGGCCAGCCTCAACCAACCGCTCCTGCAGTCAATCTCCAGAGCCTTTTGCCTAGCCTTGTCGGGGGTAATTATGGCGCCGCTCCAGCCCAACAGGCTCAACCGGCTCAACAGCAACCCGTTTTCCCAAACCTCAATATGCAGCAGAATGACCCCAACGTCATGACTCAGCTCGCACTATTACAAATGCTCACGCAAAACATGAATCAGAACCAAATTGCCCAGGCATTGGAACAGGTTGGAAAAGGAAACGGACAACCTGCTTACAACCAAGGATGGCAACAGCCAGGGCAGACTAACTCCTACGACAGGTATGATGAGCGTCGCGGGCCATTCTCTCCAGGCCGAGAGAGGTTCAGACGATCCCGTTCCCGTTCTCCCGGTTATGAAGACGGGCCGGTGAGACGTCGAAGTCCTGTTTACGGCGAATACGCCGGGAATGCCGCCGATGGTCGTGATCGTGACTACAATAAGCGTGGCAGAGGTAACCGTGGAGGTGGGAACGCCGGGCGGGGATTTCGAAGAGATCGCTCTGCAAGCCCACCACGGCAAGATATCGGCTGGGGCGGGCAGTCGCATCCAGGGCAAAAATTTGTTGAATACGATAATGNACGGTCAGTCGCATCCAGGTCAAAAATTTGTTGAATACGATAATGCTCTCAAGCCAGACAAAATCCGTGTGTACAGCCGTACTTTATTTGTCGGTGGTGTCTCGTAAGTATTCCTTACACCTTTAATTTAAGGTTTTCCGAAAGACATCTAACTTTTCACCCTTATAGGTCATCCGAGCAAGAGTTGAGACAGCTTTTCCAGCAACATGGTGAAGTTCAGTCATGCATTGTCAATTTCGAGAAGCGACACGCTTTCATCAAAATGAAAACACGAGGCGATGCTGCCCGTGCCAAAGAAGCCTTAGAAACCCATCGCCTTCCCCATAGCGTCCTCAGGGTAAGTTTTCATATATCTTTTCGAGCTCTCCTTTTCGAAGAACGCATCACTAACATTCGTATATAGACTAGATGGGGTGTTGGGTTTGGTCCACGCGACTGTTGTGACTATGCTACCGGAATCAGTGAGATAACTCTCGACAGATTAACCGATGCTGATCGAAGATGGCTCCAGACCGCCGAATTTGGTGGCATTGGTGACCGACCAATTGAGGGCGGCCTTGTCCTTGAAGAACCCGATATTGAGATTGGGCAGGGTGTCTCATCGAAAGCCATCAGCAGACGCATGCAGACCGACCATGCTGGGGCTCGCGGTCCAAAGTCCTCTTTCCAGCGATATGACAGAGAAAACTCCAACAACTTTGATGCCAGGAGGGATTACAACGCAGGCCCAGACAGAGATGTCAACACTGCTGTCCCGATTTCTACTGTTCCAGGATTTGGCGGTTTTGGTGGAGGGTATGCACCTCTGATCTATCAACAACCTGGTCAACAGTAGTTAGTAGTCACTCAGCAAAACCGTCACGCTTTCGAGCCTTTTCTTTTATCTTCTTCTTCATTTCAGTTTTGAACGAATGGGCGGTTCTTGTGTTTATCTCAGCCATACTGGTCTATATTTTATGACCGGTTTAACCCCTTCTTTTCTATTATTTATCCTAGCAAAGAAGAGCGTCTACTTTTCTTTACTTTTCTTTTCTTGTTCATTCTTACGAGGCGTACATATTTTTAACTTGCTTCATGGTGGCGTTTTCAAGGCGTTATTGCTTTTTACTTTTATTTCCTTTTGCTTGTTTAAAAGTTGCCTGTATATAGGTACTTTGGCTTCTTCCTCGTTGTCATGCCGCCTTATCAGGCAGAAAAGGCCAGGGAATCCCAAAACAAAAAAAACGGGACAAGCATATACCCGACTATTTTCTCTCTTCCATCTTTCTCGTTTGATTGATAATTCTTCATCGTGCTATCTTTTAGGAATTGTCAAGCACTCACTCACTCAATGTTTAATTTTAACCTGTTTCTAATATTTGCCTACTTTTCATCAATATATCTCCGACGCCTTTTAAATTTTTGTAACTACGCCATGCTATCAAACCAATGGTTCAATATAAAGTAACTGAGAAAAACAATATTACACAGCGTCAATAATTCATTACCCAAACTAAAGACAAATCGGTTTAATTTTTAATTCCAGTGAATATTTATTTGGTGAAGCTTTTAAAAGTAATTGGCGGACGTCCGGACACGTAATGAAACGCAGACATTTCGGATGTCCTCTACTGAATGACAACAATGATATGTTACACGACAAAGGATCATATCAGTAATCTACCAAACCATATAACAAAACTCGTACTTCACATGGAATAATCGTGCGTCCCGTGTTTCACTATAGATTAGTCAATACATTACATTACATTACATTACCGCATGAGAATATATAGCCACAAGCCTGATGTAAAATATTCACAGGTTTCATTCATTCATTCAATCAATCAGATCGATCGGTTTCGACTAGCGGTAGCAGGGCTACTCTCAAGTTTATGGTTACAACCATAGCAAACCGCGATCATTCCATTATTTGCAGCATTAATTTGGGATCTTACCTTAGTGACGAAGTTTGCAAGCCAATTACCAATGTTTTGAGTTGACTGAACTGGTAACAAAGCTTTTGTCGGATACGAACTACTCGGGTACTACGTACTTACTAGAAACCGCATGTGGTATCGACGATTCGATTCTTCGTCCGATAATACGATAAACATATTCAGAAGCTCTCATGCATTATTAACTTGCAGACTTGGGTTGATTCTGTCTTACATGGTATATCATAAAAAACTCTCGCAACTTTTATATATATACGCATGCACGGCTCAGTGTTAAACAAATCCAAACCAGGGATTTTGTTACAGTCGCTACGATCAGAATTCGATTTCCAAGTTGCAAGTCGCAGCGGGAGATCTACGATCACATCGATCCCAAAAATTTTTTTTCCAAGAAATCGCCAATGCAGAAAATATGCAGGTGGTGGGAATTGGCGCGCAATCGCGCTATATAAAATTTTTTTCCCTTTCGTTTTGACAGGTTGGGACAGGGTGCTTTTTGGGTTGGTGTGTGGTTTTATACCAGGGTTGGGCGCACAATTGACAGATCTTGGAAGGTGCGATCATTGGCCTGAGAGTGTGCGGCTTGGACTTGCCAGGGCAACTGCGAAGGTAATTTCACAAATTATACATCCTCTGTTCGTTTACATTTTGAACAGATCAGTGTCTAGCCTTTTTTTTTTTTTTTTTCGCTCAAGAGAATTGATTGATTTGAATAGAACCATAAGCTAGTTCTGAATCGAATCGTATTGAATGGATGGTTATAATTATAGAGCTATAGAGGTTCCGGGTTGTTTTAGTGGAAAGATGAGTACTCGAGTGCATGCAGACGCCGATTCGAATTCATGATTGAGGGATTATATTATCCATATTATAACGAGAATTGGATTCCGATGAAATCGGGATTGTGGCATGTGGGGTCAAATCCCCCTGAAGATATGGGGTGCATAAATGCCTTGACCTCATGATCGAATGGCTCGATTCTTACATATCCAAAGAACATGAGGGGTTTTTAATATATCCATAGTCTGAACATATATACGCGTATACGATTTCTCGTTATATTTGGGGGAAATGCACACGCATTGAGTTGAGTGATATGATATCCGACGGTTCAATTCCGCTAGGATATGTCTCTATTTTTCACACATACCTCTCAGACAAAAAAAATGGTATTTGATTTAATCAACTGATTTCTGACAAAATTAATTGTAATGTTCCCATGCAATATGTCACAGACAGACGAGTCTGACACGTAGCATAAGATCCTATGCAGGAAATATTAATCCTCGGTATTGGAAGAAGAATTAGAATAGAGTAAGTAACAAACATCTTCTTTCAAATATACCCAGCCATGATGATACTTAGTTATATGCGACCCCTAGTCTATATAAAATAGACGAGCTCCATGGATTCCCAAAAATCATTAATCAATGGGGTGTTAAAATATCGGGTTTACCCTGTGGGGTTGAAATTTCGATCAAATGACAGATATAAAAATAATTTTTGAAAAAAATCACTCATTGAACACCAAATATATTAATATGATTCCCAAAAGAGGTTTATATCACACGCCTCTCAAATATAAGGATGAGCAAGGCTGCGAGGTTCACCTGCCAGGAAGACCTTCCCCACGTTGAGTTGTTTAACAGTAAATTGGAAGCCCATTGCATTTCCCCGATGCATCATGATCATGTCCGTCCGGGTTTTGGGATCCATTTTGTGATCACTTGGAATTAAATGGACGACGAATCGAATCGAATCGATCGCGCAGGGCCTTGCCGTGAGGGCCGCTTCCCATTTCATGCGATCCCATATCCATTCCATCCATGGTCGGAACGCGACGGTTGGACAAAACCTGTCCCAACCGGCCTAGCGATCGGGAGACCCGGGGCCGATGCCTTCCTTACACATGAAACGGTGCGAGAAATCGCTCACAACGAGACACGCGCCTCACTTTTTTGGTCTCCTGTTCCTTGCGACTGTGCTTTCTTTGGAGCTCTCAGGCGTAAGCAACAGACATTATTATTGAGATATGTCAAACTCGGTTCATCCGGTTCCTCTTCAAAGCTACTAGAAATAGCTAAGTTGAAATATCGGGTATCAGGATCGGAACTCTTCTGGAAAAAACCACTCGGTGGTAATCTTCCGCCGGAACAAACGGCGAAACCTTTTTTTTTGATACCGATGGTCGCTCGCTGCTCCTGGAATAGTATCTCGAAAAAGGGTACATTGCATTCATGATGTGGTTTCCCAGGCCGATAACCGCTGGCCTTTTTGGATTCTCGACATCTCGAACTAACATCTTGCTGGCGTTAGAGAATGTGCACGCGACGACTTTTTGTGAACTGCAACCAGGCTCCCCACGTTTTCTTCTGAGCATTACATGTAAAAGGACGCAAAATGTTGGAGAAAAACTGTATCCGCGACATCCGCTTGGGGCATGGTTACGAAAGAGCCCGAAGGAACTCTTTCCCACATGATACTAGGCTATAACCTGGGCTGAACTCCTCAGCTTGAGCTGTAAGGTTTTTTTTTTTTTTTTTTTTTTCCTTCTCGCGAATATTGAAACGCGCGATTTATTTGGAGAGTTCAGCACTCGGTTGGAGGGCTGGGCGTAATCGTGTTTACAGAGTGCAAACTACTGCATTGTCAATTCACAAAAATAAATCGCACAAGCCCGGTTCTCAAAATGTGTGTGTGTGTGTGTGTGTGTGTGTAAGTGCACTTGTTTACTGAAAAGGGCTACCGAAGGCGACGAGGCATTGCACAAAAAAAAATCATGAAAGGGACCAATTAATTATACTTCTGCCTTTACAAACAGGTTATAGGTTACGTTGGCTTATGTTCTTGGAATAGCGGCTTGTGTAGAAATTTTTATTCTGTGAGAGAGAGAGAGAGAAAAAAATTTTTTTTTTTCCTTCAAAACATTTCCAGGCCAATTGCCAACGGCCGTTGAGGCTTACAAAAAAAGTACAACCATCGCATCGCCGACCCCAAAGTTTTCGGTGCGCTGTCGTTGTGGCCTTCCAGCCTCCGAGTAATGCGCCATTAAACTGCTTCGGGCGTGGGGGGTTTCTGTTTCGAGGCTAGAGACTTTGAACAAAATTACTCCATCCTTTTGAGATGAGGTAGACCTTACTAAAAGGGGATACCGACCTCTTAAATTTCTGTGGTTATCATCATCTCTCTAGTCTGGAGCCATCTCTCGTACGGGGAGCCGGTTCCGCTACGGCGAACAACCCTGCCAGGGCAATTGTTGCTCGGGGCGTAAGCTTTCTCGCTTGCTTTGAAGCTGGGAGCTCGTCTGGACGCCGCCGTTCGCAGTCTTCTCGTCGTGGGTTCAATTTGGAGAAGCTCTGCTCTGGGAAGAACTGAATGTTGCCCTGGGTCATTACGGGCATTATTCTACCCCAGTCGGTTTCGGATTTTGATCAAAAAACGGTTCGAGTTTTTTTTTTTTTTTTTTTTTTTTCGTTCGATAGGTCGATGATTTGCATACCTTAATAAATAATTTAAGTGAATCCACCTGCCCGATAGTGCGATGGTCGGGTCTGCGACGATGTTCCTGTCTAATTCTACAAATATGAGTTTGCAAGCCTACGTCCTGGGCATAGAACCCAGGAGAGCAGCTTGATGTTTGGCGAGATGACAGGGAAATCTTCAATATAATACTAGTAACCAAGTACTTAAGTACATATATCATATATTTTTATACGTTCCTTCTGTTAGCAAACTTTTGTCGGTAGGGTAGGCCAGTCCGCTGAGAAACTCTCAGTTCGTGAGTCCTTGGGCCGCGGAAATGGGAACCTCCAATTAATCGGATACATCTCAAATTGCAAATTGTCGTCCCGAACAAAGGGAGAGGGAACCAGGAAAAAAAAAAAAAGAGTAGGGCTGGGCCTTGTGTCTCGGCTCCTATTTGCTGAACGGGATTGGATCGTTCCATGGGACTGTGGATACTTCGCGATCCTGAAGCCTTTCTGACAGAAGATAAGCTTTCGAAATTTCAAGAACCATACTAGATTTGTCCTAAATGTGCCAGCAGGTGGCATCGGCACTCCATGATGCGGCTTTTTTATTTTTTATGTTTAACTTTTTGTTAGCGGCGACATTTTGGGCCAAAACTCCAACTGGGTAAGTCTTGCCAGGGCGGCTGTCGGCACTGGAGGATTCGTCACCAAGGCAGGAGGAGAACCTATCATGGCAATCTGGGGGAGCATTATGCTGTTCCATCTTGCTGGCTAGAAACTCTAGAAGTCCAAAAAATTTTAATCTTCAGGTACCAAACGTTTTAAGCCAAGCAAAACGATTATTTCTAGTTCAATAGGCTACGAGACTACTATTGAACTAGTCTCGTAGCCAGACGCGGGTTGAATAGATGATATATGCGCAGTGACAAGAGAAAATTAACAAAGAGCCAAACTCCCATGAGTAGGTCCCGATAGGAGCAGCCGGGGTAGTATTTTCGCTAATGCGCTCCAGGAAAAAAAAAAGGAGCTTGGGTCTGCATGATGACGTCTTTCCATTTGCATTTCTTTGCATAAGTTTTTTTTTCTTCCGCATTTTCGTTTCGCCGGTTGTTGGTGCGCCGTGGTATCAAGGTTAGCGTTCGTGCGAGAGGGAACGATTCGGATGAAACAGTCGGAAGAGTTATTTCCAGGTCGGTTCGAGGGCTCAACTCCGTTGCCGACTATCCTCGTCGTATAACTAACTGATGGCATTAAACATTGGTTATCAAGGATTCGTAAGTAGAAGGAGTTGAGAGTAATTTGAACTCAGCTTAGAAGTGCCCGGAGCCCGTGGCGCGTGGTGTGAAAATATATCTCATATAGTCCGATCAAATCAACACCGGGTTACCGCTTGATCATCCACATGTATCTTACCGCGTTCAGAGCTGTGTAACTTTGCAAACATAATGTCAAAATAATGCTGGAGGCAATTGGCAAGTTGTGAGAGCCGCGCTGCAATAGCGTCGTGCCGTTACATGCATTCGATTTTTATCGGCTAGTCGCAGCCTTTTGGTAATCGCAAATTTTGTGCGATAGCTGCCTATGTTGTTCAGCCTCTTGGCGCGAGAGAAGATCTATGCGTGTGTGTCGGGCCAGCGCCAGGGCTCTATAAACTACGTCGGGCAAGGAAGATATACCAAGTATTCTTGGGACTTAGGCATCACGTACCAAGAAAATCAAGACAATGATGTACCGTGTCGCCGAAGTTTGATGCAGTGCCCGATTTCTTCTTGGAATTTCAAGGCACTCATTGCATCTTTGAAGTTCGATCCAGGCTTTGCTTGGAACGGTTAATTGTCTCCTCGCTTGGCTCGAGGAGACTTTTCAAATTTGAAATTCAGGTTCGCAAATTCGTCGTTCTAAAGGAGCTGTTTGGAAGCCAAACGCTGATGAATAACTAAAGCGATATTTAATATTTAATATCCGGTTGATATATTTGGAATGCTTAGCCATAGCTCGCGGTATTATTTGATGGAAGCTCCCTTGCATCAATGAACAGGGACGGGTGTTCGGGGAAACTGCAATGAGAGTCGACTTGAATAATGATCGAAATCGTCCCATCTTTTTATCTACTCGTCACGAAGCTCGTGCGGAATCCTGTTGCCAGAGTGGGATCGGGCTGTTTAGGGAAACTCTTTGGGAGCCACGGTATGCATATGTGCTTAGATATCCAAGCGGTTTACAAATATGGTATATATTTTTGCTTAAGCTAAGGTGACTTTCCGCTTGCAAAATAACTGAATAAATAACAGTGATCGTTCTTTGAACCATATACAAAATGTAAGAGAAGACTTCAACCAAAACGACAGCCCAGTCGTCGCCTGGCTAGCTAGCTAGATGCAACGGCCGAAGAAGAGCTCCAGAAGATTCCCGCAGATTTGTTCTCGAGAAGGAATATGGTCCCAAAGGAGTTTGGTGTGATGTGTTGGACCCTGAATAATATTGAGAAGGTAGCTCGACATTATTAGCACAAGGGGACACAGCCAAGCAGTCTCCTCCTTGTAACTTCATGGATCGCCGAAATTTGCACAAATATTCCAACTGGTTGATGCACTTGAAACGCTCCTTTGCTGGGAACCGGGCGGCTTTTTTTCCTTCCAGAGAGTTGCCTGTACATCCGTTAACGTTTGGACAAGATGACTCCGCCTAGCAAACCAAGAAAATGTTCGAATTGGATCTTCGGTACATCGTCGCAGAGAAGGCTACAGAAACATATTATTGCATTGCTTGATATTGATGGTTTGAACACGTTAAGATTGTAATGCTAGCGTTATGAAACAAGACCTTGGCTATATACAGTCGGTAGTATATAAGTATGTTGCATGAATTCGAAAAGCATGGAATTGCGAACCGTCAGAAGGCGGCCAAAATGTCTCACGAATCCTAGAAACGATAAACACGCATATTTCAACTAAGGTTTATAGAAGTTGCCTGCAGCAGCCATGCGGGCCACCGAAAGGCAGGCTGGAAACGAGACCAAGAAATTCGCTAATTGTTAATTAATATTCTCTTGCCAGTCTTGCATGTATGAGCTGTCAATCAATCAAATGAACGCAAATACATAGCCATTCCCCCCCTAGTCGATAAGATCGTTGACCTGTTCCATCGGATCTGGCGTCTCTTCGCCTGACCTTGGCGCCCTGAGTTCCTTCCCTACCGGAACGATCGATGGTAGAGCTTCCTTTCGTGACGGGAACGGCGCTTTTGTCGAATGGAAATTGAAAACGAACAACGCTTTGTTAAAGTTAGTTGACAGCCAATTGATTAAATTTGGCGCCTCAAGGATGCAAATGGCCTGTTAGATTTGACAGTTTTTGGATCTGCCCGGATGGGGCTTTGTGTCAATAATAATAATAATACTTTCGCCAACATGTTTTGACAAGGAACACTCGAAATGTTTCGAAAACTCTGTTTCTGAGCGGCGCGATATCATGCATCTCGAAGAGACAGAGTGCCTCCGAGTAAACACTCTCTAAAAGCTTACCCTGCACGCGAGTACACACTGACCGCTCTGAGTTTGAGTTTGAGTATGGTGTGGCTGAGATTCTCTGGTTCGGGGATATTGTATATGTGCATGTCGCTTCGAGGTTCGTCGCACGGGGCAGCGTATTCGCTTCTCATTGGCGTCACGTCACGTCACGTCACGTCACGTCAGAGAGCAGCTTGTAGCTGTCCTTGACGAAGTATCGTTTGTCTGGTTCTCGTTCGTAGACACTAGTCGAAAATAGAGAGAGAGCCTATCAACTTCTCTCTTCTTTCCCAAAGGGTTCGCCGAGGGAGTTCGAACGTTCTCTGAGACTGGAAGGCTCCAGGGCTTCCCGTGAGCAGGGCGTCTGGACGACGTTTCTTTTCGAGCCTGCCATCAACCAAATCGACCTTTCGGCTCCCTAATTTCCAAATTGCAGATCGAGATGCTAGAAAAAAGCTTCCTTCTAATCCCAGAAGACCAAGTATTATGCGATAGCTCGAGCGAACTGTGAATGCACGCCGAGAACGACTGTGTTAGATTCAAATTGCGAATTCATCTTTGTAAAACATAACAATTCCAATCAGCAAAATATACACGCTCACTTTTGGTTACACTTTCAAGGAACAGGATACTTGGATACCAAGTATGCTCTGGAGCCAGAGTATCGAGTGAACGGTGAGAAGCATAAGTATCGAGACATGGCGCTGTGGGGGGTATCCGAACAATTATCTTCTTTCTCCAGACAGCTCTTCGCATCAACAATCCTTTGAACAATAATTGTAATACGTTAATTATTCTGCGATATCCTTCCTTTCGTCAACCAACTGTCAACACACTCTTTCTTTCTTTTCTTTGCTTTTTGATTCATAATTACCATATTAATTATTATCCCATTCTCTCTTTTTAATTTTTTTTTCTCATCACGGAAGCGCAACGGGACCGATTCGCGCGAGAAGGAACCAAAAAAAAAAAAAAAAAAAAAATCAATTAGGTAGCGCGGAAGTAAAGAAGGGCCATCCCCACACCCCGTTCCTTTCTTTTTCTTCGTCCTCTCTCATCCTCGGGCTCTTTCTTTCTTTTTCTTCTCCCTTTGAGAGAGCGCAGGGAAGACACACCCCAGGCCGAAAGATACGTGAGTGACGCTAGCCTCGGTGGCATTTTCCATTACCTACGAGATCCAGCCTGCCAAGTGGTAAGTAAACAAAAGCAAAACCCGCCCCATCTGCCCAGTTTTTTTTTTTTTTTTTTTTCTTCTTGCTTTCTTTTCTTTTCTTTTTGAAGCATCCTAGGCCCTTTCCTTCGTGCAGCTGCCTGCGAGTGTGAGCATCGGTGGACGCTAAAACCGCTCGCTTCGCCGGTACGAGTACTTTGTTACAATCAGAATGTACCTGGGCGGTTCCCCCATCCACGCTTAAATTTTCCCACGCTTGTTTCCTCTTCCATCATAGCCAGCCAGCCAGCCAGCCAGCCCATTGCATTGCATAATTGCACATTGTACTGGCAGCAGCAGCTGGCCGAAAGGGCGGAAAGCACGCAGACAGGCAGAAGGAAAAGAAAACCTTCGTAATATAGCGGTTGCAGTCTGGGAGGACTTCCTCGAGTACAAAACCCTCCATCCATCCACCTCCCGATCCTTCCTCTCGATTCCAAACTTCCTCAATTCCTTTCTCTCCTCCTCCTCCTTCATCCTTTCTTCTCTCTCTCTCTCCCCTTCTCCCTCCCCTTCAACCTATTCATCCATCCAAAATACTTCAACTACGGTGATCAGGTATTGAGTCTAAGGTGAGTTTACATTTATTGCTACACGACGCACTCAATCGTGCTTTCCGACATGGTTACGAAAAGGCGTTATCACCACGCAATTGATGGCGGAGGGCGACCAGGCACATTGACATTGGCGCTGGCACTGGCACCATGGCACACACTATCACTCTACCCGCTCATTTCGCCATTGACTCGCTTGGGAAGGGACATTATGAGGCTTAAACACGTTTCCAATCAACTGCATAATTGACCATCTCCATCAAAACGCTTCTCAATTCTCAATTTTCGTTGTGTCTGAGACTAGGTGGGCGTGTTTTTCACACTCACATAGAATCGCAGGTTGAAGCGGTATCTGCATCAGAGGAACTGGTTCCCATACCGGGTTTTCCTTTCTTGATGGGTTATCGTCGATACTGTTGGACGAAACGAGGATTATTTTTTTTTTGGGGGGGGGCAAGTTTCAATGGATGAGCTGAGAGACCGTGTCTTTCCTTTTGTCGATAAGGTGCCAGAGCGGACGTGTTTTAGCGTCGTCCCTAATCTAATGGGTGGATGGCCGAGGCTTTGTTTCCGTTTGTCGCCGCCGTCATCTTGCAGCAAAAAAAAAAAAATAAATAAATAAAAAAATAATACTAACCCATGGCCCCCTGTCTCGCCCGTTATATCATGTGAATGGTAATCCCATTTCACCCCCCCTGCTTCCCCTTCTCAATTTTATGGCTAGTAAATACGTTGATGGAAGACAACTCTATATATATATATATATATATGCTTTCACTCGTCGCATTAAAATATTCAGAGGTGTTAAACCATTCTCTGGCTCTCTTATGAACTAGGAGCAAGCCGAAATATTTTGGATTTGACGCTTCTGAAGAATCTGCGCATGTGTATTCCGGTGCACCAAGGCATTCAACACTGCCGTTCTCATGCTGGCACCCTTGTCCCCACGGAGACATGTGCGTATGCAGAAGAAACCGACCACAAGGAAGGAAAGGAAAGCCACAATAATCATTTTTTTGGTTTTATTGTATGCCCACTGTTTCTCTCTGTGTGCGTTTGATGCAACTCTGTTGGCAGCTGAAAAGGCATGGACACTGTGGATGTCGTTTTTCCTCCGGCCGGTAGTGAGCTGAGGAAAGACAGAGAGCTCGTTCCCAGATTGCTGGTCTGGTCTGAATTGGGGGATGTCGGAGATCCTCTTACCGACATTTCATCCGTTCATTCCTTGTGCCTTGTGCGCGTTCTTACGGGCAAGCCAGAGTCGACGTCTGAGGTCCTCTCCGAGTCTTGGCGGTCATCGCAGGTTTGAGCAGGCAGTCTTGAGTGGACGCAAGCAGGACGAGCGAGCATGAAAGAGCGGGTAACCGGGGCGAGATGATAATCCGTGATGGAGATGGAATTTTTTAGTGCCTAGCAGCCTCCATTTCCCGCTCGTTTTCGGCCTTTAGTCTCGCGCGGTTGTCTCTCCTGCCCCGCCTCTCCCTTTCCCATGGCAAGTGGTTGGGTTAACAGCGGCGGCGGCGGCGGCGGCGGTGGTGGTGGTGGTGGTGGTGACGATGATGGTGATGTTTCTATGGACGGATTGATCGATCGTTGCGGGTCGTTCATTCTGCCTCAAAACATTATTGTTATTATTCCTTCTCTTCCCGCTCGTCCCGTCCATCGACCTCCTGCTGTCCCTGCTCTTGCTCTTGCTCTTGCTCTTGCTCTTGTTATTGTTCTTGATCTTGATCTTCCTCTCGCCCCCCCTTCCCTTCCCTTCCCAACTTATTCCTTCCTTATCTTCGATCTCTCGTCACGAGTGTCGTCATCACCACCATCGCCTTCACACTTCACTCTCATTCAGCGTTGCTTCGCCTCAATTGGCACCAGTCTTTTGCTGCTTCCCATCGAAGTAGAAGACCTGTGATCCCTACCCTACAAGGCAATCTCTACTTGCTTTCGTTACTTCTCACTTTGCCATCTGTTTCACCGTTCGTAACTAGTCCAGCGAAATCATTGCCATCGTTCGTTTCATTCGTTCGTTTCATTCGTTCGTTGCCTTTTGTTGCCATCAGCGCCTAACATCTATTGCTTTGCAGTGGACTTTCTAGTCTGCGGACGAAACTAGCACGATGTCGGCTACCCAACCAACCGGCTCGGAAGAGTCTCCGGACCATCTGAAACACAACATCCCCAGCGGCGCCCTTGACTCTGAAAAGCAAGAGGCTTCCGCTGAGAAGCACGGTGAAGGTATCCCGATTGAGGACGACGAGGACATTGAGGACATCGATGCCCTCATCGACGATCTCGAATCCGAGGATGAACACATCGAAGAAGAGGAGGAGGCTGAAGTCGGTGCCAGCGCCCGTCCAGTCCCGGAGGATCTTCTCAAGACAGATACTCGTTTGGGTTTGACCTCCGTGGAAGTCGACCAGCGAAGGAAGCGATATGGTCTCAATCAAATGAAGGAAGAGAAGGAGAACTTGGTCTTGAAGTTTTTTATGTACTTTGTTGGTCCTATCCAGTTCGTCATGGAGGTACGTTTGTTTGTCTTTCCCATCTATTTCCCCATCTTCTCCCCCCCAGCACCCTTTTAAGCTCGTTTCATCTTTTAATGTCGCACAGCCAAGACTGACTTGCATTTCTCTTTTTGAACCAATCAGGCTGCCGCTATTTTGGCTGCCGGTCTTGAGGACTGGATCGATTTCGGTGTCATTTGCGCTCTTCTTTTACTCAACGCTTGCGTTGGTTTCTTCCAAGAATTCCAAGCCGGTTCCATTGTCGACGAATTGAAGAAGACTCTCGCTCTCAAGGCTGTTGTTCTCCGTGATGGTCGTCTCTTTGAAATCGAAGCCCCTCAGGTTGTTCCTGGTGACATTCTCCAAATCGAAGAAGGTACCATTGTTCCTGCCGATGGCCGTATCGTTACCGAAGACGCTTTCCTCCAAGTCGATCAGTCCGCCATCACTGGTGAGTCTCTCGCCGTCGACAAGCACAAGGGTGATAACATGTACGCCTCGTCCTCCATCAAGAGAGGTGAAGCCTTCATGGTTGTTACCGCCACTGGCGACAACACATTCGTCGGTCGTGCCGCTGCTCTCGTCTCTCGTGCCTCCGCTGGTACCGGTCACTTCACTGAAGTCTTGAATGGAATCGGCACTGTTCTCTTGATTCTCGTCATCTTCACTCTCCTCATCGTCTGGGTCGCCTCCTTCTACCGCTCCAACCCAATTGTTCACATCTTGGAATTCACACTCGCTATTACCATTATTGGTGTCCCAGTCGGTCTCCCAGCTGTCGTTACCACTACCATGGCCGTCGGTGCTGCCTACCTCGCCAAGAAGAAGGCTATCGTCCAGAAGCTCTCTGCCATTGAATCTCTCGCTGGTGTCGAAATCCTCTGCTCTGACAAGACCGGTACCTTGACCAAGAACAAGCTCTCTCTGGCTGAACCATATACCGTCGAAGGAGTCGAATCCGATGATCTCATGCTTACTGCCTGCTTGGCTGCCTCCCGCAAGAAGAAGGGTCTTGATGCCATTGACAAGGCCTTCTTGAAGTCTCTCAAGTTCTACCCACGCGCCAAGTCTGTCCTCTCCCGCTACAAGGTCTTGCAATTCCACCCCTTCGACCCTGTCTCGAAGAAGGTTACCGCAGTTGTCGAATCTCCCCAGGGTGAACGCATAGTCTGTGTCAAGGGTGCTCCACTTTTCGTCTTGAGAACTGTCGAAGAGGACCACCCCATCCCAGAGGAGATCGCTATGGATTACAAGAACAAAGTCGCTGAATTCGCTACTCGTGGTTTCCGGTCCCTTGGTGTTGCTCGCAAGCGCGGTGAAGGTCATTGGGAAATCCTCGGTATCATGCCTTGCTCCGATCCTCCACGTCACGATACCGCCCGCACTATCAACGAAGCCAAGACTCTCGGTCTCTCCATCAAGATGTTGACTGGTGACGCCGTTGGTATCGCTCGTGAAACTTCTCGTCAACTCGGTCTCGGAACAAATGTTTACAACGCTGAACGTCTCGGTCTCGGTGGTGGTGGTGAAATGCCTGGTTCCGAAGTCTACGATTTCGTTGAGGCCGCCGATGGTTTCGCAGAGGTCTTCCCGCAACACAAGTACAACGTCGTCGAAATTCTCCAACAGCGTGGTTATCTCGTTGCTATGACTGGTGATGGTGTCAACGATGCTCCTTCTCTCAAGAAAGCCGATACTGGTATTGCCGTCGAGGGTGCCTCTGACGCTGCTCGTTCTGCTGCCGATATCGTCTTCTTGGCTCCTGGTCTCTCTGCTATCATCGATGCCCTCAAGACTTCTCGTCAAATTTTCCATCGTATGTACGCCTACGTTGTCTACCGTATCGCCCTGTCTCTTCACTTGGAAATCTTCTTGGGTCTCTGGATCGCCATCTTGAACGAGTCTCTCAATCTTGACCTCGTTGTCTTTATCGCCATTTTCGCCGATATTGCAACCTTGGCCATTGCCTACGATAACGCCCCATTCTCCAAGACCCCTGTCAAGTGGAACCTTCCTAAGCTTTGGGGTATGTCCGTTCTTCTCGGTGTTGTCCTCGCCATCGGTACTTGGATCACCCTCACCACCATGCTTGTCCACAACGACCCCACCGGCGGAAACAGCTTCGGAGGTATTGTCCAGAATTTCGGTAACCGTGACGAAGTCCTCTTCTTGGAAATTTCCTTGACTGAGAACTGGCTCATCTTCATCACCCGTGCAAATGGTCCTTTCTGGTCCTCCATTCCATCTTGGGAATTGAGCGGTGCCGTCTTGGTCGTCGATATCATCGCCACCCTCTTCTGTATCTTCGGATGGCTCGATCACGGCCGAACCAGTATCGTCGCTGTTGTGCGTATTTGGATCTTCTCCTTTGGTATCTTCTGCGTCATGGGTGGTGTCTACTACCTACTCCAGGGCTCCGTTGGATTCGATAACCTCATGCACGGAAAATCGCCCAAGCAGAAGCAGAAGCAGAGGAGCCTGGAGGATTTCGGTAAGTTTGCTACTCAACTAACTCTACGCATTCACATTGAACATATGCTAATGATTATTTTTTCACAGTTGTTTCTATGCAGCGTGTTTCGACACAGCACGAGAAGAGCGCGTAGATGCCTCTTTTATAGACCGTGTTGGCGTTTCCTGTAATAATATTAATTGTTTCGCGCACAGTGGCTTCTCATTATCATGGCGGAGAAGTGATTGTTCTGTTTTTTCTCTCTCTTTTGACGTTGTGGAGTGTAATCAAGCAAGCCAGAAAAGTGAAGCTCCTGTTTCCTTGTGTTTCTTTCTTTTCTCTGTATAGAAAAAAAGATATTCAAACCAAAGATGCGAAGTTTTTGCTAAATAACCCCCCCCTTTTCCCCAAACCACCCCCTCCTAATGGCTCCTTCGTTTTAATGCATGAGAAGACCAGCGGTCATCTTTTCCGCACTACTTTTTTTTCAAAACAAAAACCCATAGTGCGATGAATTTCCTTTTGTAGTGGTAATGATAAATACACAAAGATACAAATAAAAATATTTAAAAAAAAAAAAAAAAAAAAAAGGAACAATAGCACTCCGTAACCTTGTAGAGAAATGTTTCGCGATAAGTTTTTTTTCGCTTGATCGCAGGATTAAGAGCTAAAGTCTATGCATGGGAGAATGAATGCTCGAAAACATTTAGGTTAGCGTGATGTCCAGACATTTGACGCCTTGGACCCACCGGTCCAGCCTCTTACAATATTGGTCCCGTTCAAAACGAGAAGGTACAATCCGAAGGAAGCAAGCTCGTTGAGAGAAGTCCTAGTTATCACTTCTGATAAGAATTATTCGTGCCCGGGACGCTAACTACTTAAGTACTTAGTCATGTCGACGGACCCCAGTGTTGATCATTGAACGAATGGTGATATACATGATTTCTGATATCACTTGGGGGACAAATTAGTGTGCCGTCGTCAATGGATGCACTGCAACACCCACCCCCCAGACAATCATAATATAATAATATATAATACTAGAGAAGGCTATTATGGGTTTCGTGGGAGGGTGAACTGTGCATACCGTATTCCCGAGAAGGAAGAAAAGACCGACTTCTCGACCAGCCATTGATCTGACTGATCGGTATATCTCGATCATGCTAATACGGTTGCCATCCTGTTTTTTTTTTTTTATCCCACTCGCAAAGATTTATATCCTTGTATGTAACTACTTCGGAACATGTATATACACAAGTACTTAAGATATATATGATGAACATATTATTGGAAGTGGAGCCAGTCTAACACCTCGAGTGAACACCCCACTCGCTTGCAAAATTTACAAAAAACGTCATTTTCTTCGTCTTTTTTTAGCCGTCTCCCGGACGGTTTACAATCTAAGCTTGGGTGCTTTGAACCGATAAATAATACGGTTTACCCCACCCCGTTGTTCGTGAAAGATCGACACTAGTTCTCGCGCGAGATAGTAGGACGTTTCCTTTTTTCTTTTTCTTTTTTTCTTTTTTGCTTCTTGAGGGAGTTTAGAGGTATAGGTACTTGACCACGACGGGTTTGTACATGTACTCCGGCTGCAAATCTTCTATCAAGGTGATCAAAAAAAAAAAGGTGGTTGGAGAAACAAAAACGAGGCTAATCTTGACGCGTATGTTTTAGACAAAGTTGGGGCTTTTGGCGCAAATGCACGATTTGTTCTTGGATTAGCATGGACGCATGTAGGCATGGCTCTTTATATCAACTGTACACTTTGGTTTGTTGCGAACAATAGTCATATCACCATAAGGGAATAGTGCAAAGGCCTGTGAAACAGAAGTCGGAGAAGTGAAAAGAAACAAGTACCTGGTCATCTTTAAAAAAAGTATGTAGCGCAACTTGTAAACAGAAAAAAAGAAGGGGTAAGAGAGAAAGTACATTTATACCCATAAGACAGAGACGCCGAAACCGCAAAGCAATTGCAGGAAGTTATAAACATCCAGAATAATCAAGGTAAGTAGATATCCTCAGAATTATCACCGTGCATCCAAGGGAAAAGGAATTCGCTCCGAGCCGGGAACAAAGGAAAAATAAAGGTTGAAAGATCGCCAGCGAAAAAAAAGGATGGTATCCCGAAATCCAGCCAGGGTAAGAAAATCGAATAATAGTAGAAACATTCATGTCGCAGCTATCGGGACGGGAAAGAAGAGGTATTCGAATCAGTCTCTTGTCGCAAAGTGACGGGATATTCAGAATGTTCTTCTTGAATATATATATGTTGCATCACATACTCGAGAAATAATAATTGTCCCATAGATATTGGTAATCTTCGATCAAGCCTCCAACGAGACCGATAAGAGGCTTGTCCTTCAGCTTCTCGGCGATGAAGGTGAACCACGCCCTAAATTTTGAAATTCACGTTAGATATTGTTTACATAACAACAAACGAGACGGGCAACTAAACCTACCTGGTGATATTCTCATACGCGGCACCGCGAAGTGCCCACCATCCCATGGACATGGCTCGCCTCTTGAGTTCTTCCTTCTCAAGGCCGGTGAGTCCTCTGAGGCCGCCGGGGATGGTCTCGGACATATCTTTCTTGCAAAGCTGCCGAGCAGCATATTCGAGACCGAAACCAATCAACCATGGCCTCCAACTCTTCTTATCATGTCTCCATTTCTGCATTGCCATCGCATATATCAACGGCCTAACGATCCATAGGATCTCTGCGATCATTCCGGTACCTTTAACTTTGTGCAACAGCTGAGCCGGCGGTTTGATATCTTCAGCGGTCAAGACTTTGGTCAAGAGGTAATTTGAGATGTCGTTCCCAGGGATGGATGGCAATCTTAACCCTGTCCTTGGCATCGTCCAACCCTCGGGTTCCGGTGGAGGGCTCATAAAGGGGTTTTCAGCGTCTTCGATCTGAGCCGGATCAACTTCTCGTTCTGGGAGTGGAGGGCTGACAATCGGTCTGGACTTCGTGAGGTGCAGTAGCAGAAGCCTGCAGATGGCTTTGATGGCTTCGAGAATGACGACCACTCTCCACCTTATTTTCTGACCTCTCCTTCTCGCTGCCATCTCCCAGAATAATTCCGTATACTGAATCATCGTGACCATCAATGCGATATTTTTGTAAGCTGAGCTTTTCTGGGACCAGAATTTGGTATAGCGGGTGTGTGGCGATTGTGGAGTTCGAGAGGTCGAGGCGGGAACATTCTTAGCTGTTCTTGATAATAAAGAATCGTGATATAGTGAAAGCAGTTGTATCCCACTATGAACTGTACTTTTTTGTTAGCGGTAAGATACAAACACAGTTCTGGGTTCGCAAATACTCACTTGACTCCGAAGCGATTTCAGCGTCTTTGAAACGAGCTGTACCGATTGAAAAGAAGTGGGAAAGGCGCAAGTCAGCACACAAGATATTCTTTATTTATTGCGAGGCGACCAAAAGATACAATGTGTTTTCAGAGAGCCCTTACCAGGCACGATATACGTTAGCGAGCGAAGGGAAGATTCTATCTGCGACACGGCGCCGGCGTTTTTGGTGACAAAGTCCTCGTAAAGAGCTAGCCATTTCTTAGGTAGGCCCAAGGTGCTTCCGACCTCAGGTCTTGTATGTTCCTCCATTTTGCACGATCGAAAGGATGTTCAACTGATATGCTCGCGACGCGGGTGACGTAAACAAAAGAGCGAGTTGGTTTTTCGGTGTTAGAAAACGGCGACAGAAATTTGAAAAAGGGGGGGGATTCAATAGTTGTCGCCGTTGATAGAAAATCCACCGTGCGATTTAGAGTATAGTGGGAGAGGACGCGGAGAAGGGAGGGTAACCGCGTGCGGACGTCGTGGTGGTGGTGGTGGTGGTGGTGGTGATGGTGGTGGTGATCGAGGGGTGATGGTGTTTCTTACGGGGGGAGGCTGGCGAGAATTGGAGGGAAGGAAAGGGGAAATGCCAAAACAACACGAACACATCCAACAGCCGAGGTTCACGTTCAATATTAATATTCATATTCATATTGTTGAACATACTTAAAGTACTTGAGTATGTATGCATTATCACGAGAGATGGAATATTTTATATATGTGCCTTGTATTCAAATCTATCTACACCGCCTGATGATGTATATACTTAACTACTTAAGTATCTACGGAGTATATAAGAAGCACATTTACACATAAGCACTTGTATAGAAGAGAGCCTGCCTGTTGAAACATAACGCAACGTTCATTCATTCCATCGACACACCGCATCCGGCGTTGAAAACTTAAGAATCTCCCAGAAGATGATGCTTTTTTTTTTTTTTTTTTTTTTGTACAATTGTCTATCTCAGCCTGGCCCGGCGCCAGCGCCAGCTCGGCTATAGAAAATCAAGCCTGTACGTCTGACCCCATAGATCCAAAGATTAGTCGTTTCCCCTTGAGACCAAAACAATGGGAAAAGAGAATAATAAGTAAGTGAGTAAGTAAGTAGTCGTTACCTGCGCAAGTTGGTCCAAAGCTCCGAGGCGGGGTGGCCTTTGTCCAGTTCTTCCCTTCTAATTCGAAGGAAGGCGGCAGCGGAGCCGATGAATGCTGCAAAGATCGGATCGCCGACCCTGGTGGTGCCCAAAGATATTTTTCATGGTCAGTTCTTGGAGTCGACTCTTCCGGGAAGTCAGTGGTATGTGATGGTGTTCTTTTCTTACTTTGATATTAGGAAGGGCATGTGCGCCGCGGCCATTTTTGAAATCAGTCTTCGGTCTCGGTGGGGTTGGATTTTTATATTCAGTTTTGGACGTGTGCTAACAGCTTAAGTCTTATAGTAAGTACTTAACATACTTCAGTTTGTACTACGTAACGAATAAAAAATCCATCTCAACCAAACCACGCGAGGCCAGCTCGGCTTCGTAACGAAAACACCTAGACCTATCGATATCCACCCTGCAGGCCTGTCAATTCTTGAGTCTAGCTTAGTCTCATCACAAGCTCTGCTGGCACCACGATCATGACATCAAGTATCGCTTGGACTCTTTCCGAGGTCAGACCGAGCCAAGCACGGCTTCCGGCTCTCCGTCCAGATGTTTTTCTTTCGAGTATATTCGACTCGGCTGTTCTTGTGACGAGCTCCTTTGCTCCGAGTTTCATTCTAGCCGCGTCCGAATAAATCATCTCGATTTCTCACGCGCTGGCCGGCAGCAGCAGAAGAAGGAGGGAGGAGTGAGGGCCGAGGACGGAAGGTCCTGAACGTTCGGCCATTCTCAACAGTGTGGATATCCCCCGACCGTCCTAATCAATCAGCGAACAAGAGATGTATTTCTGGAAATCCCTGGATAAAAAGTATACCAACTAGAAATCCGCCTTCAACACGTGCATGCTTGGGTTAGTTAGTGTATACGCAGTAGAAATGTTAGGTGGTGAACAAGTCGCAACCTGAGTACCTAGATCATGATCACGATCACGATCATATTACCGTAGCAGCAGTACCGAATGTACGGAATTACCTGTCTGTGCAGGTTTGTACCTGCATCGCGTCCGGTGGAGTGAAAAGGAAGCCCGGCTCCAGAAAAAAAAA
>LDDX01000181.1:373778-481049 GCA_012184315.1 Arthrobotrys entomopaga
CGCGTGAGCTCCCCCCTCCTCGTATCGTAGGGATTCGAGGCTAGTATCGTAGCGCGATAGAAGAGTAAGAAGGCATGTATGGCAAGTCGAATAATGACGAGAGGATACTTGGTATTATATCGGAATGACCATAACGACCATCTAATAAAATCACAACCACAAGAACACCTCCTCCTCCTCCTCCTCCTCCTCCTCCTCCTCTTCCCCTCCTTCCCTCCTCCCTTCCTCTTCAGCTTTCAATCAATATCTATATATCCATATATTCATATATTATTATTTTATCATACCATACTCTGTCGTATATATATACTTAAAATACAAATACAGCTGAGTTGGTAACTATCGATCTATCCAGACATATTCGGCGTATATAAAACGGCCGGCTCTCAACGAAAACTGTTGAGCGCCAGATTTCAAGCTTGCATCGGAGCGTTTACAACCAAGTAGCCAGCGGCAGCTTTAAGCCGCCGCCGCCGCCGCCGACTCGGATACGCCGTTGTTCAACCAAAAAGTAAGTGCCTTCCTGCCTTTATTCGGCCTTCCTTCAGACCGGGGCCCTTTGATTTTTTTTCGTTTCTTTTCCTCGTTTGAGTGATCGAACGACATTTAATTATATCCGCACACACACACTCCACATTTAACCCGTTCTTCGTCTTCGTCTTCGTCTTCGTCTTCGTCTTCTTCTCCATTCGTCTTTCTATCTAGCCGCCTCGTCGAGTTTCACTTTCACCCTGTATCCAGAAAGCTCTTGCTATTGGAATCCACATGTAAGCGCGCTAAAAGGAACGGAAACAAAAGACGGGGAGACAATCGACCTCATCTTTTTTTTTTCTTTTCCCACCTTCCCGACTTCTCTCTTAAAACCAGATTCAAACTGCCTTCGCTTCTTCGGTTGTAATATCGGACTTTGGGCTAACATGGGCGACTTCCTGCCATCGATGAAATCTAGTCTACGACTACCATCTCACTTCCCATCTCATCATCCTCGTCCTCCCTACCAATCCGAAACCCACAACCACCGCAAGGGAAAAAATGCCGCCAACGCACGATGAAGTAAGCTATCTCAAGCAGCTGGTTGCTGGCCTTGAGAAGCGGATAGAACAGCTGGAAGGCGGATCGTCGAAAACACCTGAGGAACAGCTACGGATGATTCTCATGGGTCCTCCCGGTGCCGGTAAGGAACAAAACACACATCATTACCACCAAATACGCCATTGCCCGCCACAATATGTGGGAAGAATATATTCTTATGTAAAAAAAGAAATTTTTTGAGAAGAAACGGACCCTGGTATCACGATAGGCGGGAAAGATTCAAGTAGATATCCTAAAAATACGACCAGGGAAGCTTACAACGTGTCAATTGGTATTTCACAGGAAAGGGAACCCAAGCACCCAAGATCAAGGAAAAATATTGCGTCTGCCATTTGGTATGCCATCAATTGCGCGAGCTAGCTACCCCAGTTTCTCGTCCCAAAACCCCGGGGGCTTACAAATTGACGTCTACTAGGCTACCGGTGACATGCTGCGATCGCAAGTCGCAAAGAAGACACAGCTCGGAAAGGAGGCCAAAAAGATTATGGACGCCGGCGGTCTCGTCAGCGACGAAATCATGGTCAATATGATCAAACACGAGCTAGAGAACAACGAAGAATGTAAATCGGGGTTCGTACACCTCTATCAATGGGCAATAGACATGAAGCAAGAAAAGAAGAGGTAGCTAAAAGGGTCTATCTTTCTAGGTTCATCCTTGACGGTTTCCCGCGCACCGTACCCCAAGCTGAGCGTCTTGACCAAATGCTCGACGCTCGCAAGGAGAAGCTCAACCATGCCGTCCAACTCGAAATCGACGACGCACTATTAGTCGCCCGTATCACCGGTCGTCTCGTCCACCCCGCCTCTGGACGTTCCTACCACAAAATCTTCAACCCACCAAAGGTCGCTATGACCGATGATGTCACCGGTGAACCTTTAATACAACGGTCTGATGACAATGAAGAAACTCTCAAGAAGAGATTGGGCACATATCACGCGCAGACTGCTCCAGTTGTAGATTACTACAAGAAGAGGGGTATCTGGACCGGTGTTGATGCGTCGCAAGATCCCTCGACCGTTTGGAAGACCCTTTTGGGAATCTTTGACGATCAGAAGGGCAAGAGCTCTATACTGAGCCAGGTTGGCCTCTCTTCAGCCAAGTAAACGGTTCATGTTTGTTCTAGATACGCATTTTTTCGGTTTTCTTTTACCATGCGAGGAGATGGAGCGGGGGGAAGGGGGGAAACAAAAAGGAATTTTTCGTCTCGGGATGATATTATCATGAAAAGATGATGTGATGGCTTCAGACGGGTATTTCATTTGTTTCGTTGTATGAAAATCTTATATACTGTAAAAATATCTTTTTTTCTCTTTTTTTATTGTAGGGGAAGGGAGGAGAGGAAGGGCTTTCAAAAACTTTCTAATTGCTTTCTCTATACATACATCATTTCTTTCTTTCTTTTCCTTATCCAAAGCAAATCAGTTCTTTGACTCCGAGGGAGCAGAGAAAGGAACAATCATCTATCGTGATGTATACTTAAGTATGTATGACATATTTTCCTTATGGAATCACACGATGAGGAGATTTTACAAGTGAACAAAAGTTATGAATTGAATCCAGCGCTATCGAGAAATGCTCATAGCCTTGGCCAATTGGAAAGTCCAGATACCCTACTCGACTACGGTGCGGTTGAACTGCTTGGTGCTTATTATATACATGGCTGCAGTCCTAAAGCCAACACCGCTAGTAAAGCTAGAGCAGCGTAGGAAAGTACTTAATCAAAATCGCTAAATCGGTGTATACAAAGCGCAAACTCGACTCAATACAGATTCAGAATTTAGAGACAAACTCTCGTAGTATTTTTAGTTCCCTGCTTATTTCAGCCTATCGGTATTTTACCCCAAGTTTATTGTAGTTTCCTCAAATTTGTAAATTTTAGTTTCGATGCCATGCTATAAAGGAAAGGACCGCTGATAATCGAGGTTCGTTAGAAACAACAGGAATGATTCAATCCGTTGACGCCGGAAGTAAATGCTAAAAAGGTTTGACCATTTATGGTCGCTGAAAAAGAAAAAAAGAAAAGAAAAGAAAAAAAAAAAAAAAAGAGAGAGAGAGAGAAGGATAGAAAGCCTCGAAAGAAAAAGGGAGAAATGCCTCCCAATTCCTCGCCCTTCATCATCTACTTTTCCTTCTTCATCTTGTTAATTATCGAAGCTAAATCTTGCTGTATGCCCTAACGGTTAGTATTTTCTTATGCCTCCTCTACTTTGTCTTCTGGCGCACATTCGGATATGTGGTACATACGTCCGCCTTTCTTTTCCCTTTGCTAATGGAATTTTCAGGGGTCGAGCCTCTACTTCCTATAGCGCTACCCACTGGGTTTTCTTTGGATATTTCTGCAAAACAGCTAGCGTGGTATATCCGTCCACCGGACTTTATCGCATCCATGAGAACCCAATCTTCAGCGTCTGGATGCCATACTGTGGTGAATTTCTCTTTGCAAACGGGACATGTGATATTCGACATAGATGGGTCGTTCGGTGCTAATATATAATTTTGAGGGTTTGTTTCCTGGGCTGCTGCTCCATTCGAATTCGGGTCCGTGGATTGCTGGTTCTGATTAGCTGTCACAGCGGTAGAATCGTCTTCATCTTCTCGGAACCTTATCCACTCCTATGGAAATTAATTTTTATTTAGAAAATTCCTCATTCCCATTCATAAAATAAGGTAAAACGAAGGCATGGGAGCGGTATTACCTCTTCACCCACATACCAACTTCGAAATTGGGCGTGTTTACTGCTATCTGCTATTCTTTGATGGACCCGGAAGTGCCAGTCCAGATGAGCAGCTTTGTCTTTTTTTCCTTGTTCGGTGCTCGTGAACCTTCTAGCGCAAGAACCACATTTGTTCGGAAGGCTATCGTTCAGAATAGAGACGAAGTGTGGGCGGTTTCTAAGATGGCCAGAGTTAGCTACTAAATCATCCAAGGAGAAGAAAATTGGTGTGAAAAACTCACATCTTCAATGAAGCGGAATTCAAGTCCACGTCCAGCGTCTCCCAGTTGACGTTGAATCCACCAGTTATAGGTGCTGCAGATCCGATGTTCGGAACAGGTGTTCGAGCCAGCGCAGCAGTAATCAGTCCCACGTCTAGCGGGGTATTTGGTTTTACGCCTGGCAACGGCTGTGGAGTAGAACCGTTCGGTTTCAACAACCCCGCTGACATAAGAGACTCGAATAGATTTTTAGCAGCCGGTGGGGTAGGAACATTATTTGATGGGATAATGGGAATACTAGGGGGAGCTTGTGGTTTGGAAAATTTATTCAGTAAGGCAGCTAAATTTGTTCCTTGGTTTAAGGGCAGCGCAGGAGTCATTGACACGGGAGGAATGACGGGAATCTGAGGAGCCTGCGAGACTGTAGGACCAGGGACATGTACAGATATTGCTATTCTAGATAGTTGATCTCTGATTTGGGACAATTGATCCGTAGGCAACTGTTGAGTACTTAGAATAGTCTGCAAGTCCAAGAGAGCTTTGAGTCTTTTTTGAATTTCAGTATCCCACGGGTTTTCTGCAAATCTTGCCTGTGTTGTCGTAATTAACGGCCTGATGTCGTTCAATAATGTTTCGGTGGTAGGAGTATTCCCTAGTAAATTGGAGGCATTGAGACCCAGTTGAGCAGCTAGCTGTTGATAGTTGGTCTGTGTTATGTTTGGAGGGGGCCCTGATTCCTGAGTGGGAGGCTGAGGCTTTGGATATTTTTGTTAGCACCTCTCTGTTTAATAAAATTGATTATGGAGTTCTCACAGTTCCTCGGTTTTCCCCCCTCGCATCAAAGTTCTGAGGTGCGGGCGGCCCGAAAGGACCGGACTGCCCGTGTCCATTTACAAGTGTGGGCGGAGTTGGAGTCGAACGGTATGTCCCTGCATTTGCACCTGCTGCCACTACTGGCTGAGCAATGCCAAATCGAGCACTATCTTGCTTCATTTGTTTTTGCTGTTGCTGAACAGCCGCTGTTCGTGCTTTAATCAAGGCATTATCAATTTTCCTCGTCGTCTCAGCGGGGAATAGCGGGTTCGAGGAAGTAGCGCCTGGGACAGGTTGCTTCCAGGTTTGAAGCATTTCCTCGAGCTTCCGTCGAACGGGTGCTTCAACGAGACTATACGAATCCATGAACGTTCTATAAAGATTCTTTCCGAAGAACAGGGTGTAGGGAGTCCCGACATTTTTGGCGATCGAGTCTAGGAGATAGAGCGCAGGGAGTTTACGCAATGGGGATATCTATACAAATACTGCCGGTTAATCGATTGCGTACATTTAGTCGAGATATAGCGCGACTGGCTACGGTCATAACAACTTACCTTTTGGATGTGTTCTTCGATAACTTTTGAAATAGCTTGAGCGGCATGAATGTTTTCTTTGGCAATCACAGTAAGATTGGTGATTTCCCATCTCGAGTTTACTGACAAGTCTTCGAGAGACGACTTGTAGTCTTCAGCAAGCTCCGCTGGAGAGGGAACCTCATCGTTAAATGACATTTCTCGAGAGTATACTATTTAAATCGGGCTTCTGAAAGATGGCAAAGGCAGAAACCCGAAGTATAGACGAGTAATTATATGCGATAACAAAGCCTCGCTCAGGGATTGATATCTTGTTAGAAACCGGAGGTTGGCGACTGTCTGCCTGGTCTCGAGGCTAAGACGACTGAAGCAAGTTGCAAGTTGTAGGTATGAGGAGGGACTAGAGAAACTAAGAGATGTGACTAGGGTTGCTCAGTGATGACGACTGACATGAATTGATCAATTGATGATGACGACGATGCCTCTGTCGGTACGTGCTGCCTCTTCCCTTTCTGAGATTCAAAGAGCGTATACCTTTGCTTTCTCGCACACTCGCAGTCTCAATAATCGATCTTTTTGTCTTATCCTTTTTCTTTTGCTTTCTCTCTCTCTCTTCCCCCCCTCTCTTTCTTTCTTTCTTTCTTGCTTGCAATAATTGAAGGTAAATATTTCTTTTCCGGGGTCTCGAAACCCTTCTCTTTGAATCTTTTTTTCTTTTCTTTCTTCTTTCTTCCTTTGAATATTTTCTCTCTTCTTTCCTCTTGCTCTCTTGAGGGCTGGTTAGCGTGCAAAATAGCAAGAAGGCAGCAGCTCACTGATCAGTCTTTTCAAATAGCGCGAGACGGGAGATACGATGATATTGAAGGCATATAGGAAACTACTATCTACGGTACCAAGTCCGACGTGCGAGCCTACGAAAGAAAAGCTTTCCCCTCCTTGACAGACTGGAATGACAATCGCGTGAAAGCGATTGCAGCAGTGAACGATCCCGGCCTTTTCGTTCTCTTTCTTTTGCACTGGCAAACTACTTTTTCCACCACACTCCAAGATCAAGACAATTTTAAATATCCCCCAGCAACGACGTAAAATGACAAGGAAACACACTCCAAGATGCTGGGAGACGTCTGACGTGATATAAGGAGACGACCGTCTAGGTTCTATGAAGAGCGGCTGGCCAGAGTGGGTTTGGTCGGGCAGTCACTCAACAAAGTTTCGCGTTAGGTTTTGACACGGTTTGGGTTTGTGTAGATGTAGCTCCGACGCGAGGAAAGATGGATTCTGGTGAGCAGAATTTATGTAAGTACGACTCCGACTAGATTTGATCGGTGGGTAGTAATAGGATGCGCACCTAAAGTAATGATAGAAAGGAGACAGGTGTGAAAGTCCTGCGAGTGTTAGCAAGACGAAGGAACTTCCGAGGATGACAAAATCGCGAAACACGAATAATCAATCGTTCGAGAGTTTTGGAATGGTTTGTTGACGTAACGAGGAAGCTGGTGATGGTTAGGGCGAGGATGAGAAGCCCATAAAGAAGAGGATGATGGCGGTGATGATGAGGAGGAGGAGGAGGGGGAGTCAATGCCCGTGATGATAAATAATAATGATGATGATGATGATGGTGATGGTGATTGGAACGGTGTTGTTGTTGTTGACTGTCCTCCCCTCTGTGCTACTCCTGGCAGCACGAAAGTCTGTGCGAGCAACCGCCCCGGCTAAACCTGCCTCGCCTGCGTGTCCGATTCCGCAAACCCCGATCCGATTGCAAGAGTTCATCCCGCGATAAAAAGAGAGAGAAAAGAGCGGAAATTTTTCTGGATTTTTTTTTACACAGGCGACTGATTGATTGATTGATTGATTCATTGCATTGCACACTCAACCCATACTCCTCCATACGACGACCACTCTTGGATCTGTTGTGGTCCGTCACCAGAAGGATTGAACCGCCAATCCATATATACAATCTCAATCTTCTTTTCTGATCATAAACCCAAGAGGATTTCCAATTTCCTCTAGCTTCAACTTCTCGACTTTTTTTTTTTCTCGTTTCCGATTGGTCGATATTCCAAGTCTGTGGTATTCTTCACGCATCTAACGAAGAAAGCCACTATCCGACCTTCCAAAACGAAGAAAGAACAAATCGAAGCTTTTTGAAAAAAATAAATAAATAAATAACCATACTATTATTCCTATTTATTTCTATTATTATTGCTATCACCCCTTTTTCATCTAGCATTTTTAATATTTGAATTATTATCTGTTTCTAGAAAAAAAAAAGAAAAGAAAAAACCACTGACCATGTCGCCCGTCTTGCACTCTACCGGAACATCGGCCACGCAGGTCCAACGGGAATCTGGTGCTGCCCGTGTCCTTGGATCAGGTTAGTCCCGTCCTCACCTCTCGTTGATAAATCTTGAATTCCAAGTGCGGAAGACATACTAATGCTCACGCTAAATTATATCAGGCACTGCTGGTATCGCCGAACTAGCCGTTTTCCACCCGGTATATAAAACAATTCACCTACCTTCGACACCTTCTAGCAAAATCCACCTAAACTAACCACGATATGAAACCAATGGGCAGGTTGATACGATTGCTAAACGTCTAATGTCAAACTATGGCAAAATCGAAGGGATTTCGCACCTCAACACTGTTATATTCAAAGACCACGCCACAGCTCCGGTTGGACGAAAACTTATCTCTCTCTTCCCTGGTCTGGGCTACGCCGCCGGATACAAAGTTTCCCAAAGGATATACAAATACGGCGGCCAGCCCTATGTCAAAGATTATCTATCCAAGCACCACGGCGATGTTTTTGATCGAACATTCGGTAAGGGTTCTGGCAAAGCTATCATGTATGCTACTGCTGGAAGGTATGTATTCTATTTCACCTATTTTACTTCCTGCCCAAAATTTTTACTTTGTATTCACATATCATCTTTTCACGCAGTATCATTGGAATCGGCGAAATTGTTCTACTTCCTCTTGATGTCTTGAAAATCAAGAGACAAACGAACCCAGAAGCATTCCGTGGAAGAGGTCTCTTCAAAATTATCAAGGACGAGGGTTTTGGTTTATACAGAGGTTGGGGTTGGACTGCCGCTAGAAACGCCCCTGGCAGTTTTGCAGTAAGCCTCAAGACTGATGTGATTGCTGTATATCCTCGTTACAAATCTAATGTCATAAATTTTAGCTCTTCGGTGGCAGTGCATTCGCAAAAGAATTCCTTTTCGACTTGAAGGATTATAATAAAGCAACCTGGAGCCAGAACTTTGTTGCTTCGATATCCGGTGCCGCGGCTTCTCTCATCGTCTCGGCTCCCCTCGATGTTGTCAAGACTAGAATCCAGAACCGAAATTTCGAAAACCCAGAGACTGGGTTCAGAATTGTAGCAAACATGATCAGGAATGAAGGTAAAGATTCATCGTCCATCCTCTCCTTTCCTAATTATCCTGTCCACCGCTAATCATTCAACTCAAGGTCTTTCCTCCTTCTTCAAGGGATTAACACCAAAGCTGCTAATGACAGGTCCTAAGCTTGTCTTCTCGTTCTGGCTCGCCCAAACCTTGATCCCGGCCTTCGGTACCATCGTTTAAGTAGTAGTAAAATATTCTCTCAACATGGCGTTCCAGGGATTGAATAATATGACGAAACCCATCTCCCTTTTTTCATGGTTATAGGGACCGATATTCCCTAGTCTTTGTAAATAGAATACCCTAAAATCTCCTATAAAATCTTTTCCGGTTTTCTCAATGCCCCAGGTTGTGTTTCTTCTTAGCGCAGGCTATCAATATCCTTATTTACTTTTCTCCTTCTGCTGGGACTGGGGGTGGGAATGTTATAATGAGATTTGACCGGTTCTTTTTTCTTCCTTAATGACACCCACGTTCGTGCCATCTTCTATGTATTTTGATATTATTCAATTATTACAGGATTTCACGAACCTTGAGCGGCTTGATTGCAAAATGGATGCAGATGATTAATTCGGCCAATTTTGGCTTATTAGACTGATGACACTCCATAATTGTCAAAGTTCCACATAGCCATATCTTTCTTTGAAATAGCATCTTTGAGGTTTATCTGAGAGGACTAAGAAGTATGGCCGCTTTAGTTAGATGATGGCCGTGTTCGCGTATGTACAAACATAATGGAGGATGAAAGAAAAGTGGACTCAAAAAAGAATGAAATTCGCTGTACATCTGCAACAATTAGAAGCTGCCATATGAGTAGAAGCAAGAAAATAAGAAGGACATTTAGGAAATCAGCTGCAACGGGTGATCAAGACTTGACCTCGCTGATAAATCTTTTGATCTTTTCGAGGTCTTGCTTGCCATCCGTCTCAACGCCGCTACTGACATCAACTCCGCCCAATCCACCATCCAACCCTCCAACTTTGTTGATAACTCCCTTTACGTTATCCGGAGAGAGGCCGCCAGCGAGAAGAAGTGATACACCGGAGCTTAAGACCTTTTGCACCTCAGAGAGGTCAAGTGAGCTTCCAGAGCCACCAGTTCCAGCGTCCAAAAGAGGCGCAACATGATATCCATGGGTTGCAAGACCTGGTTGACCAGGTTTGAAGGCGTGGATAACTGGTGCGGGGATCATATTGGCCCACTCTAATGGTTCCTGCCCGTGGAGTTGGACAATATCTAGCGACAGTGTCTGTGTGGTCTGGATGATGTATGAAAGCGGCTGGTTTTGGAAAACGCCAACAAGAAGCGTACGAGCAGGGTGCGATAACGTGTTTGTAATATGATGGCTAAAGAAATCTAGAGTAGCGTTTTCATCTTTAAGCCCGTTAGCGTCGACGAGTGAAAAAATTCCACCCTTTGGCGTGTTTCTCAGGGTTTGTGAGATTTTGGAAGCCGTGTCCAAATCTACGCATCTCCGTGAACCTTTGACGAGGATGATACCAACCAAATCTGCACCATTTTCTGCTGCAACTTGCGCAGCTTCCGGAGTTCTCGTTCCGCATATCTTGACAACAAAGTTCCTAGGTTTCCCCGGGGTAGTAACTGGTTCTGATGTCATGAGCTTTTCGATGAACAGCTTGGGGTTCTCTCCAGCTCGCATAAGGCTTTCACCAACCAGAACAGCATGAGCGCCATCTTGTTCGTATCTCTCAACGTCCTTGCGTTCTGAAATACCACTAAGTGCAATGAGAATTGTATCCTTTGGAACCATGGAAACAAGAGAGCTTGTGGTTCCCAAGTCGACGTTGAAGGAGTGGAGGTCTCGATTATTGACACCGATGACTTTGGCATTCAATATAAGAGCCCTTTCCATTTCTGGGGCACTGCTAACTTCGACGAGTGGTTCCATTCCAAGGCTTTGCGAATACCTGTACAAGCGCTCTAGCAGATCATCTGGAAGCATTTTTACGATGAGAAGAATAGTGTCAGCCCCGGCGAGTCGTGCTTCGAGAATCTGATATTCATCGAATACGAACTCTTTGCGAAGGATTGCGGGTCGATTGATAAGGCCATTAACAGCAATGCGAGCCATTCTCATGTCTTCAAGGGAGCCTTTGAACCATTCTGGCTCCGTCAAGACGGAGATAGCGGCAGCCCCTGCCAGAGCGTATTTTCGTGCTTGGATAGCTGCATTTGTGTCATTGTCGATAATGCCCTTTGAGGGAGAAGCTCGCTTGATTTCTGCAAGTAGAGAAAGTGGGTATGGTGATTTTCTCAATCGCTGAGCGAAGTCTATCAATGGAGGGGCGAGATCTAGCTCGAGAAGTTGTTGCAGGTCTTCGGGCCGGTGACCGGGAATCTGCTTCTGAGAAGCCACTTTTCGCTTTCGATCCGCATAGATCTTTTCGAGGATCGAAGGAGCTGATGGCGAGGACGCTTCGTTAAGTTTATGAGTTCGTCTCCATTCTTCGTATACCTTGCTGTGGCCGACGTCGCCTGTGATTGCCGGGTCGTTGTCGGACCATTTGCCGCCCTTCAATTTCAAAAAGTTTCTGAAAAGCTGTCGGCCAGCCAGAGTCAAGATACTCTCCGGATGGTACTGGACGCCTTCGATGACATATTCTTTGTGACGTACGCCCATGATGACGCCCTTGTCCCCGGTCCAAGATGTGACTTCCAAACACGACGGTAAAGTTTCATATGTACCGGCAAGAGAATGGTATCTAGTAACTGGAAGAGACTGCTCGAGTTCTCGGTAGACACCGATACCGTCGTGAAAGATATCAGAGGTTTTGCCATGGAGAATTTCATTGGCAGAGTCCACCGTTCCACCAAATGTTGTGTACATGCATTGTCTTGGGGGAAGGAGAAATGAGCAAACGGTCACACGAGAGAAGGGTGAGAGGAGCAGGCTTACTGTCCCATGCAAACCCCCAAGATGGGAATTTTGCCAGCAAAATATTTGATGGCCTCGCTGCTGATACCAGAGTCCGTCAATGGGTGGCCTGGGCCAGGTGATACCACAAGTTGAGTTGGATTTTTGGCGATCAGCTCGGCTAGGGTGATCTTGTCATTGCGAACTACTTGAACGGTGGCACCTTCAAGAAAGAGATACTGGGAAACATTGTATGTGAAGGAGTCATAGTTGTCGATGAGAATCAAGTTGGAAGCGTGGGGAAGCTGAGGTTGCGGATCGTCATGGCTAAGCACCGTGGCTTGGAAGGTGGTTGAAGACGGTGGCATCTGGCCGACGATTTGAGTATTTCCCACTCAATTGGAGAAGACCAATCAACCGTAAGAGAACCACCCCCCTTCCAAAAACCAAAAACTCAAATTGGAGAAATGTGAATGGGTTTCGTACAGGTTGGAATTCGGTTGGAAGGGCAGTAGCGATGATTTTCTGGAGTAGTTACTAGATGAAGTGTTTTTTTTTTTTTTTTTTTTTTTTTTTTTTTTTTTTTTGAAGTGAAGAATGAGTCGAATTGGTCGTTCAAAGTCGACGTGCAACGTTACCCGAGTTTAAGTTTGGATCTGTTGGATTGATTGATTGATTAAGCCGAAAAGGCTGGTCGCAGATTCTCTTTCTCTGGTCTTTAACCTGATAACTCGTGGCGCGGGTGATAAAAAAAAAAAGGAAAAGACGTCGGACCGTGACCCGAATCTAGGTTTTCTAGCTAAGTAGGTAAGTACTAATTCGCTTGAATGAATGCGTCTGTCGCACATAATATTTGTTGGAGTTCCGATATCGCGATGATTCTACAATAGCTAGCTCTACAGTATCAGGCGTAGGAAACCGTAAACCCCCCCCTCTTTGAAGCTTTCACCGTCCAGAGCTGATCATCCAGAAGCTCATATACATAGTATACTTCAGTACTTACTTACTAAGTAAGTATATACCATATATACTTAAGTACTTACGTACTTTAATCGGATATTATACAAGCCATATCGGGTGGCTTGCCTCGGCCGTTGATTGGACGATCCAACCCACGCGCACTCCACCACCAACCACACGTCGCAAGCGGAAACCATCACCAGCCTCTTTCCCTCACCACTTTTCATTTCGTTCGGCTTCCTTCTTCACGCGTCTTTGTCACTGCCGTCGTCCATTCAGCTCTGCCGAGCTACTAAGGTAACACGACGCGATTGATCGCGAGCTAATGTTTTACTCCACGACATCGTCGACAACCGCCCTTTCCCAATCCACTTGATCCTCTCTATTCACGCAATCCTCTCAAACATGGCCGCGAATGGTGTATCTCCTGCCACTCGGCACTTGTCGAGCAAAACTTTCGATTCTGCTATCGAAGATGCCCTGAAAAACAATACACCTCTGCTGTCAGTCCCCGCCCGTTGCCTTCTCCCGCGTTCACTAGATCGTTCATCTGGCTAACCGTAAACCCCACAGATCATGGAGGTCGGCTCTGTATCGTTTGACCACCCCTTCGCGCTCCGCTGTCGCCATTCGAAATTTGAAAAACTGGCTGCTCTCAGCCCCTCAATTGGCGTCTTTTACAAGTTCATATGCCATGACCCCTGGGCCGAATACTGCTAGCAAGCAGGCTTTCGATACAAAAACCGCTATGATCAATATAACAGCCGACACTGTACTCCCAATCGCGGACATAAAAAAGGACGCTTTGCAACTCAGCAAGGTCATGGATCTTGACGAGCTCGAGGCGCTGAGAATTTGTATCCTAGAGTTCCAGGAAAGAAGTCCCTCTCTGTCCTCTAATTCAGACATAACTACATCTACCGATGACCCACCGTCCCTCCTGGCAATGTCCATGTTCGCCAAATCTACCACCAGGCCGGCCACTGGAACCAACAAAAGCTCCACCCAGGAAAATGCGAGGACCTCTCGCCAAGTCAAGCTGTACTTTTCTGAACGAAGATACAAACTGAAAGTTGCCTCCGCTCTAATTCGAATTATTGTTGATCACGACCCAAAGTCTCCTCGGAAAAACCCATTTTACTTAACAGCAAAGAAAATTCTGAAGACAATGGTTGACGAGGGAAAGAGAGACGGCAAGAGAGGGTTCGTGGAGTCGTTAATCAAGGATATCGGTCAAACTATGACTTCGAGCAAAATACCAAAGTATTATGTCGAAGGAAGAATGCAGTACGAAATGTTGAAAGGACGAGAGGAGTGGGAGCGGCAGGTACGATGCTCATCCTTCACGAAAATTTCCTAGAAACTCATCTGACAATTTACCAGATCCTAGTCAATATATATCATTCATTGCAATTTCTTTTTTTGTTGACTTATGGACCTATATCTCCCTCCGGCCCAATTGTTTCTAGCTGGTACCAGTGTATGGGAGCTACCGGTTTTCTAACAGACCAGAAATTTGTATGAGTTCCAATCCGCACACCTTGGATTCGTTGTTACTAATAATAACTGCTATAATAGCTGAGTAAGCCATTCAATGCTGCGCATCAAAATATGGTCAACTCGATAATTCCTTTGGGGGCAATAATATCGCTCGAAATGCTTTCTGTGAGATCGATGGAGATCCTCATCAACGGAGCCCTCCCAGAAAATCTGAACAAGGACATTGACCCATCCGCGTCATTTTACCTTGAGGATGCAGAAGCTGCCAACTTAGTCCATGATGTCCTTCTGGAATATGTGGGGGAGAAATGTTACTTACCAGCTGCATTGGCAGGCTGGGCATGGGCCATAATCTTGACAACATATGACAACAATCTCGAAGAATCCGAGGGTGCATCCGGTAGCAATCTAATTCTCACTCGAAGTCAGAAAACTCTGGGTGCCATTATGGCGTCTTCAACCCAAGCTGAAGGTCCCGCTCTTTTCATTGCAAAAAAGGCGCTCAAGTCCAATTTATTGAGCACGATCGAAAATTTTGTTCATGGTGTCTCGGCTGGTAGTGGTTGGTCGATACAAGTGGAGGAGGATGGCGAGAAGATGCGACATATCCTTGCTGAGTTGATGCGAGTTGGTATGGATTTACTCGACTGGGACACCAAAGCAATACAAGCATTCATATCCACACACACTGAAAAGCACCCCCTAACATTGTCTCGTGAGGACGAGTCGGCTTTTGCAGACGATGCAGACGGAGAGACCCAAGAGGGAGAAATGCCAAGTTCGCTTGAAGTCGTGAAAGCAGCCGGGGATTCGCTCTCGCGCAATGTTTGGTCCGACAAAGTGGCAGCCGAAAAGACGGTGCACACGGCAAGAGCGCGTTTTCCATACGAAAGCCTTCCTTTCTGCGCTATCCTGAACGCCACGACACCACGTAAAATTGTTGATGAGCCCTATAACCTGAGCCTCAAATATCTCGAGGATTACATGGAATCTTTTACCTATGTTCTACCGGTTAATTTCCGTGGAACAGAAGTCGACGAAAATGATGCCAGTAAAATTGTTCTTCTTGAAGATCTAATGGTTGTTGAGGGACGGAGAGAAGATGGTGGGGGTGCATTCGTACTTCCAGCCGGTATATTTGGAAAAATCGTCAGCAGCAGCGTTAGCCCCCCGGTTGTGCGATGGGATTACAAGTATTCTGGCGTCGAGTTTCTAGGAAGACTACTGGAGAAGACTCTGCTTGATGAATCGTTCTTTGATTCGGCTCTGGCTATTGAGATTCTTGGGACGTTTGACAGTATCCTGGCGTCGTACCGTGACGTATCACAGAAGGCATCTGAGAATCTCGATGAGAATTATTCTGCAACAAAACTATTAGAGGATGCCAGCAACATCCTTGCGCCGAATAGTGATATAATTAGTGTCATACTGGACCTCTTCGAAGCTTCTTTGCCGTTTTCCGTTACCGCAAAGTCAGTTGATCTTTCATCTACCTGCCTGCGCGTCATTATTACCTTGATCGAAATCGTTCCTGGTAGAATATGGCCGCTCTTAGGTCGCTCTTCCCTCTTAGAAAGGAACGGGCGAGGCGGACTGCTTAGCAAAGTCCTCGAATCTGTGGAAATCGTCCAGGGCGACTACACATTTCTGCTAACTGCATTCTCGATGTATGAGACTCTATTATCCGATGCTATTGCCGGCGTGGTTTTCAGCGGTACGATTGGCTCCCCTGGCAGCATAGTTTCTGGCTCAGGAGTCGGTTCTGGGATAAGCAGGGAGATGCAAACTTCAATTCTTCAAGACTGGACGAGGTTCATGTGTTCCGTTTTCGAAAGTTTTACGACCTGGAAATATCTACACGTTACCCAGCGGCTTGCATTAAACTACAAGCTTTGCAAGACCTTTTCTCGAATCCTCGATACAGTCTACGGTGTGGCGTCTGATGAAGGTGAAGGGTATGGTCTTTTCGAAGGTTTGGCTTCTTCAGCATCGATAATTTGCGAGTTTTTCCTGAGCAAATCACAAACACCGTCGATCGACCCTTTGCTATTGTCTATAAATGAAGGCTTAGACACAATCGAATCCACAGTTCATAACCTCTTCATTGCAGATTGGATCACCACCGTCACAACCTCCCTAAAATTCGGTGCGACTGCGCTCAAAGTACAACACCTTCAGAAACGACCGCCGAGTTATTTAGAAAAGGCGCTCTATGAAAAATCGCTCGATCTTATCGCTTTGTATGAGGTGGACGAACACTACAGGAAACCTGTGATAGACATTTTGGACAGTCTAGTCAGTGGTTCCGATTTATGGGTTGGAGAGCCGCCGTCTATTCTTGGGTATATTCGACCCTCGGGAGCGAACCATTTGGTAGAATTACTGCAAAGACTGGGAGGTAGGTTGGGAGATGAAGAACTTGAGACTTTGATTTGGAAATTCTTTTGCAATGTTATCGCCAACAAACAGCAGGGCCTCTCAATTAAGCTGGTTACGGGGAACAACTTGGATATTCCGACATTTAAAAACGCAGCATCACCTCAGACCTCAGTCAAACCCGCAAAATCCATGTTGGCATTAGCATTAGAAATCCTCGTCAACATCAACGATCTGCCGGCACCTCTCCTGCTCTCAACCCTACAAGCTGTCTCGATAGCACAAGACTTCTGGGGCCCAATAATCACCCACCTTCCCGAATATCCGACGTTCCTCAAAGCAGTCACTGGCTATATTGAGAATCTAGATATAAAATACTCTGCGAGAACTTCCCAGGCGATCACTGAGAGTTGCAACCAAACTGCGGCTGCAGCTCATATTGCGCAAATCCTGACAATGCACTTGTACCAGTCGAGAACTACAAAGGCTCTGAGTCAAGATCCCAAAACCAAGCAATTCTTTGAATCCCTGCTATCGAAACTCAAATTCTACTTGGATAATGGCGTGAAAATTAGTGGCTATAAGCCAAGCATGCATGGCCTGCTCGCGTTCAACTTTCGAAATAAATGGCCTTGTTGTCATCTTGAAAATTTTCGGAAGAGCCCCATGCAAGAACGACAATATGGAGTGAACTACTTCTATGACATCGAATTGGCGGAACAAATTCTTAACTGGGATCGTGGATGGAACAACGTGACGACTCGAAAAGCCAGTAATAAAGTTGTTGAAACTCGGTCTGGCTTCAGAGTAGATGTTGAGTCGGTAAATCTCAATTTAGCATTAATAGACTCACAAGTGGTAAGAAAACTGTATTCAAAGATGCGGCAAAAGTCACAAAAGCATGCTAATATCATGGTATTTTAGTTTCTACTAGATATGTGGTCAAATCTTGCTCTTGAACTGACCTGCCACAAGCATTTCCAGACCATCGATGCGGTTACTGCTTTGCTAAAAATAGTGACTGATGCTTTGCAGGCCAGTATCAGCGAAGCAACTCCGCCTTCTATATCGGTTCTTCTAAATACAAAACGGACCAGCCTAGCATTCTCACTTTTCCGCCGACTGGAGACAATCAAGCTGCCTGACCCCCAAACCGCAACCCTGTTTATCACGGTCCTTGATGCGGTTTGGCAAGTTGTAGCAGCAGTTGAGTCAGACTTCCTCCAGAGTCTCAGTAAGGGAGGTGACGAAAACACTCGCAATCTCCTTCGATTATTATATACTGCTCTCCGGGCGACGCATAGAACCAACCATGAGCCTTCTCCAAAACTAATATATCTACTAGTTGGTGTATTTGACCTCGCGGTTGGGAGGGCTTTCAAGTCCCTAGCAAATGGAGCGTATGAGTCGTCTACAACTGCCAATGCGGGTGACATGCTTATTGTTATTGGCGTCATGCAAACCATACTATCCTTCAACGGGCTGGAACCAATTCATGAACACTTGGTAACGCATCTTTCGAATCATGGTACAATTCGCGTGGCCACTATTCTCTTCACATGGGCATCGAAATTGGTTGAAGCTCCAACAGAGCCAAATGCAATCCCTGATCCGCTTTACGGCGAGATCAGTATCATGTTTTTGGTGAAACTTTCGACATTGCCAATACTTGCTGAACAAGTAGCACTCAACTCAGTCTTCAACTCTTTGAGTGAAGGTGACCTAGCAATGAAGATTCAAGCAGGTCAGCTACTCCCAACTACAACACCTCGTTTGCACAACATATGGTCCAAGGGCTTCCTTCCTTTGCTCCTCAATGTTTTATTCGCCTTGAAAACCCGTATAGCCCCTGAGATTGGCATGTTCCTACGTTCCTTCAACCGACAGATCCTATTCACAATAACGTATCTCAACAAACCCGAATATGTTACTTTGTCACATCTTGAGGAAATAACGGATTTGACAGCCATTCTGATACTTCTAGATCGTATGGGTTCGTCGCCTGGCGAAGAGATTATGGATAGGATTAGATCTCTTGACAACGCCTGCGAGCAGATCATCAGTCATAAAGCATGGTTGTCGAAAGTTCTTGTGGCTACAAATTTGGAAGAAGATGCTTTATTACAGAACGGAGCAGAAGGAGGCAACAAATTAGCAGTGAAAGTTGCAGCTCAAGCCAGGATGATACAAAAACTAATTGCTGCCATGGATGGTGGAGATGAACAAATGAGCTAGATTTAAATACCGTCCCGTTATTAGAGGGGTTTTTTTCCCCCCTTGGGTGTATTTATATGTTGTTGGTTTGAATGTAATATAAGCAGCATTTGGTTAGCAAAAGGAAGCATAGGACCTTTTTTACTTGCTCTCGCCGTTCAACATTTATTTTGTTTCTGGAGTCCGTTTCCTCTAAGTTACAAGGCTAAAACGTAGGATCTTGTACCTTGGGTTACGTATCATTATGCGTAGTCAATTAGTTGCTTATCGAGTACAAGTTTTATATCCTCAGTACTATAGTAATATACATTGAATAGAATTTTTTTTTTACCCTTAGTAGCGACAAGGAGCACAGCCATGCTCAAACGTCAGTACCGATCTAAATAATTATAACGTACGAGTATAGAGTATAGAAATAAGTGATCAGAAAGTCCCAGCTCTTGATACTCGACCCCCTGGAGGATAGAAATCCAGCTAATCTAAAACTCCTTTATTTTCCTTATATAAACACCGAACAAAAAGCTTATGGTTATCTTCCTGTCTTTTCAACTAATTTATCCATTAATTTCTCCCCTACCCCATAAGCATCCACATTACCATGCCTGATATCCGATGACAGCCTCAGCATACTTTTAGCGGCTGATTTGAGCGCATCGACGGCTGAATGTTTGATAACGGCAGGAAGAGCTGTCGTAACTGGTTGCATATCAATTTTGACAAACAAGCTGCTAAATAAAAACTGTTCGCCCCCAACATCGTATAAAGGCAAGTGACGGTATCCTAAAAGAAACTTTAGTATGATGCCAGCGTATTAGAAACGAGAGTCCCTTACCTTGTGCAGCATTAGCTAGCTTGAGACAATAACTAGCTTTTAAGGTTCTATCACTATTCCCATCATCGTTGTAAACACCAAACCGAAGAAAAACAAGGCTCTCAAAGCGGGTTTCAACGGAGAATGATAGTTTTTCGTTCCAAGTAGGTGCGAACAAATTCCCTTTGACTACTTTAGTCCGGCGTCTTTGTGGTGCACCTAGTCCTGACATTCCACTAGACCCGCTCTTATCAATACCACCGTTTGCTGTGACTAGCCCCCTAGCCTTGTCGTCTGCGCTAAACACCTCGACCTCAACATAGGAATCAAGACAATCTCGATCCTTTCCTACCCGGGGTAATTGCTGTGCCGAAATGATTTCAATAGAGAAGCTGACAAGTTTTCGGCCTAGTTTCGCAGCAACATCTACAGGTACTGTATCGACCAAATGTTTGCTGCTTCTCAGCTCCAATGGCTTCAAAACATAGCCGGTCCGCTCAGAGACAGATGCAAACATAGCTTCATTGAGTTGGACACCAGCGTCGTATGTCTGCCAATTTAAAGCGACCATTTGGACACCGCGGCGCCAGAATGTGAGTGGATCAAAGTTGCGAGATGTTACTCTCCATCCCGAAGGATATACTCTCATCATATACCTCAAATTATGTTTCTCGAGCTGTGCCTTCTTATCCTTGTCTTTACAAAGACTGATGAAAGTTCTCTCAGCAAGAGAGAAGACGTGATTGAAACTCTTACTTTCTAGATAATCTGTCAGCCGAAAGGTCATGGAGCTCTACTTGCATTCGGATTCCTACCCGGTAATGAGAAATTTTTGAACTTTTGCCCTCGCATATATACCGCAAGTTCGCCAAGCTCCTTCGTGATTTTGCTAGCAGCTTGAGGGGGCCTGCGGAGACTATCACTCTGATGGCTACCACCTGATGTCCCCCCAATATCATCGCTGTCCTCCGTAGAGTTACTGCTGCTTGTTGCTGTGGTAATGCTAAAATCCTTCGGCGATTTACCTTTGTTCTGCGAGGGTATCGAAGATGCTCCAGGCATACTCTCATGTATATCGGAACTAAAGAGAACCAAGTCATCATGACCTTTGACTTTGATTAAAATCTTGTTTCTCAATTCCCTGGGAGAAGGTAGCGCCATGGGATTTGAGATCAATGGAGCTACGACCAACTTGTCACCCAATATCACCCGAAGATTTTCTGCCATGATGATTTGTTGCTCAATCCCACAATGCATTTCGAGCGAGAGTATGACGGGATATTGGCTTGTGACGAACGCATATTTGCCGATCGTTTGAATAACATCTGAGAATAGTACTTTAGATGTTAAGGTACGTCCATGTGTCACCACCGGTTTTCCATCATCGCCGTCCCAACAATCAATCTCAACGCAACGGCACCCACGTTGCAAAGTTCGGATATATCCTTCAATGGATGATTCGCCTGCAACTTGTCTTTCCAAAAGATAAGTATTGTGGGAGCTGGATATAAAATACTCGTTCAGAGGTCTATCAAGGTTTCTATCAAGTTCGCTTGAAACCTTGATTGGGGGGTTATACGTCGGAGATTGTAGGTAGTCGGTGAACCCTAACAACGATATTCTCTGTAATTCCATTTTCTCTCCAGTCTTTTCAGCCGCGTTTTGGGAACGTTTAACAAGCTTCTTGAAGATAACTGAGATCCGTTGTTCGTCCTGTTCAAGATCCTCCTTTTGAACACCTTTCAGAAAATTATGAAACTCCTCTTCTCGCATCCCTGTTTTTGGATCTTCAACAGCCATTTCCCATATTCGATGAATATCTGTCCGTTCTTTCAAGATCCTCACGAAGTTTTGGAACTGCTCAAACGTCAGGAACCCAGTTTTATTGCTGTCCGCTCGATCGAATCTAGAACGCAGATACTGGCGAGAACAATTAACTTGCATTCGACGACATAGCCGTTCTACTTCCTCGAACGAGAGTTTCTCGTCTTTCCTGTCGAGAGAGCTGGAGCTCACTTGGCTTGAGATCTCACGTTTCCAGTGATTTCCCAAGACCTTTTCCCCTTGCGTTGCTATTCCGGCCATCAGTTCAGTCCGATAGTTTAACAAAGCTTCCAAGGTCTCGGTCCATACTTGGAAAAGCTCTTTATTGGGCGCGACGAGGTGAAGAGTTCGAAGGCGTCCGTTCTCAACATGTTCCGAATAGATGACGGTAATCCAGCGATCTTCGAACTCAGATGTAATATGAAATCCTTCCCGGTAGTTTCTTGCATTCTCTCCTGTCCTAATCTCTTTGACGTCGTCAAGGTAGAGACGAGCGGATGGCTTCAAAGGGTCCCATGTGATCCGCGCAGTATTCGATTCCAAAACAAAGTACCGTAGTGTCTTTTTTCGTTTGGTCACACGAGTCATAGGAGTACCGGTCTGTAAGAGCATAGGTATCTCCGGTGGGCCTTCCTCAGGGGGTACGGACTCTGGGGCATCCAGGACATTGCTAGGTCGATGACTGCCAGCCTCGCTAGAACAGCTATCTGGGAAAGGTGCCAGGGAATAATCATGCAAGTTTGTGTCCGATGATAAAGGATCGGATTCGCTAGCATTGCTATTACTCCTGTGCCTCATCACAACTGGACCGTGAGAATCGTCACGTTCGTTCGCTGAAGTTGAACGCCGACGGGAAAGTTTATTTGCAGCCCCTCGAGATAGTCTTCTGATTATGCTCGGTTTCGTTGAATTACTGGAGCTTAAAACATCGCTCACAGCACTGGTTCCGGGAGGTAATGATAATGTTGAGAACACTGGGGCCGAATAGGTCCTGGGTCGTAATGGTTCGGGAGTGGCGGTTGGGGTTAGTGATAGGCTTGGATTGTGTAGAGATACCTTTCGATGCGGCGGCTTGTCTCGCTGCTTTGGGGTGGGTTGATCAGAGACGTTTTCTGCCATTAGGTGGGGAATCGCGCTTGGAGGCATTGGGAGGCCTTGCAGCTGCGGCTGCGGCTGCTGGGCCGAAACATTTGTATTGCTCGAGACATTGGCGGGAAATCTAGGTGATCCGATGATCATGGAAGCTCGCGATGTTGACATGTGCCCATCCATTGGCATCCGGATATGTTGGCAGACACAGCCGTGGTATCCACCCAGAAATTTGATAAAATGGAATGGGAGTAGCCAAATTTGTAGAAAGTGGCACACTCGATGGAGGAATGCAAAAAGGTCCTGTAAAGTCACAGTCGATAGCAGTATACAAATGCAGATTGGTTGGACAGTTACGATGAGAGAACCAAGCCTAGACGCTGTGAGAACGTAGGCTTGGAATAACAGCGACACCAAAAATTTTGATTTATCCAAAAGTTACTGGAATTACTATCTTTTTTGAGAACATTGTTAACCACCGGTCATAGTATATTGACTTTCCCCGATAATTCGATGAAAAAATCAATTGCGATACTGAGAATGTATGTACCTACTGGTTTTAATACCGATGATATGATACGATATACGTGCAGGCTTTATGTGTTGCGGGATGCTCTGCGTCTTGGGCTTGGTCTCGTATGCCCAGTGCACCCGAAAGATGTAATATGGTTGCTAATGATCGAGCAAGGACAAGACGAGGATTATATGGATGGACTCGGCATCTACTTCGACTCTGAACGTAAATTAGGTTTTGGTAATTATGCAACGGTCCTCGACGAGGCGGTAATCGGGTTCTGTATTCAGTATACGAACAAGATAAACCATGTCGTGTGGGCTTTTTTCTACGTGCGCGTGGGAGCTGTGTTTCTAGAGCTTCGTGAACAGGAGTGTTTTTTGTCAAAGGGCCTTGCTTTCCCCTACCTGCGGAATAAATCTAGAAAGTTGAAAGGAAAGAAAGGTGCGCTGATTCGGTAGATGGGTGTCTAAAGATGGATTCGGCTCCTCACTTAAGATGAGAGCCGGCCGCGTCCGAGACGGGGCATCCGAGATGGAGCATGTTGAAGTCTTCGGTGTTTTGCAGAGGGGACGAGGCCGTGGCAGCTGTATTACAATATATCCCTCCCCGAGCTCTCGACCCAAGTGTTTTCTCGATGTGGGACACTTCAACAAGTGGAAGCGGCACCCCAGCGACGGATAAGATGTTTGGCTGTGAGCCAAAAGAGCGATCATTCGTTCTAACTTTATATAAGGCAACAGCGAATCATGATGCAGATGCGAAGACGAACAGGCGGGGACGACGGAGAACCAGCGTCATGGTCCCCCGCTCCTAGGCACTGCAAGGCATCGGACGAAAGAGCAGTCAATTTTTCAGCTCTACAAATCAAGCTCATCAACAACCCCGTCAGCAGAACCCCAAAGCAAGCAAGTAAGCAGGAACGACATACTGACAATTCCGAGAACCGGACAGGGTCTCACCTGCATGCCAAAGCAGCAGAAACAGCAAGCAAGCTCGACCGATCTGGGGAACGAGGTGGTGTGAGATGTGGTGGACTTTCTATCTCGTTTGAATATGAATACTTAAATAAATGACGGGACCCCACGCCAACCAACGCCAGAAATAACAACAATAACCGCTTCCTCGAAAGGCTAACTGGTTTAAGCTCAGCCGAACCAAACGGATCAAACCCGCACCAGTTAGCCCGCAGGCGGAAGGCATTGGCTTGGCTTTCTCGAATATTACGTGGAAAGGCAGAGCTGAAGGCAGCCCGGAAGCTTTCACCGAGCGTGGGATGCAACTTACTTAGCCTCCAAAGGTCGCATCTTGTGAAAGGCCCTGTCGATACCCCTCCACTCTTTGGCGCAGTTTCCTCGCCATGACATCGTGGCCCAAATGACACTTTCAGCTCAACGGAATTTGATTTTCTGGATAGAAAGTGAAATGAATGACCTTCTCCACCGACCACAGCCGTCTATTTTTTATTTCAAATTACAGTTGTACAATCGTACAAAGGGAGGAGGGGTTATTCTTTCTAGGTAGCAGATACTTGTGCCCGCTGAAGCTGACCGCGTGATTGTGCAAGTCCATGAAATAACAAGACGGTGAGACGCAAATGAGTCAGAGGAATTCTCGGTGTATACATGTATGATACGAACATATTGCGATATCAAGAAATTTCATCAGCGAGCAACTGGTTCATCTTACTTGGAGGTGCTGACGAACCCACCAGAGAAGCACAAAGCTTCCGTCGTGCAAAGCGCAGGCTACGGAGTGGTCTCGAGGTACCCCGCTACGGAGACAAAATTTTGATCGCGTTACTGGTTCTCCGCTACGCTTTGAAAGGCGAGTTTTTATCATTTACTTAAGGACTTAAGTACTTATTATTTCATTTTCCTTTTCCTTTTTTTTTGGTTTGCAAGGGATTTGTTGTTAGTGCTAGTTTACGAGATTAATTCAGGTGGATTCGTGTATATTAATCCGCTTAACAATCTACGTATTTGGCTTTTAGGATCAAAACATGTAAATAACCTCTCTCTCCTTTTAACCCGTTTTCAATCGCTTTTCACGTTCGATAGCGGGAAATTATAGGCCGGGGCAGGACAACGAACGGCGTAAAACTAAGCTCGCAACCCTTCTGGATTTTGCCGAGGTAACTGGGAGAGCCGGGAGAGAGAGATGGAATGGTTCGCGAAACATTACCAGCATATAAAGTGACTAAGTCCATACATGGAGGACGCGCATTAGAGCAAGAGAACAAATCCCAAAGTTTCAAGACCGCTATACGATGGCTCTACCCATAACAGCAGTTTTATTTGATATAGGTGGCGTAGTGGTATTGACCTCCTCCTTCACTTGACTTGATTGAGCCCGAACGCTGACGGAAATGGTATAATAATTAAGGTTCGCTCGCCATTGCTCGCAAGTAAGCCATTTATGAAATTAATAGAAGCCATGAAAGACAGTCCAAAGGACGCGGTGCCTGGGGGGACTTTTATAATAATAATTGGCTTGATGCCGGGTTTGACTGGCTAGTTGAGAAATACGAGACCGAAATGAGCATCCCTCTGGGTTATATAAATTGGAACATCTATCACTGCGGCTCGGATTCAGCCTGGAAACGACTCGAAAGGAACGAGATCAGCATGGACGAGACGTTTTTTGCTGCATTTCAGGCTGAGCTGAATGAGCCAAATATGTGGGCGCGGTATCACAAAGAGAAGGGTTTAGCGCCTCAATCTGTTCCTCAGATAGATGGGAAATGGCTTTTCTGGGAGATGATGAGGTGGGTTTCTGTATTTCTTTTTCGTCATTTTTTCGAGAATGCACACCCATCTCGTTTGATGCTGAACTTAGCCGGGAATGCGTTGGATCCACCCTAGAATGTCCCGAGAGTACAATCCCTCGATGGTTACCGCGATTGCAAGATTAAGGGAGAAGAGAAAATACAAAATAGGTAAGATTATTGTGGATGAGCCTTTTCCCCCTTCACCTCACGCATTCCAGAGCATTCTAAGAAAGTGAAACCAGGCGCCTTGACAAACAATTATGTGTTCCCTGAGGGTCATCCCTACAGAGAGGAGGGTCAGACAAAGGCTCTCTTTGACGTATATATTGCAAGTGCAGAAATAGGAATGCGGAAGCCGGAACATCGGTGAGCTAGAGCCTACATACTAGGGGTCGAAATTTCTTTTTCTTTCTTTTTTTTTTTTTTTCCTCCCCTGGATGTGGTGTGACTTACGATCCGCGCCGTGATATCAGGATTTTTGAGTATGCAACCAAAGCGCTAGGCGTGGAGAATGCTTCGCAAATTGTCTTTCTCGATGACCTTGGTGGAAACCTCAAAGCGGCTAAGGAGATGGGTCTTCGAACTATCAGAGTACCGATTCACGAAACGGAACAGGCAGTCCGTCAACTTGAGGAGATGCTAGGTGAGGATCTTTCCTCGTCACCGTCTTCTAAAATCTAAATGAAGTGAAGGAGGAACAAACGGGCAAATCAATACAAACAAACTTTGCAATGAGCGGCTTTCGAGTCGACCAGATTGTCTAAGGGGTGGCGAGATGTTATTTTTATTATAATTATAATTATAATAATAATAATAATAATAATATTATTATTATTATTATTATTATTATTTAAAGTATTTTATTTTATTTTGGGGGGCAAAAAAAGTCGACCATTCTTCAAAAGCCAATCGAAGCGGCAAGTCTGGATAACATGGATAACCTGATAAGCAAAGGTGACAACAAGACTAAAGCAAAGGCTGGTTAGAAAGCTCAGATGTATTGCCCGACCTGCGTGGGTACATGGACGTACCTCCATGCACATGTGCCAAACAAACAGCTATCCCCTGTATGTACATTACATTCGACAAATGGATAAACCCAATATAACATAACCTCGCCTCCTCTTTCAATTCGTCTCGCAGAAGTTCAACCGTACCGATTCCTTCCAAAACGAGCATGTGGCTTTCGAGAGCCGGGATGCCATCGACAGGAGCAAAGGCTATCCCGAATGTGTACGCTGATGTGCACATGCATAGACATGGATAGCACATTTGCGAGTGGTGAATGTCCCATGTTTTGGTGACATCTTGGGGACAAATACTCCGTTGTGCATTGACAAGTGTCAGTGCCGACATGAGACGAAACCTTTTTTTTTTTCTCCCTCGCCGAAAAGTGGAGTCTTTCGGGTTCCCATTGGAAGCCAGAGAATCCCAAGAATACCCGAATGGAGGCTAAGAATAACCAGGGCAAGTCTCCAGACGATCAATCAACGTTGCAACACCATGATTGGAAACTGGGGAAATTCTCGACAGATGTGGCTAGCTGCGAAGCCTTGAGGGAGCTCGGGAGTGGAAAGGCGGAGGCCTCGTGTTCTTTTCTTTTTCAGATCGATCATTTGCTTCTTTCTGTTTTTCGTCTAAAGCCTTAAGATCGTTTGAAGCGAGTCAGCCCATGCTTCTGTGCTGCTGGAACCAATCAAGGGAGACAACAGTCATTTTGGAGACATTTATCCTGGTCCATGCATGAGCGGTCCTCCTCGGGTACCCAATTCTGATTCTGCCAGACATTCCATTCCTTGGGTTCTTTGGCCTGGGCCACTCAAATGTTTCCGCCTGTGTCAGAGCGTCACTGTTTCCCAAACCATCGCCCTAGCCCTTGGATTTTTCGAAACCGTCAAGAGAACTGGGCTACGGTTTCATCACCAATCAGAACAAGTTTTTTGCCGTTAATTGCGAGTTTGATAATAACAAACATCATCAGGCGGGTAGGCACTTTTGTCGATTCGAACTTGCTTGCGTGGCGCGTGGAGTGCCCCACAATCTCGCACTCTGCCTGTCTTTTATATACCAGGATAGAAAGCAAAAAACAAAATCGAATGAAAACTCGTCATCGACAAGGCCGGAAAGATGGTGGAGAGATATTCTCATCAGCCTGCTGACTAGGAATCAATGCCACCGACTTTTAGTTTCGAGATTTGAACACTGCAAGGATGCAGGGTCGGAGAACCTACATGTACGAAGTACCCTTGCACTCATTCTATTCGTGCTTACAAAAATGCAAGCTGAATAAATCCGTCTGCATCAAGGGAAGCGCCGGGTGATTTGACGAAATGGCACTAGCGATGGCCAAATTTTCCATGGGGTGCCTCGAATTGAAGTAGGTATAATTCCAGAAAGTAAGGTTAAGCTTCTTAGCCCGCATTCTTCTCTTACTTTGCATATCCATGCTCAATTATTGTCCATGTGTGTTCGGATAGATGTTTAACAAGTACAAGGTACATGACACCCTGGCTGCGTGATTGAGGACTTTCCCTTACACACAAAGCCTCCTGCTTGTCGGAACTTGCTTGGGTACGTTGGTTGACATTTTGTTTAGTCTGCATCCAGGTCTCACAAGAAGTGCAGTGTATCTGCTCTGGCTTGCTCATTCCCTTCCATGTTAATACCTGTTCATATTGCATTCGATTTGATAGAGTCGCATTAAAGCACCCATTTTCTTTCTTTCTTTCTTTTTCTCCCTTCCTCTCTTATTCTTTTCTTTTTTTAACAAAATAAAAATAAAAATTAATATAATAGAATAAAAAAAAATTAAACTTGAGCATCTCTTCCGCTTAATCCTTTTTTTCACCTTGCCAGCAAAATTCATCGATATACCAAAATCGACGTACATCCGCCATAGATTCACAGGAAGCAAATATACGGTCGAATTCCATAAGACTATATCCAACCAAAGACACAATCACTTTGAACAACCCGATAAATCATATTTCTTATCGACAAGTCATGGTCTTCACTTCCTCCAGAAATAACAACTACCCTTACGAATTTAGCTGTATGGAACAGAAGGAAGTTTATTATGGAAGCTATCCTGCATACAATTTAGACCAAATCTCGGTCACGAAATCTGTGCCTTCCGACCAATATCACACATGTCCTGAGTCTATGGAAGGATGGGCATACTCGAACTGGAACGCCACGCCGGAAGGAATGATCGGCTATTGTTCTGAGAGCCAGCAAATGCTACAAGAGCCATACCCTAATGGATATTCCCTTGACCCCACAGCAGCAATATATATGACCGGATATCATGCAATGGAGTACGATTTTTCTGTCAACTTCGATGGGTCATGCCGAACTGATCTCTGTCCGTCCTCTCGGATATATATGTCTCCATACGGCGATATCGAGCAGTGCACTCAGTATCCGCAGGCTTCTTGGTCACCCTCGGAACCATCCGTGGCCTCTCTATCACCTCCCTATGACTGCAACTGGGGTCAAACAGATTCCATAAAGGCTGTTCCCGATTATGATGATCCGAACGAGGAGGTTCTGCAAGGTTTGGGATTATACGACTGTCCAGAGCTTGCGCCCAAAGACAAATCATCCGGAGGCTTTGGAAGTTTTGACGTGCAATACACAAGCCAAGGAAGAGGCTTGAAGCTCGAAGAGAGCTTTGAGCTCACGGAGGGCTATTTCCAGAACAACGAAGATTCCGAATAGCTTTGTCTGCTTGGTGATTTTTTTTTTTTTTTTTTCGTTTCTATTCTTTTCTTACTTGCTTGGCCCGCTTTCTCTTTTCTATATTGTCTCTTCTATTGGATACCTGCAGCACTTTAGCGTTTTTCCAGCTTATTGGAGTTATTTGTCTCTTTTCCAAAGCCATATTTCGAAAATGTGGTTCTTTTATTTCTTATTTTCTCTGCTAAGAGTTGATGCAGAAGAAAAGTTTTTTGTTTTGAACCATTGCAAAGATACCCATCCTGGATTCCCTCGATATTGTAGGATTTGTAGCATATAAAGGCGTTTATATTTTTCTTTTGTTGTCTATCCTCCCAAGCGTAGTTGCTCTCATATATAAACGTTCTATTTAGCCTTTCACGGGCGTTCTCCCGGGTCCTCCCCCGTATTTGTAAGCCGATGTTGTTGAAATGCTCAAGATGGACAGATGTTTTCGTAAAGATTGCATAGTGTATGACACCAAGAGTCAATTTCAGGCTCCACACAATGAAAAATAAAATTCATACATCTGCCGTTACGATTAGAGCAGATCCTTCTTTTTGGCCGTACGTGTGTATTGGTTCAGGCGCCATTCCGTATCAGCGTCTTTATTTTCTGCTGTTCCAAGTCGTATTTCGAATAGCTGTTATGAAGTCAGCATCTATGTCTTAAGACAACAAAAAGACAAGGCATCGATCCTTACTTTCATTTCCATCCGTGGGCCAACCTCCGCAAGCTCTACACCCTTCGGGCCCGTCTTCACATAGACATGGTGACGAACGCTGATATAGTCTCCTTCCGTTAATGCAAACGTCACAACTCGTGCGCTGTCCTTTTTGACACCAGGTGGAAACAAATGCTTGAGTATTGTGACAACTCTCTTTCCAAGAGGCGTTGAAAATCCCTCGAAGATCAGATGCGGGTAAGCTTCAGAAACGGTTCCGCGGGCTGAGTTGTCAATGTCGTGGCGTAGTACGACATTGTGTAAGGAGAACATAGCTGTAGGGCCGTGAGGGAAATGAGAAACCGTCAGTGCAGTGGGAACACCTCGATGTTCATGCAGCAGGAGGAGATCCGACATCGAAGTTGCCATGCAAGATGCGGCTAGCTGAGGGAGAACCGTATTGCCACGATTGAGGCGTATGGAAGTGGGAAATAGAAGCCTCATTTCCTATTCGAACCGAAACTTGGTATTAGATCAATGTTACAAGATACTTGGGATTTCATCCTACGAGATGCTGCTTACCTTCGCGAATTGCATCAACCGACTGCTTGGATCCCTGCTGGTTGTAATGAGAAGCTTGGGTTCTGCAATCCCACTGAGGGCGTCGTATTCATCATCCACCAACTCTTCCTCGTTTTCTTCATTCTTTCGGTTCGATTCGTCGAATTTGTAGTCATTGCGAAGCTTTCCATCATCGGCAATATCCTTGGGTAGAGGTTTGCCTGATGCGAGCGATGCCCTCAGTTTGGCACGGCGGTCAGCAATGGCGGCATCCTGAACAGCGAGCTGTTTTTTATAGAGATACTCTCTTCTCTGACGGGCTGTTCTGCGAATCATTCTTGGGAAATAGGATGGCGGGCGTATTCGCGGTTCGAGGATGTCCTTTGATGGCGCGCGCTGTCGCTCATAGAAAAAAAAGTTTCGTCTGCGACAAGCTCATCTTAGCGCCAAGGGATCGGAAATCCAGAAATCCATCTGATAAGATAATTGATCTCTGACTTCACGTGACTATGATAAACATTTTTTAGGGCTTGCACAACACACACAAAAGCCACAATCAAAAAAAATTACCTTGCGAAGGGTATACTTATATCCAACTCTGGCAACGAGACTATATCCAACCACGAAATTGGGATCTTTGCCCTCTCCAATAACAACAACATCATCGTCGTCGGTATCACTAACCTAGCACAGGTAAACCTCATCAAAATGGTAAATTCCTCTTTGCTACTGTATTCTCTAGTTTAGCTTGATCTGACTCCTTTCTTATTAGCCTTTCACCAAACTCGTCAAGAACTCAGCCTACTACAGGTGTGTTTAATGTCCCCAAACCGCATTTCTCCCTTCCTCGAGGAAGAGAGGGCGAGGGACTGGGTTTCATGAGAAACTTTATTCTCGTCTAGACGGCCCAATACATCTCCTTCTAAGACGTGGCTTTGTGCCATATCCTTTTGGAAATTATTTCTAGACTAACACGGTTACTTTAACTACGTAGTCGTTTCCAGACGAAATATCGTCGACGACGTGAGGGGAAAACTGATTACTATGCTCGCAAGAGATTAATCACTCAAGCCAAAAACAAATATGCTGCTCCAAAGTACCGTCTAGTTGTTCGATGTATGTATTCACCTAATTCTATCCGCGTTCGGAGACCAACTTCGGTGTAACACTGTTTTATCGTCATAGTCACCAATAGAGACATCGTCTGCCAAATCATCCAGTCCGAGCTTAACGGCGACAAGGTCTTCGCTGCCGCTTATGCCCATGAATTGAAACGATATGGTATCAGCCACGGCCTTACCAACTGGGCTGCCGCATACGCTACCGGTCTTCTCCTCGCCCGCCGTACCTTGAAGAAACTTGAACTCGACGAAACTTTCGCTGGCGTTGAGGAAGTTGACGGAGAGTTCACTCTTACAGAAGCTGCCGAGGGTGAAGACGGCGAGAGCCGTCGTCCTTTCAAGTGCTTCTTGGATGTTGGTCTTGCTAGGACTTCCACTGGTGCTCGTGTCTTCGGCGCCATGAAGGGTGCTTCTGACGGTGGTCTCTATGTCCCACACTCACCGAGCCGTTTCCCGGGCTACGACATTGAAACCAAAGAATTGGACGCTGAAACCCTCCGCAAGTATATTTTTGGTGGTCACGTTGCCGAGTACATGGAAACCTTGGCCGACGACGATGAGGAAAGATATAAATCGCAGTTCCAAAAGTACATCGACGACGAGAAAGAGTCAGATGCTTTGGAGGAGATGTATACTGAGGCTCACGCTAAGATTCGAGAGGATCCTTTCATGGAGGACCCAGACAAGGCTGAGGCTAAGGACTGGAAGGTTGAGAGTTTGAAGTATAGGAAGAAGAAGTTGAGCAAGGAGGAGAAGGTACAGAGAGTCAAGGCCAAGATTGCAGAACTCAAGGCCGCCCAGTAAATGACTGCGCTAGGCTTCTTCTCTCCATTTTGATTGCCTTATAAGTTGCGAAATATTCTTCGTGTTTATATTTTTCTATCCTTGACCTAAAAGAAACCTTTGCAAGAGCATTGGTATTTTCCAAGGACACGCTCATCCATTTTTCTCTTCTTATTTTCCCAGCATCGCGTATATATGGCGTTTCGGGATGGTTTCTTTACACTGTATTTAATGCCCATGAATGACGATGAAGCTTCAGAACCTTAGGGACCCTGAGGGCTGTATCTCTGCGTAGCTCGATTTGCTATGTCCATGTAAATACAGAATCTTGAATCAAATCCCGCAACTCCAAACACTCTTGAACTAGAAACAGACCAAATGCACTTGAATTAGGAACAGATAAAATAATATAAATCGTAAGAGGAGTAAAATAAGAAGCGCCCAAGATTTTGGGATCTTCGTAGATTTTATGGAAATCAATTTGCGCCTCTTGGCGCCTTCTTCAGATCCTTCTTTGCTTTAGCATCGATTTTCGCTTTCTTCTTTTTCTCTGCGGTCTTCTCTTCGTTTTTACGTTTCATGTTGGCAATCTCTGCATCCGTTTTCGGGAGGATTTTGAAAAAGCCTTCAAGGCGTGCTGTGTACAAAATTAGCTTATATTCGAGCAAACCATATTCGGGCAAGGTGTTACTTGCATTGTTGAGCAGTTGCAAGATTTTTTGTCAGCCTAGTTGCACCGCTTCTAACTCTGTCCTCATTGAATCCTTTATCTCCAACCAAAAACTTAACCAATCCTTCTGTGTCAGGGGCCTCCCATTTGAAATCACAGTCATCTGCGGCCACCACTTCAGGGTTCATCAGTAGCTCCCGAGCGTCTTGATATGGGAAATACTCTGGAACTTTGTACTTTTCTTTATCGAGAGTTTCGATTACTTTCTCGATGGATTTATGTTGGCGGATGAGTTTAAGAGCGGTGGTTGGGCCGATTTTTGGGATGGTATCGCAATAGTCGCATCCGAGAAGAATACAAAGATCTATGAATTGCTCTCGGGTCATGTCCAATCCTGCCATCACTCTGTCTAAATGGATTTCCTGAATGGGTTGTTTACGTTGTTCGCTGAATGTGAGATGACGAAGCAGGATGGGTGTCTCAAAACATAGTGTGTCCATATCTTCCGAAGCAGCAGCATATACCTGAGGCATGTCAATAGAGATCCTTTAGCGTAACCATGGGAGCTATTTGTACCTTGCCAGCTTTCGCTAAGATGGCACATTGGGCCTCAGCTTCACAAGGTGCATCTAGATACGGGATGCCCATAAGCTTTAGCAAAGTTTTACATTCTTCATTGTGCTCTCTTGTGACCCGAACAGTTCTTCGTGAAAATTTTTCGATCTCTTCCGCCGTACCGACTTCTTTCGCCTCTTCGTGTGCCTCCTGGGCCTCGAACTTTCGAGCTGTACGTTTCGCGAGTTCGCCTGATTTGAGAGTTGGTGGTTTGCCGTCGAAAACATAGAGAGGTTTAATTCCATTATCGACCATTCGTAACGTGCGATAGAACATTCCCATGAGATGAGAGGTAGTCTCGCCAGTTTCTGAGGTCAAAACTTGACCTTCTGATCTGACGGCGATCAGAAAACTGTAGATGCTCATGGAGGCATCCTAGGAGCAGTTAGCGACGAGTTTGAAGGCAGGGAAATTTGATATTTCACAGTAAAATCGCTTCAACTGACAATAGCGACTTTGCGGCCAAAGTGGTTCTTGATCTCGCCATTTTTGATAGCATCAGGTGCTTCATCCGAGATGACCTGGTAAAGCTCTAGTGAAGATTTAGATTAACACAACGTCATGGTGAGGTATTAATATCGTGGAAATCATCATACGTTTAATTCCCATGGTTGGTGATCGTAATTTCTGGACCAAAACCTTTTGAGAATTTGGAATACTGGAGGAAGTGTACCAAAGGCCGATATTTATGTTGTTCGCATGGGTCGTAGTTCTGGTGCTGGCAGAAAGGACCAGCGGTTGTGGGACTTGTGAAAGTAACTGAGTCAAGCGCGCCTGAAATGACGCGTTGTGGGTGTGCGCGCCAGACTCCCTGTGTTGTGCAGGTACGTATTGGGTGGTCTCGGTCGCCAGACAACACGAAGTTCATATATTGGGTCAGAGTAAGGAGGGTTTGCCGAGATTAATATTGGGTCCAGACTAAGTGCTTAAGTAATTATTAGCGCGCCGGGATGGTTCGCAGGGAGCCGGTCGTTGTCCGTTACTCGAAAAGGAAGAACCCCAAATAACCTAGGTTAACAAACCTGGTATAAATATTATAAATTTGTTGGCTTGATGGCGGTTACGTTACTAATATACTTATTCATTCTCATTCGAGACGGCTTCTTCAAATCAGCTAGAATCACTACGTATATCATTGATACTATAATAGCTATTTATCCAGCCATCCCAAATTATTCCCGGTGCGATTTTTAAACCTCAATTATACGGGGGGGGAATATTTAGAATGCTACGCACATTGTCTAGAACGTCGCGAGCAGTTCTTCCAAAAATATCTGCGAAGCCACAAATTCAAACCCGGGCAGCATCAACATTTGACTACAAGGACGCATTGCAGTTTCGCACGCTTCTACAGGATGATGAAATCGCAATTGCCTCCACCGCTGGAGAGTACTCCCAGCGGAAGCTTCTTCCTCGAGTATTAAGTAAGATGAGTGCTGTCACTTCCTAGCTATAGTTAGAGTGCAAATCTATTCTTACGAGAATTTCTTCAACTGTTGCTCTGTAACTGACCATTGATTTCCTTTTTCAATTTCAAAATCTCTGTAGGCGCCTATCGTGATGAAGATTTTGACAGGAATATCCTAAGGGAAATGGGGGAAGCCGGTTTCCTCGGCGCCACAATCAAAGGTTATGGTTGCGCCGGCATCAGTGATGTTGGCATGGGGGTATAAGACTCTTCATATGATTCCAAACACAACTTGAGATTCCTTTTGGAGATGGTAATTAGTATTATAACGTGCTAACGATAGTGGGGTTTGATAAAAATCGATAGTTGATCACTAGAGAAGTGGAAAAGTAAGCTTCTACTGTTCATCAACTCTGTTAGACATTTAGACATGATCATCTGAGCGTCTATATCACGCTTTAGTCTTGGACTACCCACCAGAATTTCTAACTCATTTGGCTTTCTATGCAATAAAGGGTTGATAGCGGGTACCGGAGTGCTTTGTCGGTTCAAAGCTCATTATCAATGGGGGCAATCTACGACTTTGGCACACAGGAACTCAAAGAAAGATTTCTACCGGAGATGGCAAAGGGGAATATATTGGGGTGTTTTGGCTTAACTGAACGTATGATATTTCGCTCATACCCTACAAGCTCATACAGATCTGCGAGATGACTAATGACTAAATGATTTTCTCCTTGACAGCAAACCATGGTTCCGACCCGGGATCGTAAGTCAATAGGATTTCTTTGAATGAGGTCGGGATTTTTTTTTCTTCTAAAAGGCGCCATTTAGGATGGAAACCACAGCTAGAATTGACCCCAACCATAAGGGCGTATATCTACTTTCCGGGTCCAAAACATGGATTACAAACTCTCCGATAGGTATGCGCTTTTGGTCAAACTCTCATCGCCAAAAAACATGAGAATAAAGAAAACATGTATTAAAGGTTATCACCGGTAGCGGACGTTCTTGTGGTTTGGGCGAAGCTCAATGGCAAGATTCGGGGCTTCCTAGTCGAAAGAGAAAAGTGCCCAACCGGAACTTTAGAGACGCCAGCGATTAAGAATAAGACAGGTCTTCGAGCTTCGATCACCGGCATGATACATCTAGATAATGCTCCTGTAGCAAAGGAAAACATGTTTCCCGATGTGGAAGGGCTGAAGGGACCGTTCGCATGTCTTAACAATGCGCGATATGGGATTGCCTGGGGAACCATGGGAGCGCTTGAGGATTGTATTGAAAGAGCCCGAGAGTACGCACTCACACGCAAGCAGTTCAAGGGGAACCCACTGGCGAAATACCAGCTAGTCCAGAGGAAACTAGCTGATGCGATTACTGATGTGACGTTTGGTCTTCTTGCGTGAGTTTGCTGGATCAATACACTTTAGAGTCTACAAGCTGGTGGCATCGAATACTCATTATCGGGCCTCCGTAGGTGTATTCAAGTCGGAAGACTCAAACATGAAGGGCTAATGGTGCCAGAAATGATATCGATGATCAAAAGACAGAATTGCGATCGATCGCTTTTTCACGCGAGATGGTAAAATGAACAAGCCCCGAAAGGCAGGCTGGAAACGAGACCAGCAAACCCCTTCTTTCCTCCCTATTATTGATTACAGCATGCGAAAAGAGATAAATAGTAACTGTTGTCTGCTTAGTTTACAAGAGATATTTGGCGGAAATGCGGTTGCGGATGAGTACCATATCGGTCGACATGTGGCAAATCTCTTTGTTGCACAGACGTACGAGGGACAGAGCGACATTCATAGTTGTAAGTCACAGAAACCAAGAGGTCTTTGCGCCTCATCCTTCCTTCTCCTTCTTTTTTTTTTTTTTTTTTTTATCTTTACCCTTCGAGAATACGCCGCTGACGAGTAAAACCCTGCCCCCCTTTGCAAATTTTGTCTCTCTCAGTGATATTGGGGCGAGCTATCACGGGGGTACAGGCATTTTGCTAAAAGATATATCGATATAATTTTGAGCCAATATATATTATAGGTAAGTCCTTGAATAAATAAGGAGATGTACTTAGATGGACGATTGAGTTTCCATGTATAAGTATATATGATTTCTGGATAAATACTGAGCTGATTATATATGTCCTTAAGTACATAAGGATATAGCAGCATCTAGGTACGAGATTCAGGATATAGTATACGTATAATTGAAATGACCGAAAAACACTGTTCTTCTATAAAATGAATGGGAATCGCAATTGAATTGATTGGTATACCATAACACTTGTATCCGTTGTCGGCTGACTGAGCTGAGTAAATAAGTTGCTTTATATTAAGGACTTCGTTTAGTTGGGAAGGTTGGGGGAGGTGTGTTGGGTGTGTTGTTTGTCGCTGGCGTTTTGTTGGATGCGTGTTTGCCGATGATTCCGTCCGTTTCTTCTGCCTTCGACGACCAACTGCCTGCCTGACTGACTGACTGACTGACTGACTGGCTGAAGTGATTAAAAGTAATACTTGAGTAATCAAGTATAAGTAAGTAAGTACTTAAGTACTTATATATACCAATTAAACGGGTCAATACAGCAAGATATTTTTAAAAGTAGGATCGAATCCGGAGACTCTCCTAGCTGCTTATTGTACACTACATACTTAATTACTTAAGAACTTTATCTTTTCATTATTATTATTATTATTATTATTATTATTATTAGCTTGCTCAGCGGCCAACCCGACCAAACCGACCAAACCGACCAAACCGACCTGGCCCGGCTGCGGCGGCAGACTTGACTTTATCATACAATCGTTGTTGGACTGGCACTGGACTGGCACCCAAAGAAGTGGTCAGCCAACGAGCTGCATCGAAACGAAACAGCTGCTGCTGCTGCTGCTGCTGGTGCACATCCAACAACCTTCCAGCTTTAGCTCACCTTTTCCCCCTTCTCCCTTCCTCTTCTTTCCCTCCTTCTCCTCCTCACCTCTCCTCACTTCTCCTCACCTCCCTTCCTCTATTAATTACCAACTTTAGTATCATCACCATCACCATCACCATCACCACCATCATCATCAACAGCAACGACAACAGCAACCTCGTCCTCCACCCTCAGTCTCCCCTTGTTGCAACTGCATAGTTTAGATTACCCCACACGCCTTCTCCTCCCGTCAATATGTAGGTGTTTTCACACGCACACACACGCACTCTCTGTCTCTCTCTCTCTCTCTCACACACACACACACACATTTGCTATCTATCATACCGGCTTCCTTTTCAAACCCCCCCCGGCCGCCCTGTCCCTTTTGCTCCATTTCATTTGTTTGCTCCCTCGTTTTTGTCCTCGTCAGCCTTTGGTGGCTCAAGCTGAGGCTGCTCGCTTGGTCTTGCTGTTGTTTGTCTCACTCGCTGAAAGACGAGCTCGGACCAGTTTTAGCCCACACGATCTTGATATCCGTTTTTTTCGCTCTCTCGTTCCCTTAAACCCTCGTACCCCCCGCTTCGTTCGGCCATCCGCAATTCATCCCTCGTCTCGTGTAATCACTTCTCCTTCTTTGAGATACCACTGCTGCTACTTATCTTATTCCGCTTACTCTGATCTGTTACTGACCCTCCTATACTGGAATAGCCTCGGCCATTCAATCAATTTAATCAAACCTCCACCCTCTCCCCATTCTCCGGCTTCGTAACAAAAGCCCTTCCTCGTACAGAAGTCAGACATGGCTCTTAAACGCATTAACAAGGAACTTACAGATCTCGGACGGTACGTGAGGACAGGATATCTACTCACCAAAGGAATACTGGTTCTTTTGCCCCTCCCCCCCTCTCTCACTCAGTCCCGTTTCCCTTGCATGTAGCTACGATATGATTTCTTTCAATCTCTCTTTTACACCAATAACTGACTCGCACCTTTTCGGCCTTCTAGTGACCCGCCCTCGTCCTGCAGTGCTGGACCCATTAGTGATGACCTAGTAAGTAACAATCAACTCCAGCCTGGTTAGCCTCTTTGTGATCTGAAATCCTCGATTGCATCTGGCTAAGACCACGATTTTCATCAATTTTTTATTTTATTTTATTTTATAATAACAATAACAATATCAAATAAAAATAAAAGAAGAAGAGGAGTGCATTCGCTTACAATTCGTTTTTAGTTTCACTGGCAAGCGACGATAATGGGACCGGTATGATGAGCTTTTTACAATGATAAAAGCCCAAAGCTCTTCTCGCTGACTGTTCTTCTCGAATAGTCCGATAGTCCTTATGCGTCTGGCGTTTTCTTCCTCGCCATCCATTTCCCGACCGATTATCCCTTCAAACCCCCGAAGGTCAACTTCACAACTCGCATTTATCATCCAAATATCAACTCCAACGGGAGCATTTGCCTTGATATCCTACGTGATCAATGGTCGCCAGCTTTAACAATCTCAAAAGGTTCGCCCTGAAACTTCTCTAGAATTGTTGATTCTTTCCCGTGTGTTCCTCGTGGTTTACTGACAAAAAAAATAATATAGTTCTACTGTCTATATGCTCCATGCTCACAGATCCGAACCCGGATGATCCTCTAGTCCCAGAGATCGCTCATGTTTACAAAACCGATAGGGCTAGATACGAAGCGACGGCTCGAGAGTGGACCCGGAAGTACGCTATTTAAGGAAGAAAATAACGCATGACAACGACTATAAAGACCTCGGAATAATCATTCAGGCGGCGTTTTCCCTCTCCTTCTAGTGCATTTGCTCTTTTTATTCCATCCTGCTCGCCAGATCTCAATGTATTGTCGATTCCTAAGCCTGCGGATACAGCCAGACTGTTGGTTATGAAATTATGTCTTTTTTTTCTTTTCCCTCTCCCCTTTGCTCTACTATATGATTTTTTTATTCTTGTGCTTGAAAATCACTCGGGATTGTGTGAACGAGAGAAGTATTGGGAGGGGATGGCGTTTTAAATGATTCGGTTGAGCCCTGCCATGACTGCGTGAAATATCATGTATTCCTCGACTTAATACACCCGCGTCCGGTGGCTTCGCTCCCATTCAGACCCCCCCCCCTTGTCTTTGTAGAGCTAGATTGATCCAGCTTCAGTGCAGTATATCAAATTTTGTTTAAACCATGGTTTCCCTCGGGCATTTTTATATGTGATACATGTCAATTGAGAAAGGATAAACCTAGCCAGGTGGGTTTCAGGCGAGCTAGCCTGGGTAACGCAGGAGGGACGCAATATAGTTGAGAAAGGACGAAAACCCGGAAATTCGAAGCTAACCTCACAGACTTTGAATATCTGTATATGGCGACATATGACCGGGAGGTTCCAGCCTGTTCACTTTAGCAGCTCGGAACCTTTGCTTTGGGCGTTTCGGGCTCCTTTATCTTCAAGAATTTAGATCAGATGTGCTTATAAAGCTCATCCCGCTAAAACGCCATGGCATCCCGACTCTAGGCTTATTAGTGCCTGCAATATTACCGTGCAGCCCCCGCGATTTGTAGACAGACCCACATTCCAGAGGAACCCACGGGCTTGCACACTTAAGTACTTACTTGCAAGCTTGCTGGTTCCAAAAGGGTTGTTGGCAGATGGCCTTGCATTGACAACAACAAGAAGTCAGGTCAGTCCAGCACCAAAAAAATGTGGGCGGACAGATCATACATAAAAAGACCGATTGGCCACGGACAGATGTTAAGGGTGATTCATTTCTAGTCTTATGGATACCAAGTCCTTTGCACTTGTTACGCCGTCGTCATTCGAGTCTTTGCCCATCTGGATGAGCAAGTAAGAGCAACCTTGGATAACGTTGTAACGCGTTCGCTAGCTTTCCTTTTTGATCTATCAAATCGGTCAGTCTTCTTGTTAGGTTAGTATTGAGCTCATGAGCGTTTACTCTTTAACTTAAATGATTGGTATTTCTTCACGACTTAGGCTTTCTTTCCTAAGCTATATACTTAAGTCCTTACCTACATGTCCATGAAATCCATGCATCCTGTTGATTTCCAATATTGCAATGCAATTGGAACGAGCAAGACTACAATCTTTCTGGACATCACTTGACTGTACCGTGGAATTTTCATATCTTTCAAGCTGCCCCGGCCTTTCCCCACCCCTTTCCCGAATACTGCTCGATAAATACTGAAGAACACGAGCTCAGTTTCTAGGTAGCTATCGATATACCTAAAGCTAAAGCTGCGCACCGAAGAGAGAAAAACAAGTCATGCCATCATGTCATCATCACCCGCTTCAAGATCCTCATCCCCAGCGCCTTCGTTGGTGTCCTTTCTCTCTAGCTCCGTAATCCGAACCTTACAGCGGATATCCTCTGAGGTGACTGGAGAAGACGAATATAATAGCCATCGGCGCAACAGTCAGAATGGCGACAAGCCCCACAATTCCAACGGCTCTAATCGTCATGCAGTGGCCTCCACCGGAGCTCCCCCGAGGCAACCTTCGCCATATCTGCCTCCTGCCCTAGCATCTCTCATTTTATCCTCTTCTGGCGATGAATCACTGCTCACCAAAGCCGTTGCGGAAGAGATCAGGCTGCTGATCCCCGCAAGACTCCAATTGCACGACACCTGGACGTTAATGTACAGCCTAGATCAGCACGGTGTGAGCCTATCGACTCTCTATATGAAGCTCGGAAAAGGCGCATTTGTATTTGTTGTGAAGGACACTAGCGATGGCGTTTTCGGCGCGTTTTCGAATGAGTCTTTGCATCCTTCGGCTGGGAGGTATTATGGTACCGGCGAGTGTTTCCTTTGGAAAGCTACAATTTTGCCAAGCAGCAGGAGCGACTCCTCGTTATCCCTCGCAGCTCAGCTCACAAGCTCGGAAAACATCCGGTTCAAAGCCTTTCCTTATAGTGGAGTGAATGATTATATGATACTGTGTGACCGTAGTTTCATTTCATTCGGCGGCGGGTGAGTCCCAGTATTTTTCTTTTCCTTCCCCCATCCTTCATATCACCTCTGCGGTGCTATTGTTGGTAGATACACTGAAATTGCGTATCGCTAACCATTTCATACCAAATTGAAAGAGATGGTCATTATGGCTTATGGGTAGACGATAACTTTGACGTCGGAGTCTCGTCCACATGCCCCACATTCGGGAACGAACCCTTGTCAGATGAAGGTGAGAAGTTCAATATTCTTGGAGTTGAAGTTTGGCGTATTGGGCCACCCGGATGATGTCTACAAAGAATTCTTGCTTTCCTATATATTTAAGTACTTAAGTACTGAATATCTTTCTTAACATATGCTATCATTCGACGATACCCTCCAGTTCACTATACTCAACCCTTACCATCGAGGTCGGTCTGCTAAAAGAACTCATACAAATTATAATTAAAATATATATTTAACATCTCTGTCACATAAGACGGCTATCACAGTATCAAAAATCCCCAAACAAAAATCTTAAAAAATGAAACGCCGAAAGAGTGAAAGCTTATAAATCTATATGTTGAGGAAATATGCTGTGTATCGGGAGCGAGCGAAATTAACCCTGTTAAGGAAATTTAAAGTGAAAAACGACGCAGGAACAAATTAGCTATAAGTTTTAGGATCGTTGATTAATATTGAAGGAATCACATCACAACCTAGTAGAAACCGGTTGGGTCAGCTTCGTAAACCTTTGATCAACATTTGATTATAACTTGGATATGGGCTTACACATTCTTGCTCTTTTTGCTGAGCTGGTAACCATTCGTAGTCTTCAAAGCGCTTTTTACTGTTTGCGCCGCCAGCACCAGCTGCTGTTGGAGATTTTGGTGGAGCACTATCGGTGGAAGCGGGATTTGCAACTGGCGCCGGTGGTGTCGATGTCACAAGAGGATTTATTGGGGGTTGATTCTGTGGTTGCACAGGTAATGGCTTTGCTTGGGTTGGAGCTTGCGAATGTTGTTGCACAGGTTGTTGTATAGAGAATGGTTTGGCTTGACTTTGAGGTTGCGGAATTGGCGCTGGGTTAGTAGGCAAAGGCTTGGCTTGTTGAACTACTGGTGCGGGAGTTTGGGGTTTCGGTGTTGGCGATGGCCGTGGTCCAGCAGGGGCCGTGATAGGTTGCGGTTGTGAGTTTAACGATTGTTTCCGTGTCTTATCAGTAGGTGCGGGAGGTTTAGTCGTGGGTTTGTCTACCCTGGGAGCTGGTAGGGGCGCTTCGAACCCAGGGTACGGAACACTTCCAAGGGGTGCACCTCGCCCTTGAGCATAAGGACGCAAAGGTTGGCTTGTAGGGAAACCTGACCCGCCATGGTTTGGAGCTGAAAAAGCAGAAGCAGGTCTCTGTAGGGGCCCACCACGACCACCTTGATTCGGGTATGTTCCGGCCGGAACAAGGACACCAGCGGGTACAGCAGTTTGAGGACGAATTAGAGGCCCCTGTTGAAGAGTAGCAGAATTCGGCCTATTGGTAAGGCCTATTGCCGATGATGGGCGGCCAGGTACACCGAATCCTTGCTTGCCTGCGAGAGTTGGACTAGGAGGATATGGTGTGATGGAGCTTCCTCTGGGGGGTGGTATATTGCTAGCGTCGGTGACAAAAGGTTGCAATACACCAGTCGCTGGATTTATAAAACCTGGTGTTGATGAGCGAATGCCGGCGCCACCTGATTGAGGGTATTGAGCTTGATTTGCGACACTTCCAGCAGGAGGTATTATTGGATTTGGCATGTCTACAGCAGTAGAAGGTGGGCGATTCGGTACCCGTACCGATCGACTGGCTCGAATGCGAGGAAGGGCCACTCTTTCGTGGTCTTTTCGTGACAACGTATTAGACCTTGATATCCCTTCCAGCCTTCCTTTTGCATCTTTATTGCCATGGGCAGCAGCCTAATTATTTTATATTAGTATTGCAACTTTGAGGGATGGAAGATATCCAACGGACTTTAGTGTACCAGCTTCTCGCCTCACCAAGGTCAGCAACGACCTGCATGCCAATCTCATAGAAGTATCCTATACCCATTAGAATACATTTGACAATTAAATTTCGCGGAAGGCGTGATTGCTTACCCATTGCGAACTCAGCAGTAGGAAGGCCCGTTTTAGCGGCTTGCTTAGCATATTTGAAAGCTAATTCTTCATTTTTGTTGAAAACGCCCTCATGCCCACACAAAAACCACTTGCTTATAGCCATATCAGCCTCGGGCTCGCCTTGCCTTGATGCGAGAGCATTGTAATGAAGCGATAATGCTGGATCGAATTGACACCCTAACTGGCAAAGTTCGTATGCCTGTGCCATTTTGACCTGTGCTTTTGCAAATCCCAGAAAGGCGGCCTTCTCGATCATGATCTTTGCCATATCAATATCGAGACCTAGGTATATTTCCGGAATTGAAAGGCCCGGCAGGTCACGGGCTAGCATTAACCCGTATACATAAGCTCCTTGAGGTGCATTCTCATCCGCTGTTTCTGCTGCCTGTCTAACCAAGTATACTCCCCGCCCGTAATCCTGGGTTTGGCCATGTTGTCCGAGGAGCGTCATCATACCAAGTCGCTTGGATTTGCGTCAGCCTATCCACTATCGGATCCGAAAATGAAGGGAAAGAAAGAGAGGTTAGGGATAAAACTAACATAATTCGACGCCGAGTCATTTAGAGCCGCTCCTTGAGTATAATGTTTTATTGCTTTCATTGGTTCATTGGAATTTTCGTATTGCATCCCCATTCTATACTCTGCACGGGCGTAACCACGCTCAGCTGCTCGAGAATAACACCGAAAGGCCTCTCGTCTATCCACTCTGAAGCCGAGCTTTCCAAATTCGAGCCATGTTCCTTTCATGAATTCCGCCTTTGGATGGTGTTGATCCGCGAGGAAATTAACAATATTCAAGGCATCATTCCTCAATTGATATTCTACAGCAGGAGTCTGGGGCCGACCGTCCTCTGAGGTTCTTGTTAAGTATTGCAGTGAGGTATCGACAAAGTTCAAAGCATCCTGGGCCCACGCCAATTGGGTATCAGCGTCGTCTGATGCGAGGACTGCCAGGCGTGCTGATTCTAGATATCTTTCCTTCTCATCGTCCGTGGGGGGTATATTAGGGCCAGGGTTTTGAAGTCTGGGGAACGGCGTCCAGGATGGCTCGTCAAAGAGATCACGGTGGGTTGTTGTTTCTCCTGGTAAAGCACGACTGCTATTCAAGTTGGATATTGCTTTATTTTCCAACGTTCCTATAGAATCTGCGATGTTTGTAGGGACCTCTGGCATGATCCTGTGCGAGTTTAGCATATTATTATTATTTTGTGGTCAATGTATAAGAGATAAGACTCGTAACATAAAATATAACCCACCTTTGTGGTGCCGGCGATATAAGCTCCGGTGCTGGCAGAGTCCAATCATCGTCCCCGCCAGGAACAAAAGTAGCGCTCATGCTAGGCATCACCGGCAAGCCAGACGGATCCAACCCACCAGTATGGGAGTTGGTTTGATGATAGTCTACCGAACGGTCGAGTTGGTTAGCCTCATAGCATGAGACGGTCTGTCAATATCCATACTCTGTGGTTGGTCTTGATAACCTCCTCCGCTCCCAGCGTTTGCTTCACCCCAACCCTGGTTATTGTTGTACCCGTAGTTTCCATGGTTCTGCTGGCTATAGGAATAATCCTGAGACATCGGGAAACAATTCGCCACGGCCGAAGGCTCACCTTTCTGGTAGTGATCGTGAAGGTACGGATATCTAGATATTCTCGGAAGCAAGTTTTCGCGATTGGTATTGCATATATTGCAAGAATGGTTTCAAGTCCGTTTTAAAGCGGTCGAAAAATGGGTTGTGAATCAACGTGCGACAAAATGGTTGACCAGGGTGCGGGGAAGGCTTGGCAATAGGATTTGGCTGAGGAGAACTTGAGGAGCAAAATCGGGATTGTTGAAGAGATTGAAGCGTGGTACCCTCCAACTTGAGTAGCATTTAAGAGTGATTGCTTTGGGGCAGGAGGGGTTGATATGCTCAGTTCGGAAGGTCAGCTTCAGCAGGCTGGTAGCTGGCTATCGTCGAAAACGTAATGTGTATTGCTAGATAATTACTTCAGTAATTATAATTCTAATTATACCAAAGTAATTTGACATGTTCGCCTGCGTCTACCACCAGCCAGCAGCCGCGCCGGGAAGCTGACGCACCGCAGGTCAGCAGCAGCAGCCGCACCCTGTCCCATCCTTACACTTAGGCCTGTGAGGACCCACATTCCATCCACAGGCAAGGCTTTCTTGACGACGTCTGGAAATAAAAACATAAGTACTTAAGTAGTTGTGAAATCGCAGTCTCGGCCCAGATAGATCATGGCTTCTTAAGATCTTACAATATTACTGCCACAGCATGTTCGCGTTCGCGTTCCGAGTACTAACTAAGCCAAGCCGAGCCTCTCATGACGCTTAAGTGGGTCAGACCCCTTTGGCAGATAGACTTATGATACACTTACTTATCTTCTTATATTGCATATCGATATCTCGTACGTGCCATCAGGCGGGCATGCACCTCGATATCGGCGCAACTAGAAGGATGCATCGATCCACGTTTTTGGGTGCCTTGGTTTGACCAGATTGATAAGAAACCTTAGCGTGGTCGAGCTTGGTAAATCTACCCCCCGTCCCCATGCGAGATGTCCTTACTCGGCTGCACCTCCCTGCAAAACCGAATAGACCTACTCCAGGCCGAAAGCACTTGTTCATTCCATCGGATATCGGATGGCTATTTGACCATTTTATCTGAAATAACTGCCCAAATAATGTAATTGCTCCCAAGGAGGGCCTAATTGAGTATCCAGCGTAGATGAATTAGGTGTATCGAGCTGCAACGGTTGCCGTTTCATAATAGTATGAACAATCGCCCCCCCTTCTCGAACCTCATTATTTTCGTGGCCTGATAATGGCATTCGAGTTTACTTTCCAAAGTCCCTTAAAGGCCATCTCTGCCCTTCTCATTCTCACATTTTCCAACTCTTCTTCTTCGGTCTCCGTGGCTCTGTTGTTTTCGCTTTTTGTCTGTTCTTTTCATTGTCAACAAGGTGTCCCCTTTTGATTCCTTTGTGACGGCTGGCTCGAAAGGACAATATATTATACGCAGTGTGTATATCTCTATACCCATATTTTATTACAAAATATATATTAGCCAGCCTGGTCTCCCAAGATTTTATACACGGTTAGTGGTGCCTCTACAAATACTCGAACACATTTGTTCGTATATATATCAACCACACCTGTCGACACAACACCAATTTCTTGCGACATCCGACAGGATAAGAAAATATCCATAGAACAGATTTTGATTTGATCTGGCCGGACCAGTCATTCAGCGACTAGACTCCACACTCTTTCATCACCTCTATCGTTCGGATCTGTGGAAAGTATTTGCTCTTCGCCATGCCGGAACGGACGAGGACGCCGGCCCTGTCCAAGGTGATGGGTAGCCATATGGTCCATTCAAGCGAGAAGCAGTATTCCCTCAAACAGAGGTTTGACAGATGGTAAGCAACACGGCAGTAAAATCCAACATTTCCAACGCAGTCTTAGAGCTGAGCTAAGCATGGTTCTTCTATTTTATCAGGATGGTAAATGAAGGCCACCGAAGAATGTTAGTATATATATACAGCTGCCAACATCAGTAAGAAGAGGGTACAGTAGCTGATAACCTGTCATTAGATTCGTATTTACGTTCATATTGCTCCACTTGATGGTGTTCGCCTTCGCCTTTGTTAACTTCATGGTCAAGGTACTCTTATATTTAACGGAAGCGAAAAATTCCTTTGGCTGAACATATAACATCTAGGACAACCTTAATAATGCGAGAGCTACCTTCGGCATAACATACCCCATTGCCCGAGCTGCTGCCTTGGTGTTGCACGTCGATGTCGCACTGGTCTTACTTCGTATGTATACGCATATTACCGTCAAAAGAATAACCATGAAATTACTAACTCATTTTGCTAGCTGTCTGCCGCAGTTGCATTTCGCTCCTCCGTCGCACGCCATTGAACACAATCATTCCTTTTGACAAGAACATCACTTTCCACATGGGTGCGTCCAATTAACTGTACTTTGAAAACCATAAGTTTTGGGATCCGAGGCGTTGAAACTAATTTTCCAACATTTCGACGACTGTAGTGACTGCGTGGTCGATCGTATTCTTTTCGTGTTTGCATACTCTTTCACATTGGAACAATTTTGCTCAATTAGCTTCGAAAACCAATCTGGGTTTCAAAGGTTTCATATTGGCCAACTTTGTCACCGGCCCAGGCTGGACTGGTTATATCATGTTGATCTCTTTAATCGCCATGGCATGGACAGGCGTAGAGAAATATCGTCGCTCTAACTTTGAGCGGTTCTGGTATACTCACCACTTGTTCCTTATCTTCTTCTTCTTCTGGTCTTTCCACGGTGCATTCTGCATGATCAAGAATGATAGAGATCCCCAGTGTGTTGGTATTGGTGTCTTCTGGAAATACTGGCTGGTCGGAGGTATCTTGTACTTGTTTGAAAGACTTGCACGAGAGATCCGCGGCAAACACAAGACTTATATCAGGTTAGTGACCGCTCCAGAGGGTATTCATAGGGGGGTAATCTTGTTAACAAAACGGCCACAAATAGCAAAGTTATCGAACACCCAAGCAATGTCGTCGAAATACAAATCAAAAAAGACCACACTGTTACCCGGGCCGGTCAATATATCTTCTTGTGCTGTCCCGAAGTCTCAATCTGGCAGTATCATCCGTTCACATTGACTAGCGCTCCCGAGGAAGATTACATTTCAGTCCATATTCGAGTTGTCGGTGATTTTACAAAGGCTCTTGCGAAAACGCTTGGCTGCACTCTTGATAGGAAAGGTGGAGATGTTGTTCAATCTGAGAAATCAGAGAAGGGAGATGTCACATCCAAGGTTATTGGAGTGAACAAAGAATCTGCAGGGTCAGATGTTGATCCAGCTCTCAGAAGAGTTTTACCTAGAGGTTTGTTGCGAGCATACTCACCCTTTCGAACGAACAAACTAAACTGACATGTGATATTTAGTGTATATCGATGGACCTTTTGGATCTGCTTCGGAAGATGTGTTTAAATTTGAAGTGGCCATGTTAGTTGGCGCTGGTATAGGTGTTACCCCTTTCGCCTCTATCCTAAAGAGCATATGGTACCGAATCAATTATCCGCAAAAGAAGACAAGGTTGTCTAAGGTTTACTTCTTCTGGATTTGGTATGTCACTTTCCTCGCCCACGGATAATGCAATATTCTAACAGTCAATAGCCGTGATTTTGGTTCTTTCGAGTGGTTCAGATCTCTCCTTCTTGCTATCGAGGCTCAGGATATATCCCACCTTATTGAGGTCCATACCGTAAGATAAATCCTTTTATCATCGTTAATTGTTGTGAGATATGACTAACAACGCCTACGATAGTACCTTACCGCAAAAATCAAGGTCGACGATGCCACTAACATTATGATCAATGATGCCAACGCCGAGAGAGATGCGATTACTGGTTTGCGAGCACCCACAAACTTTGGCAGACCAAACTGGGACACAATCTTCAAGAGTATCAGATCCATACACACACCTGCAGAGGCCGGTGTGTTCTTCTGTGGGCCTAAAGGTCTCGGCTCACAGCTGCACATCAAGTGCAATCAATATTCTGATCCGGACATGTCGTTTGTCTGGGGTAAAGAGAACTTTTAAAGGTTTATGCGAGAAAAGTTTATTACTCATTTATTTCTTATTTCGTTTTTAGAAGAATGGGAAGCAGTAGTCTTAGCTTTTGGTATCATCGCATCGTTGCCATTATCATTTCTTTTTACTCATTTCGCTACTTAGAAGTATGGCGTTGTCGAGGGTGCTCTTGTTTTAGTTCGGATACCTGATTGATTAAGGCGCAAGTTATACATGTAAAGAGTTTTGTTGTATTTAAATCCGAGTGGGAGAAATGGGTACATAAGTAGGTTGCCTTGAGTATCTCGATGCCGGAAAGCTATCATACTATGAGCTGCTGTTGCTCATAGGGATATCGGTGTCTAAGTAGCGTCTAAGCATGTGCCACATTAACACAATACGTGAGGCGCTCGTGAATATGTCTTTTTTTTTTTTTTGAACAGTAATAATAAAAGAGGTATAGATTTCGGTATGTAATTGTGCCATTCCCCTTATTCCAAGAAAAGCATAAATAGAAACATGTAGACAGCGAAACCCAAACTCCGGCGACCTCTTCTGGTGGAAAGACACTGACCGTAAACACCGTAAATGCGCATAAGAGGGAACAAGAGAAACTAGATACCAACTATAAGAAAGAAAAGAGTGCGATAACTAATATTTTCCCAGGAGAAACCATCAGAGTAGTGTCTTTATGCATCCTTGGAGTTTTCGCTCTGGTTGAGCGCCTTTCCCGCCTGCAAAGCTTGGAGTTTTTGCTGGTAGGAGGCGGTTGGGTTGAATTTGCGCACGGTGCGGATGTCGTCCATCGAATAACCAGGAATGCGGATATTCCAGTTCCGTTCGAGCGTCATCTGTATATCGCGAATATCCAATGTATCACTACCGCGATGTTTTGCCATGCGACAAGCATAGGTGAGGAGGCTATCGACAAAATCATCCGTCAACTCCAGAACACTCTATAAATTGGATATTTGTCAGCATCGAATCAAAAAATAGAATCACAAATACAAAATTTATTATTATGTTCACCTCTTCAACCTCAGGAGAGAGGCTCTCCTCCGGATCGATTTGTCGGACCAGTTCTTGGAGCTTCCTTTTGCTAAGAAGCCGCCCGCCCGCCTCATCCAATTCGAACTGGGGAGCTTTGGCGATGGCAGGCATCCCAACGACCTGACTACCCGAGGGTGCATGCGTACCACCAGGCAAAGTTGGTCTTGCTGGCGGAACAGTAACAGCGGTTGGGGCCGGCATAGAAAGAGTTTTGGGAATTGGAAGACGATGAGCCGAAGCTCCTTCACGTTGCATAACTGGAGTATTCGTGGCAGCGGCACCTTGGAGTTTTGCTGGAGACTCAGGGACTCCTTGTTGGGAGATGGCTTGTTGAAGCCCATGCGGATGGGTAGGTGATGAGGCACTCATTGAATTAGATCGTACGGTTGAACCAGGAGCGGATTGTTGAGGGAGTTGAGAGATGACAGCTGCTGGAGTAAACGGCGTGGCACCTGCTGGAGTTCTGAGGGAGCTTGTTGACGTTGGTGACTTTTGCGAACCAGGTTGCGATGATGCATTGGCAGAGTTTTGTGCGCTTGCAGCTGCGAGAGCGTTACCAACGGATCCAATGTTTGAAGGAGTTCTTTGGAGGACCTGAGGTTTTGGTTGCGCGGGCTGCATGTTACAGTATTACAGTTAGAATGATTTGATTGTAGATAAATCATACTAGGTGCTAGACAGTGGAGAAGAGATGCGATGAGATGAAAGTCGATCAATCAAAAATGACAATCGTCATCTTCAATGAGCAGCAGTGATGTCTTACCTTTGTCACGGCGGGTGGGGCTGCAACCGCTGCAACCGGTGCAACGGTAGGTGCTGGCCCTGGGTCAGTAGTAGTGCTTTCAATAGTTGCGATCCCTGATGTGGGTGTCTCTGCACTTGTTGTAGTGTTTGCGGCATTGCGGACCAAAGTGGCCTGCTGCATCCTGAAGGCATTGATAAAATCCTCACACTTTTTATTCTGTTTTTGAATTTGCTCTAGCTGGGCTCTTTTTTCGACTAGTTCCTCGGGTGACAGAGGCTTCTCTGTATTGCTGATAGCAGCTGTGAGCGATTGCACAGTATTTCGAAAGGATACCATTGAGGCATAGGCGGTTCGCAACCGAGCCTCTGCTTCTCGCCGCCAGTTATCTGCATTCTCCGGATCGATATGCCCAGGGACAAGCAATTTCATTGGTTGAGAAGCTCCATTTGGCCCTGCGGATGTGGCGGCAGCAACAGATTGAGGAGCCGGGGGAACACTGACAGCAGGCCGATTCCCGGGGTTAGTTGTACTGACAATGGCAGTAGCAGGGCGAGTTTGTGCAGATGGCTGAGATGGAGCCTGCGTTGAAGCGACAGGTTGGGTCTGGGCCTGCTGATTAGCGGCGGCGGCAGCAGCGGCGGCAGCGTTGGCTGCGGCCTGTCTTTGATTGGCTTGTTGGCTACGAAGCAGATTCATGTGCTGATTAAATTGCTCAAGCTTCTTCATAGCTGCGATGCCACGGGGGTGGTTTTGGCCAAACTGTGAGATCTCGTTTCTGAGGCCCTGTTGGATTTGGATGTATTTCTGTCGGGTTTCTTCCATTGTACTGGATGGGGCCTGTGGCTGGCCAGACGTTGGCTGACTAGGCTGGCTGCTTGGCATCATTTTTGCGGGTGTGCGGTTGAAGTTGTTTGATTGAGTATATGGGTGTATGCCGGTGCTGATATCCGACGTGTGGCTGGTCTTGACAAGCTTAGACGGCTTTGGAGACGAGGCAAAATCCTGCAAGAGGGAAGCGGTTGATGGAGATGATTGTTGTAATTGCTGTTCTTCGTCTTGACAGCTCCGTTTACGTTTTATCATTGAAGTGGGGGGGCGATGGGAGGTGAGGTGAGGTGAGGGATGAGCTGAATCCTTAAGTACTTAAGTAGTTGCGATGGGGCGGTGAGGCGGTGAGGAGCAGAAGGATCCAGTGCGTTACATTTATCCACGAGGTACAATCAATCAATGAACGGCCAGCCAATGATGATAATTTGATGACTGGTGACTGATGGCGAAGATGATAGTAGTACTACTCCTTTCCTTCTACTCTTCTCTCGCGTGAACAAGATATCCACACGTGGGTCAGGAGGATGGAAGTTGTCTAATCGCGTCCGACATTGTTAACGTTCGTGATGCATGATGATGGTGCAGGAGGGAAGCTTGGCTTGGGCCGCTTAGTAAGCCCCGTTGGGCACTCTTATCGATCCGAAGCATGCATGGCCTTGTATTGCATTCACTCCTTCACTCCTTCAGTTATTCGTTCATTCACGATCTTATTCATTCAACTGCCAACAGACAGCACCGACACCAATAACCTACAGCTGCATTGGCAATGGCGGTCAGCGGGCGCTTTGAGCGCCATCTTGAGCAGATCGAAGCCGCTGCGAAGGACATCTCATCCATGCGCTTCAGCAAACCAGGAACATTCACAAATGTATCACTTCTCTCCTTTGAATTCGATCCTTCGTCGATAAGATAGATTGATCCGCTGACCTGACCGGTTGAGTGGGAGGGATTGAAAAAAAAATAGTCTCAAGTCCATAAACCACCCATAACCTCGTTGATTCGGGATACCTCGCCATACGAGCGTGTTCTCTTCTCTCCGTCTTCCAATGAGTCTTCATTCTCTCAAAAGTCTCCAATGCTATCCACAAAGTCTACCCTTCTCGGTTCGTTACTCGATGGGAATGTCATGCATCAAATGCGGAGCGCGGTAAATACATCGCATCTCAAAGGGGATATCGATGTTGAGCTGCTCCTTCAAGGCGCAAAAAATCTTGCTAGAATATAGTAAGCCTCTCTCCATCCTATCGCTCCCATACTCACACACTTTTGCAGTGCGTATATCTTCTTCTTCTTCTTCTCTTTTCGCCTAACAAGAATATCCAGTCCGACTCCCGGTCTAGAAGATAGAATAGAGCACCTCAGAGCGAAACACCACGACCTCCAATCTAGTATATCTCTACACGAAGAACTGGTAACAGCCCAAAGAACTCAACTTGACCTCCAACGAGGTGCTGCAGATCAACATGTTGAGTTCGAAAACACCGTGGAAATTACGACTACTCTCCAGAATACCATCACGGACACCGACATTGAGGCAGAAGAAATCGCCATCCAACAACTCGAAGCTCGAAGACTTGAAATGGAATCCGAAATCAAAGACCTTGATCGTAAACTAGGGGAAATCATGCAATCTACAGCATTTTAGTCAACTCCCTCCCGGGTTGTAGTCCCATTCACTTCTCTACAGTCGTCATTTACCTCCAACATTTGAGCATGATATACTGAGAGTCCTGACTTGATTTTTGCCCTTGTTTTTAGCGGTTTTAGAAGCTTAGGGACAAATTAGCCGAAGATAGATCTAGGGTTGACTTCTAAAGTGAGAATGAAAAAAAAGCACATAAATTGCTTAATGAGAAATTATTATTTGCCTTTGTTGGTTTTCTCTACAGGAGCAGCAATTGGATTATCTGAAGAGCCTGCCGATGGCTGCCAGCGATGCAATGATGGTGCAATGTTATCCTGCGCGGGTAGCGTCCGCGTAGCTGAAATTTGCAATCGCAATTGTTCCCCAATGGTCGTGGAAAACCTGAGATAACGAGGATCGTCCCGTTGTATATTCTCCCATTCCTTGATTCCGTTCATTTCACACTCGCCGATATCTGACTTTTTGGCAATAAGTATTGCAGGAATACTGTCGGCAGTTAATATCTGCAACCCCGGAACCACCGGTTGAACCTTGACCGCCCATATAGAACTATTTAAGCTACCGAAGCTCACAGTTTCAAACTCAACCTGTGCTCCAAGACCTCCAAGCCGTTCGATTTCGGCTGGTTCACATTTTCCCTTTTTAATTCTTAGATATCTTGCGAAATATTCTGTGTACGGAGGCCCATTTGTTGACCTAATAGGAAATTTTTGCAAGAGAGTGGTGGTGGTGCTTCGCGAAAGCATGTAGGCTGTATTGTAAACCCGTTTGAAAAGTCTAGCTGGTGGTGGTCGGGGATTTATACCAAGGCTTTGTGCCAACTTGTTATGTCGCTGCAACATGAACTTGACTTGTTTAATTTCCTCGACTGGTTCCAAATTCCAATGTGTTTCTGGGACGAATTTGACGTCAAACTTGATCTTTGAAGGATGTAATTGACGATCACAATTCGCATTAAAACTCTCGGCGAACGTTCTGAACTTCTTAACATGGTACATTCGATCTTCGTATATGCTCATCCTCTCCGCGTGATGAAAATACTTCAAAAGAGCGCTGAGAAAATGCTGTTTGAATGCCATTGTTGAGGGGAACTCTTCTCCTACTTCCGGGTTATTTTGCTTTAATACAACAAGATCAAAGTCCATACCGCCCTTTTCTAGTATCCTGAGGATGGTCTGGGAGAACAATTTGCGGTTTCGTCCAGTTAGAAGGACTGTTAGAGTCTGCGGATCTTTCTGGGCATTGAGAGCGGTTCTTATCTATGTATTTGGATTGCATTGTTAACTTTCACGAAAAGACCTTTTTGTGGAGGTTTGAGATACCATCTGTGCATTCCAACGATTGGGAAATCTTCGAGAATGTGTCATTGTAGAATTCTTATCTGGTTTATCTGGCCCGATTGTAGCATCCAGAATTGAAGGTGTCTGCCACCAACCTACATGATATTTAGCATCTTATTCGGGAAGTAGTCCAGTCAGAAAATAGAATCGGATGAGACGCACCGCCTCCGAGCAAATGATCTTTATCTCTTAGAATGTTTATTGATGAAGACTCCCAGATATTGCTTGGGATGGGGGATTGATACAAAGCTGCACATGGTGGTATTAACACATCAGCCATGATTTCAACCCATCCGAGATGTCGTTTTCACATACTATTATCAAAGTCAACCACACATATCGATTTGATCTGACTAACGGGCGGAAGAGGTTTAGGAGGTATGGAGATGGACCAAGCGTCAATGCTGGCACCGTGTTTTGTAGTGTTGGAAGAGCTCATGGCTCTTTTTTCAAGAAACTGCCAATGGGGTTGAGGCAAGCACTGACTTCGGATTTTGGTTCGAAGCAATAGAATATATGATAGAAAAGGTGCCTGAAACTTTAGGAAACCCTGAGGGTGGGCTGGAAAGAGCCTTGATGTTCTTTGAGCGATAAGGAGACCTGTCAGCTTTTGTTCAAACTCCTGAGAGGTTACTGTTTAAGATATCTATTTTTGGGTTGTGGAGAGGAGGGAATGCGACAGTGCAGACTTGTAGTGGCTAAACCTATGGGCTAGCATCAGTGCAAGTGACATCTGGACGAAAATTTCGAATATTGGTATCACTCTGAATATGAACCCCCCAAATTGCTGATATAACCCTAGATACAATATAAAGTCACAGTTGTATAATATCATGATAGCACGGACCATCTCAAAAAACTAGGCAAAAAACATACCGTATTAACATATTTCCTCCACAAGGACTGCATGCAATCATTAAATTTAATATATTGGTATCCCAGATGCTTTCAATAATTTGCACAAGAAAATTGAACAAAAGCTTGCAACGCCAACGCTTACTGCCTCAAGGCAATTGGGTAAGTCTGTTCAGACAAGCTGTTGCTTAAGTGTAATTTTGCTTGAAGGGAAATGTATCGACTCGAAGAAAACTAGACGAAGAAACCTGCTTCCCGGTTGAATTTCAATTCTTTGGCGTGTGTATCGGTCACCAATATAAGGTCAAAGCAACTGCAACCAATTTTCGTTTTGGAAAAAAAAAAAAAAAAAAAGCTTCGTTTTCCAAGCGGTAGATTAGCCTTCGAGACGCGTAGATCCCTGACAAAATTCGCCAACGGAAGCCGCCGAAAAATCACAACAGAAAATCGAGCTAGGCGCACATTCACACTAGCGGCATTGATTCTGTGGTATCATTCGAATTCGAATTCATCTCGTCATGCGTAACGAATACTAATACATAACATAGAAGTACCCAAGCATGCCGACGGTTTGTACGTATCATATATTATCTGTTATTATATTTGGCCTCGTATGCGCCAAAATACTTATATAAAATATTCCGTTCATTAATCATCCAAATGCAAATATTCAATCCAGTTTTTCTCCATCTAGGTGCACGAGTAGATCTGCAACTCCAATCGCAGAAGTATTTACGTCGATTTCTGACAGAACGCGGCGACTTTTTCGGCGTGCCGCCAAATAGACTTTCCAGATAAGTAATAAAATCCTCTAAACCGATAATGCTGATTTTACCAAGAGTTGGGTGCGAGCTTTCAAGAGGCTGCTCGCCCCATAGCTTAGGACCCTTGCGAAATGTGTGTCCGAGTCTCTTTTGTTGATATACCACTGTGACTATCTCCGCTACTAATCCAGGCCATATCATTTCCTTGGCTTGAAGAAGAGACAGCAATCGGGAGATACTTCCATCGTGTGCGGTGTTGTGCCTATACCTTATCCTAGATATGCCCGAAATCCTGGTGCGTATATTGTGGACGAGCTCTGCTGCAAACATCCAATAGGAGCCAACCGCTGCATCAAGCGACTGCGCAGAGTCACGGTAGATGTATGAGTACTCGTACATTCCGAAACGATAAACGGCGTCTGCCTGCTTCTGGGTGACACACAGGCTGTGATTGCTCGTCGAACACGGAAGGGGTTTGCGATGACGTTATTGGCTTGCGTACAAGTTGTCATAATAGTGGTCGAATGATTTGTGAAATCCCTGATCAGTTGATGATACTGCATAAATATGATCCAACTGTTCGAACAAAGACCGTGATCGGTTCAGACGAAGTGTCCAACCAGGATAAGTACTGCCAACAGAATAGGAGCTATATATGCTGGAGGCTGGAGTACAGGGGTAGGTGGGTTCGAGAGAGTCGATAAGGGAGGGTTGGATAAGCGGAAATTGTTCCAACCGCGCTCATTCAAACATTCCTCGTATCACAGCCCCGGCCACTTGGCTGGTTATAATGTTGTTGGTGACCCGGAAGACAGTACTTCGTCAGGAGATTTCGGCAGAAACTTTAACTTTTCTCCATGGACCCCATACAAATCTTTTCCATGTTTCCATGAGTCCTCCAATCCCTCGCGAGTAACTTGGGGTAATTGACAAGTTGTCTTAAAGCCGGGTGCATGGAACGGATTCGCGGGATTTTCTTCAAATTGCCAGTAGGTATGGGCAGAAAAGCTCGTGGCGGATGCGAGAGGTGCCTCATAGAAGAACAAGCCTTGGTCCGAGCAATCCCAAGGGTAATGTTCGATGGGAAATGAATTTGCTTGATACAAAGTCCGCTTGTGATACCGATGTATCAAAGGTCCATTTCATGAGCTAATCTGAGGATTCGATAGACACGATACTGGATCGTATTGATGCCGGGCTTGGAGACGTCGACTTACAACTTCCACATCAGCAAACTCAAGCGAGTTCGGAGGGACCTGATATTTGCTTGCCTGAACGTGGGGCATGTTACAGACAATCTTATCCTCAGCACCAGCTGGTGGTGTCGACCCCGTCGAAAGTGAATCCATGAACCCCAGACCCTTCCAAAACCAGAGTCAGATTGCTGACGCAGTTGTTGGCTGGAGGATACCATTTGTTGGTTGATAGGTTCGGGTGAACTTGAGGTAGGCGCCATCGCGTCGTTACAACAGAAGCAAGGCCAATTGGGAAAAGAAGGCTAGCCAAGGGAGCTATTGTGTAGAAGAAGACGCATGTACCTAAAATCACGAGCGCAGGTACCATATACGATGGAGGGTCACCATTGTGAGCATGGCGCATGATTTCAAGCGTGAATAACACACAATGAGGCGCCTGAGTTAAGCCCCGAAGAACCTGGTACGAAAAATGAAAGTTGTGAGTTGTACATGCCTAGCATCGGACTGACGCGGTATAAAGAAACACTTTGCCTTGAGCGCCTGGATTCGAGGCTAAAAGAAACCGGCCCGATTTCAGGAAATACGCGGATGAATGATCAGGCTCAACCATTACAACCTGGCCAGGAGGATATTATCACAAAGCAATGATGAGCTCTATCAGAAGTTAGCATGTTCGTACGCAGCCTCTGGCTAGCATAATCTATCGCCGAGAGCGTCCGCGACCAAACAAACAATTGCAATACACACAAGTTTCGGTTCCTACGGCACCCGCAATTTGCGGCTGCTGCGGACCTGCCGAAGACATCCGGATCGGTAAGCTTTGCCATGCGATGCCCGAAAAGGGTGCCAGAAACTAAGATTATTATTACAAGTGCTAATCCGACCTCTTCCATTGAAAGGAAAAATTCATTCTTGCAACTATCCCTCTTATCATACACATGCGACGAGAATACGATCATTGAAACCACCGCGGTGGCTTTAATACCAAGCGAAACTTCAACTTGTCCCGCCCCGGGTGTAGTGCGACGCGATTGCGCAAGCGTAAAGGTTCTCGTGGTTGCCTCGCCACGATTTTTCGCGCGCTCGGCTGCGATCTTCGAGAATAAACCTGATGCAGCATGGACGGTGAGGATTGGATTTATTCGGATGACGGTTGGTTCAGCTTCCTCCTTATACCCTTCGTCGTCCAAATCTGTGCGTCTCGAGTATCGAGCAATATACTGACTTCGAAGACATCCAACACAGGGCGACAGCGCTTCAATGCAACGCTTCTCAAAGAGTTTGACTACACGATATATCCGAACAATACCATCTCGAACTTTTCAACTTGTGTCCTCGCTTTCGGCGGATATGTCCCTGAAGTGATCAGTAACGGGTCATGGTACAATTCGACCGGCTGCGACACCCCTGTCCGCTCTATCCGCACCCGAGGCACAATCGGAATCGTCGCTGCTATAATATTTGGCGTTCTCCTCATCCTCTCATTAACGTGTCTTAGTAAGCATGGCAAATCTTACCTACCAGCTGAAAAAAGATTTCGTTTAGTTGGAAGGAGGTGGCCGTGGTATTGGTGTATAATTACGTCTACCGTTGGTCTCATAAGCGGGTTTACAGCGATAGACGTCGATCGCGTTTGGGTATTAGGAACTTCAGCGATATTTCACTTTATTTTCTACCTGGTCAGTTTACCGACTTGTCTTGCTGCCGTCTGGGAAATGTCCCGTAACTGGTAAGCCTCTTAAACCAATCACTCGGCACTATCCTTGCCATCGATGCTGATATATCATCCCATAGGGGTTCCTTCGAAGAACGAAAGGGCGTAGATGAAGACTTTTTCAGATATAGACAGGATGATCTAAGATCTAAAATTGAATTCTATGAGCCCCTTTTATTTTATCTCTTTAATTTCTTGGTACGGGATTATAAGTGTCATTTAGAAAGCTAATGTGCTAACCAATAAAAAACAGAGCTTTTTTCTCTCCATCCTGAGGACATGGACCCCAATCACGAAGTCAAATATCAATGTGATAACCGATGGACGCTTTCAGGCCTCCTCCATCTTCGACTTCCTAGCGTGGTCAACTATAGTCATAGCTCATTTTATAGCTCGTCATTACTACAAACCTCGGAAATACCCCTGGAAGATTCCGGCCACTTTATTGATCGTTTTAGTTCGCGTTGCCTTCAACATAGGGAGTGCTTTCAATTATTCCATAAGCCAACTTCGATACCAGGCAACTCCGGCGTATATCTATTGTCTCGGATACCTACCAGTAATATTAACTCTACTGGTCATTATCTACTCTGGCTGGAAAGAACCAAACGAAGATCGAGAGCTTCTACGGCTTAGAACTGCCCGGAACGCAAGCTTGGATCAAGAAATGCAGACGGTTCAATCCCCTGATGGGAGGAGATCTATTGGGAAACCAAAGACGAATCGTGAGAAGAGGATGAGCCGCGCATCTGCTGCACCTGATTATTGGGCAGGGACCGAAGACCCCACAAATGCAGTCTGAAATACTAATAGGAACCCCATGCTGCAGTAGCCTTTGGTCAGTTCGGGCCTTCTGGAGGTCATCTACTCAAGTATATTATTATGCATAAGCAATTTGTACACTAGAAAAATTCAGATCCTTTGAATTCTTCCAAAAAAATCTGCTAAAACTCGTAGTTATAGAGGTTCAACTGGTATAGTTATTTGGTAAAAGGCCAGTCTTGGCCCAAAGTAAAAGGCTGTCCGATAAATGTGATTATGTAATCAACACGAACTCCAGGCTCGAGCTGACCGCGCAGCAAGTTACGTTACCAACCCCAACGAACCTCAACGAACAACATTCACAATCAGAACAGTATCAAGGAAGCAAGTCCAGCTTAGCTCAACCATTTAATTCCTAAAAAGATCAGATTCGGCATCGAAGCTTAGCTCTCATCTACCCACTAACCTTATATCTGAAATCCCTACCAATATCGTCAGAAACTTTACGAACCCGCACCTTGCCGTACGAAGCCCCTCCGAGATGGTTGGAGAGCAGATCATAAATGTCATACGCAAAGCCGTAGGGGATGAGGATCCCATGGAAGACATGACCGAAGAAACTGGCCAGCAAGGGAATGAAGATCAGCAAATTAAAGATAGAAACGCGATTGTCTCCGGTTTGCCATCATAGCGTCAAAATCATCCCGAAGAGCTTTAAAATGCTAATATACTTTCTTTTCGTAGATATCACGGCAAACTTCGCTTTACTAGAAAGAGCTGTTGCCAACTTTGATGCGAGATTTACGCTAAGGGTTCTAAGGTCTCTAAACACCCTGCGCAAACGATTTACCGCGTCGATTCTCGTCGAAGTCATCCGAAAGACATTTCCACAGTCCCACCCCGCGCTCTTCTCCCTGGAATCTATCTTAGCCGATGGATCACAGCCGGAAACAGACACCAACATGGATGTTGATGCGGACGCTAAAGCTCCCGGCGCAATGCTGCCAGAGATTGACGTATATCTTCATCTTGCGGTTCAGATATATCTTCTCGACCAAAAGGAGTTCGAAAAGGGGGCCAAGTTTTCCGACGACCTCGTCAAGCGAATGCATAGCATGAATAGACGGACCCTCGACTCTCTTGCCGCAAAAGTATACTTCTACTATTCCATGTTTAACGAATCCTTGTCAGGCTCCGAAGCATCGATTGGTATTCGTGCCCAGCTTTTAGCATCCCTTCGTACGGCTACCCTCAGGAAAGATATTGATACACAAGCAACCATCATCGTCCTTCTACTTCGCAACTATCTCTCCACTTCTCATATAAACCAAGCGGACCTTTTAGTCACGCATGCCGCCTTTCCGGAGTCCGCTGCCAACAATCTCTTTGCTCGCTATTCATATTACCTAGGTAGGATTCGAGCGATTCAGTTGGATTATTCTAATGCCCACGAATACCTTATCAGCGCAACCCGCAAAGCTCCTCAAGTCGCAGTTGCAGCTGGATTTGTTCAAGCTGCCAACAAGCTCAATATAGTAGTGGAGCTTTTGATGGGAGATATTCCGGAACGCAGTATATTCCGACAGCCAATGCTAGAGAAGCCACTACGTCCGTATCTTGCTCTCGTTCGAGCTGTCAGAATCGGCGAATTGGACGCTTTTCAAAACACCGTGAACTCGTACGCAGACGCGTTTAAGCGGGATGGAACATATACTTTGATCTTACGATTACGTCAGAACGTCATCAAAACGGGTATACGGATGATGAGTATAGCTTACTCTAAGATTTCGCTTCGCGATATCTGCGTCCGCCTCCGGCTCGATTCGGAGGAGAGCGCCGAATATATTGTAGCGAAAGCAATCCGAGACGGTGTCATTGAAGCGACTCTCAACAATGAGAAAGGTTACATGCAAAGCAAAGAATTGACCGATATTTACGCGACAAGAGAACCCCAGGACCAATTCCACGACCGTATCAAATTCTGCATGCAACTTCATAATGAGTGTGTTACAGTATGTTTTATCCCTTGCCCTCACAATTTATTCAGGATAGCCCCTCAAAATTTTGTTGATATAGGCTATGAGGTTTCCAATGAACCAGCATCGACTGGAGCTTAAAAATGCTCAGGAGGCACGAGAACGGGAGAGGGAACTTGTGAAAGAGATCCAAAGTGGGGATCGAGACGATGACGATGGCGATTTTGAGGGAATTTAAATGGCGAACCTAGCAGCCAGGAGTTCGACTGCATTCACACATGCGTCATGGTGTTATAAAAAACACGTCTGAAACGCTTAGTAGAAATACATTTTTATAAAAAAAAAAACCCTGCAGAGGGGTTTGTAGATAATACATCTAGTGAGAAGGATGAGACTATTCAAACTCAATCTATATGTGGCTCTATGAAAGTTTTAACTTCAGGTGTTGACCGTTCCCGAGATTTAGCATCCTCCATCTTTCGTAGATAGCTGCCATAGAGGGTAACCTCGGCGATCGCGACAATTATAGCTACGGTGATGGAGGCTCCTACCCTGAGAGGCTCTTTATTCTTATAAGTTGAAAGATTTGCGGTTGCATACCATATGGCAAGCCCCATAAAGAAGGAGCTGAAAAAAACATTTAGGATCACTGAAATTTGATTCGAAACCTCTTTAGATATTGACTGAATCGTCTCATCCTTTTGATTGCTACCTATCATCTTAGCGTAAGCCTTCTCCTCCTGTTCGTGTTTTAGCCTTTCCATCAGAGCGAGATATTCTGCAGACTTCGTCCACAGAAAGAGTACTATGTAAGCACAACGTGTCCATACACGACACAATATATTCAAGTCTAGAGGAAGCTCACAGGTTTTGGTTTCGGAGGTAGTTTCGGTATATGAATTTCTGTACCGCGGAGCAAAATGTCAAGCCCATAGGAGAGCTTTGACGTAGGTCTTCGTAAACCTAGCTCCCTAGCGATTTTTGCAATATCAACATGGTCGATGGAGTCCACAGAAGGGTTCTCATCCTGGGATTTGTAGGCATGGGAAATATTTCGTGAGAGAGGTGTATGAGAGAGGCGAACCATTGTCTGCTATCGATCGTCGTGATGGTAATTGATTCGTTAGGCTGCGGGCATACGCCGGCTAGTTGCAAAATAGTGGCGGGCGAAGACGTAAATCAGCGCGACACGAGGTAAGCTAATTATAACAAGGATACTTGAGATAAGTACTGAAGTAGATACTGATGTATGGGGATCCGGATGCTCAATACCTCGAGACCACAGTCGATGCAACTTTGCTAGAGGACCATCGCCGCTAGATCCCCAACACCCGACCTGGCGTTTAACCTGGTTTGGTTGCAATCTTCGAGCTTGGATGTTCGGAAGGGGGGAATATGCGCGTTCGTACATTGACTTGGAACGAAATCCCCTCACACAATAAAACCCCTCCCTCCAAGACCTGCCAGGACTCCACCGACCACTCCACCTAGCTGATTCTCTATCAGGGATGATTGTCTGAAAGAGCAGCAATCGCTGTAAGAATGGTGGTAGTGTAGCAGTAATAATGATAACAATGTTAACATAGCTTGGAAAGAAGAGGAGGGAGGAGCTTTTCTTTTCTTCTGGTATCCCACCCCTTTTCTAAGAAATAAATAATAAGTACTTAAGTATTTAAGAAAAAAAAAATTAAAGAAAAAATAAATAAAATAAAAAAATAAAAATAAAAAAAATAAAAAAGCTCTACAGACAGCTAGCTAGCCCCTCACCCCCTCGCTCTCCTTAGCTTCCTCGACCTTGCTACACATATTTTTTTTATAGACGCCAACCATTTGATCTTTTTAACGGAGCACTCGCCCGAGCACTCACTTACTTAAGTACTCACTTAACGTACATAACAGCGTCATATACTCTTTAATTCTCAGCATCCCCATCCGTCACCACGTCACCACCATCAACTATGTCAGGTCTTGTTCCAAAGCTAGAGTCTTTAGCCGTCAGTGTCAGCAACCAGCTTAAGCCGGACGAGGAACCAACAAGAGCTGGTGCCATCACTCCCCGCGTCAACCGCCTCTCCCGTCCACTGGAAGCAATTGACATTCCCCACACAAAAATCACAGCTATTTGCTGCATCGGAGCAGGATACGTTGGTGCGTATTAATTACTTCAACAGTAGCTAATCTCTTTGCAAATATTTGAGGCTGCTATGCTTTTAATCCCTCCTGCAATTTGCTCACAATCGTATCGCAGGTGGTCCTACATGCGCTGTTATTGCCTCCAAAAACCCACACGTAAAAGTTACCATTGTCGATCTGAACGCAGCCCGTATCGCAGCTTGGAATTCTGATACCCTGCCTATATACGAGCCCGGGCTGGATGAAGTCGTCAAGTCCGCTCGAGGAAGAAACTTGTTCTTCTCCACAGATGTGGAAGCCGGAATTCTCGAAGCACAACTTATTTTTGTTTCCGTCAACACACCTACCAAGGTCAAAGGAATCGGTGCTGGCTTCGCCGCGGACCTAGGTTATGTTGAAAGCGCCACTCGTAAAATTGCTGAAGTCGCCAAGAGCGACAAGATCGTTGTCGAGAAGAGTACCGTTCCCTGCAGAACCGCCCAGTCTATGCGATATATCGTACGTAGCTCCATGCTTGGCATTTTCTGCCACACCGAAGTGATAGGGCCTGACTGCTGATATAAAACTTCGTATGATGATACCATTAGCTCGAAGCAAATGCCAAACCAGATATTCAATTTGATATTCTTTCCAACCCCGAGTTCCTCGCAGAAGGAACCGCAATATCTGACCTATTTTACCCGGACCGCGTTTTGATTGGTTCCTTGGATACAGATAGAGGCCGTTCGGCTGCAGCATCGCTTGCTGATGTATACGCCGGATGGGTTCCTCGTAATCAAATTATTACAATGAACCTTTGGTCTTCAGAGCTCTCGAAATTAGCTGCCAATGCCATCCTCGCCCAGCGTATCTCGAGTATCAATGCTCTGAGCGCTATTTGTGAGGCCACGGGTGCTGACATTGATGAGGTCAGCTACGCTTGTGGTTTAGACACCAGAATCGGGCCTAAATTTCTCAAGGCGAGTGTTGGGTTTGGTGGAAGCTGCTTTCAGAAAGATATCTTGAACTTAGTCTACCTCAGTGAGAGCTTGCATTTGCCAGAAGTCGCTGCTTATTGGAAACAGGTGCATTGACCCAATCTTTGCAATTTTTTCTATAAACACGAGAATCTAGACTGACTTTGTCAACCTTTTTAGGTCGTCGAGATGAACGAGTACCAGAAACGTCGTTTCACAAATCGCGTCATCTCCTGTCTCTTCAATACTCTCACTGGCAAGAAGATCGCCGTTTTCGGCTTCGCGTTCAAGAAAGATACGGGTGATACACGCGAATCCCCCGCGATCACACTCGTCAACTATTTCCGAGAGGAAAAGGCTTATATCTCTATATATGACCCTAAAGTGGATGAATCACAGATTTGGATGGATCTTACGGAACCAGGGGTTGTGGATGAGACGGAAGCCATCAAGAGGCAAGTCTCTATTGCAGCGGATCCATATCAAGCTGCGGACGGTGCAGACGCTATTGTGATATGCACTGAATGGAACGCTTTCCGAGATACCCATCTCGACTATGAAAGAATATACAAGGGGATGAAGAAGCCTGCCTTCATATTCGATGGAAGGCTTATTCTCAATGCTAAGGAAGTTGCCAAGATAGGATTCAAGGTCGAGACAATTGGCCGGCCGCAGACAACTTTTGTGCAAACTACCGACTTTGAATAAATTCCTACGCCTGGTTTCCATTCTGAATCTCTCATCCCTGTAATACCGATTTAGCTCGGACCCGTCTTCACAAAAACAGACAACAAAGTATCGTATATAATTAGTATAAGTAACAGGTCACCATAAATTTATGTTTTGTTGTCGTTACTTGAACAGATAGGTGGCATGTGTGCTTCCAGGGGATTATAATTAATTCTTCCTCGTGTTGTTATTAGAACAATCAAGTGCGAATTTTTGAATCAGGAACATAACATGTCTGCTGTGAGTACATTGCCACAGGCCAAGACGGAAAGAAAACCAAAAGGTAAGTTTCCACTTATGAAAGGAAATAAAATATTTGACATGTATAAATTATAAAAACATAAACTTCATAACCCCGAGCTAACTTTTCCGTGTAGCATAACGTAAAACTCATAGCAATATATGTAGAAGAAGATGTTCAACACTTGCGCCAAAATGCCAATGCTATTTACTTGCAGACAATAAAGCAATCACTCCAACGGAAGAAAATAGGGAGTAAGAAAAGCTTGTACGCGAAAGCTGATCAAGTCGAAGAAAGAGGTCGGGGATTGGATTACTCCTCATCATCCACGATTTGCTTATCCACTAGATTTCGAGAAAGAATCCTATTTTTTTGGCAATTAGCATGACCCTGCTAGAGAGTATTAATATAAACAGACACTTACATAACCAATAAGCCAATAGTTACTAGAATCAGTAAAGAAAACCCAAACCATCCTAATACGAGAGACGTGACCTAGTCGCCGAATGTCAGTTACTACTTAGGTGTAGCTATTAACAGAAGCATTTCCTGCATGAAAGTATAGGGTTCTTACTCCAACACCAGTCTGTATAGACCCATTACCTAGGTTTTCTGCTATCGTAGCGGCAGCAATTGATGCGGTATGCTAGTTGCCTTTTTGTTAGGATAAAATATCTTGAGGTCTTCAGGTGTTGCGGGCGATACGAACCTGCCATAACACAGAAACCAAAACAAAAATAGCGGAAATGAAGATGATTGCGAGGGCAATTTGCGAGACGAATAAGCTCGGCATTCTCTCTTCTTCGCTATTATATGTCGGAAATGTTGCCAACATAACCAAGACAATAGTGGCCAATAATATAGCCACAATCCTAGAATATTTCGTTAGAAATGAAGTAAAATTGCATTTTACGAGGATTTTCACTTACAGCAGATATGGGAAAACAATACTATCTCGGAAGGTATCTGACACCCAAATAAGGTTAAGAGGGTCTTGATCCACACTTACTTGAGCTGCGAGAGACGATGCATTATTACTGCAAAGCCACGAACCCCCATCTGGGTTGATACATATCCCGAAATATCTATAGAACCATGCGTTAGAGTTCCTTATGCGACATCTAAAAGTTACCTCAAGAAGCAACAGATGGAGACTCACCCAACTCGGGCCTCAAGCATTGCATTTGCTACGATGTTACCTATTGCTCGAGCAGCCTCGGGGTCGACTTGTGACGTTGAATAGACTGGAGCATAGTGGTTGTAGAAGAGATTTATCAAAAAAATGGACGGTATAAGAGGACTTGAGGAAGAACAGCCCGCGAGTAAGAGCGCTATTTTTTTTGTTAAATATTAGATATGTAAACGAGATCAAACAGATAAATTGTTTTCGTTTATACTTACAAAGTAATATTATTGCTAATATTATAAATATCATCAAAATGTGCTGTGATAGATAGTCCAGTTAGCTTCAAAGTGGATACATGCACCTAAGAAACTACTAGTGCTCATAATAATGCGATAATCCCATGTGGCGACCTGTGCTGTTAAACGGACAATGATCATGGACGTACATGATATCCTAATAAAGGAACGAGCCCTTTTCGATAAATTAAATTAGCAATCGACTCCACACAATCAAAGTATCAGTTACTTCAGCAACTCACTTTCAAATGTTAATCTCAGCCGGATTATGCGGCGAACTTCTATGAGCGCCATATTCGTGAATTTAAGGGTTCGGAATCAAGAGACTCCGAAATCTGCTTCTAGACAGCGATCGCTGTTCCCCGAAGAAACCTCCAGAAACTCTCGTTTTCTCTGATGCGCCCCCTGGTGATGGTAATTCAGGCGAGAGTATCTACAATCAAAGGATGAGTACTAGATGATCTAGCGCTTCCTTACTCAAGGCGAATACAATGCCAATGCTATATGTTGTTGTGATCGGGCGCCGTAGATAGATGCTTTGTTTCGTAAGATATGTTGATACTCTAATGTGAGAGACGTCGCAAGATTATTCGATTGACTTGGCACAAGAGAAGAAAAAAAGGTCATATGTAATGAACGAAGAGGGTTAGGGAGACAGCTGCGGCAACGGAAGAGTTATGAAGCTCTTCTTCTACGCTCAATAAGATGTTGGGGCTGAGAAGGTGTAAACAGAGCACGAGAGCCAGCACGGACTTTGCTGGCTTGTTCGCAGGTTCCTAGTTGCCAGGGGCAACAAATATCGATCCCCACGGCGACAACGCAACAACTCGAACGCCTGGGGTGGGCTATTGGTCGGTTCTCCTCGCTTGTTGGCGCGCATGGGGCTTCTTGCTTGGCACGGTTGTGGAGAGTGCATGTCACAGCAAATTGGAGATATATTTTGTTGTTTGTGTTCTAGACGGGCGAAATGTATTACATTATGTACTTAAGTATGGTCTCGCTAGGCTTAAGTACTTAAGTATATGCAAGAAGAGTAGAGCGGATACTACTAGTCTAGCTTCAGCTCTTTTCCTTGGTGGCTCGTTCCTTCCTTCGCGATCGGTCTTCTCAAGCATCACAAACTCAGGCGCCTCCATTCTCATATTACACAGTAAGTGTACCTGCAACCGCCTTCAGGCGTCACCCCGCTGGTAAAACTTTGCCCTCCCTAGTAATCCTCATCCTTTTGATCTGCGAAATGTTATGGGTATCTCCTTTCCAGCCTAGTAAAAGCTTCACAGCCTCGTTATCAAAAACATCTGGTATTTCTATACAATTGGCGTTTAAAAGATGCCAGTGAGGGGGGAAAAAACAAAAATTAGTGTCGACTATATTTGAGTAGCATAGGCAAATGCTAGCACGGGGAACCATACCATAACCGCTATCGAGTTCAGCAATCTCTCTTTCCAACGAATTTCTTAATCGATCTTCCTGAGCTGATCTCGGTCGGCCCTCTCTTCGCGCTGTTGACAATCTCTTGATTTCTTCGTCCAGACTTGATAGGAACCTATCGTTGATATTAATTTCCCTGTTTACTGATTTTTGGACATATTATTGTCTTACAAATCTGCGTTCTGGGGGGTAACTTACTCATCGATATATTTGAGAATGTCCGTCGCCGAAATTCCCTTGACATCTACTCCGGAACGCAGAATATTTTGGAAGTGTCGAAATCGTTGCACTGGTTCCCAGTGCAGATATCAGCAAGGCTCTCCGAATGGGATCGTCGGATATTTGGGGTACCCTTCGGCTGAAGAAATTTCTGTCTTGCTGAATCTGATTTTATCAACCTTTCCTGCCTTAGCATTCCCTTTCGAAGTCGTCTAGCATCACGACTATCCTCAATAAGCGCCGTAGAGGATGCGCCCCGCTTTTGCTTGATTTGCGATTGTATCTTGCGCAGTGATTTTGGCATTTTGTAAGCCTCACTCGTATGTCCAAGTGCGATTGATTTTGTGAAGCCGGTGTTGGCAGAATCCCAGAAATAAGGTGTTGGGTCAAACCAAGCCTCAACCAGTTGCCCAAGGGTCTGGTTACGAGACTGCCAGTTGCCGTATCCTACAACATCAAATCCACAGAATATACGCGCCAACCGTCATATACGAGTGTTTATTTGCCACAATTTACCGCACCAACGAGGACAAGCTTTATTTGACCCTACTCTCTCGGACATACGTTTAATAGATGAGCAATTGATATATGTTTTACTAAGCCGGTCGTGTTTCGCCGCTCAAGTTTCTCACCTAGCTCAAGCTACAGGCGCCATAACGTAACCGACTGGAACCCGCGGCGAGTTAGATTCCTCTCGATCAACGCTTTAGTGCGGTTGTAATCAGCAAAGGTTTCTTTCTGCATAATCATTCATACGATGTCTACGACAACCTCAAAAGAAAAGGTTGGGCCACTTCCGTTTGAACTGTGAAGCATGAAATTGTTTAACATTCGTCAGTTCGAACATTCTTCCAATTTTTAAGCATCGCAAAGCTAATATGAGTACTGCCTCACAAGCTCAAGCCAAGCGCCTTGAGATCTATTATCGCAGGGGCCACAGCCGGGGCAATTGAAATTGGTGTGGTTGTCGAAGCGGCATTTACTTTTCACTTACGTTGCGTGGACTCCGACAAGGCTAACACTGTGTCAAATGATACTAGCCGTCACATATCCTGCAGAATGTCCGTATCTACTATTACTTATTGCTCCAAACAAAAACCTCGGTTACAATATACGTAGGCAATGATATGCTCACCTTTCAATAGTTGCAAAGGTCCGCACACAATTGAACAGGCGACTTCCTGATGGTCAAAAACTACCATGGCCACCATTTGGACCCCAGTGGTACACCGGATGTACCACGAATATTGCAGGGAACTCCTTCAAAGCGGCTGTTCGTGAGTCAAATGTCCTAATTTTCATGTTGACCGGCCCTCTAATTAATAATTTTAAAATAATTCCTTATAGGATTTCTGGCCTTCGACACATTCAAAAATGCCCTCTCCGATGAAAATGGTCACATCTCTGGTCCTCGCACTGTCCTCGCAGGGCTAGGAGCTGGTAACTCAACCTCAAATCCCAAACCTACCATACAGAATTTCTAATCTATTAACATAGGCATATCAGAGTCTGTGCTCGCGGTTACCCCTTCGGAGAGCGTAAAAGTTAAATTGTACTGTCAATTCGTCGATGGCATAATGTTATTGTAATGAATGAGATACTAACCCAAAATATTTTATGCTATTAGAATAGATGACAAAAAGCAACCGAACCCGAGAATGAGAGGGTTGGTTCATGGAACAGGTCTCATAATTAGAGAGCAAGGTATAAGGGCTCTCTTCAACGGACTTCTCCCTACTACAGTCCGCCAGGCATCCAGTTCCGCCGTGAGATTTGGATCTTACATGACAATGAAACAGATGGCCCAAAGCTATATTCCACCTGGGGAGAAGCTTAGTTCTGCTGCGACTTTCGGTATTGGCGCAATGGCGGGTACTATCACAGTACGGTTTTAATGGCTATTTATGCGTTTTTCATCATACTAATCCTTAACACTCAATAGGTTTATGTTACGATGCCTATAGACGTGGTTAAATCAAGGTATGGCATAGAGCCAACGTTCGCAGATGGCACTTTTCTTTCAGATAGAATGTTAACAAGCTTTGCAGAATGCAGTCTCTACATGCAAGTCAGTACAATAACAGCTTAGAATGCGCTTATAAAATTGCTACAGAGGAAGGTATCCGTGCATTGTGGTCAGGCGCGCTGCCGAGACTGGCAAGATTGATGGTAATGTAAACGCTTCAAATGGATCAAGATACAATAATCTAACTATATTGAAACTAGATGAGTGGAGGCATAGTATTCACATTGTATAATATATTCCCCCTATCTTACATTCTAGAGATGCTATAATGAGATATCTAACCCGATCACTATTCTAGGTATGAAAAATCGATTGAGTTCTTTGATTGGGTTGATCCTCAAAAGAGATACATTTAAAGTCCGAAGCCTACTATTTTATATAGAGGTAATATTTATACTGGTCTACCTCATGTACAGCCTCCTTTGGTTTGCTCAGATCGATAGAGGGTAATCTTGTCAGATATAGATAGTAACACATACAAATTCTATCCTTTTCCGAAGGCTGACATCACATGCTCCAGAATATTAATTTAAATTACAAGGATATATAAAAATTGATTACGCCCGAAGCTACTCAATCAGAGGAAATTCAATCAACAGATATCGAGGACAAGAACCTAATCGGGTATATTGGACAAGAAGAAAGCTTTAACCGACTATGCTATTATTAAATCTGCAATCAAAGGAGATGTTTTAAGAACCCCTGAAATCTGATGGCTGAAAACCCAATACGCCAAACTCCAAAACTCTCAAGCAGAAGGTGTAGTTAAGACAGATTCTTTTCGCTCCAACACCAAGGCGTATAAGGAAAATGCTATTTGATTGGTCTTGAAATCTGGGAGCACTATTTCATTTCACAGGACAGAATTTTACCTCATATTTTCTTTGTTCTCAGATTCCCGAATGGGATACAATCGTTTCACGCTCGTTGTCGGGACACCTGCTGTAAATCGAAAGTTTTCAAAGGAAAAAACTTCTGATTGTGTAAATAGTTCAGATTTCCCGGATGTTGTTTTTATGACAGACGCAGATGGGCAGGTCTCTGCCAACTTAAAAGCTACCTTGGGTGTCTGAGAGTTATCTTCCACGGGTTCGTCATTTGAAGTGGCTGACGATTTGCGTTTAACAAGGGTGCCAGTCTTCTGATTATTCATTGAGTTCTGGTAGTGTATTGTCGTTAGAGCCTTGCTATTAGGTTTTGTAGCGTTTTTGAGCAAGGAGGAGTGGTCTTTAATGAAGAAAGGACTCGTCTCCGTGCAAACTGTTCTTTCATCTCCATCTTCCATACAAAGTCTACGTTTCTTTGTCGCCGTCACTCGTGACTCCTTTGGCTTTTCGGCTGATTTCGGTAAAGGAGATAGGTATGTTTTCGGTCCGAGGATTTGGGAATTGTGGACAGATATTTCTGCTAGGACTCTTTTTGGTGCTATCATAGCACTATCAGTAATTGCGCGTTGCAGAGGACAGGTATTCGCGTACTAAAAAATCGAGTGATCGAAGCATTTGGTCGCTCCAATGCCTGTGTAATTGTCTTTAGAACAAGTCTATGATTTATATACCCGAAACCAAACCGATCTAACCTTGAGTTGCGGCAACGCCGCCTTGGAGACAACGGTTGGTTGAATCGCAATTTTTGTAATGGGGTCGAGATCACCGTTCGCAACTTTTGATGCCACGTCTGAGTCGTAGAGTCTAACTCAAATGTCACTAAGGGGTTGCCTTTCCGTATAAGATTTGTGATCATACCTTCCGAAACTATTTGCCTGATCAGGATCGATGGCTTCGGGGAGATCCACTGCGCCATTGCAAGATACCAGACGGCAAGCCTTTGGGCAGTAGACCCGCTGATATTCAAATGTCATCTCTGCTGTTACAAACGCTTTCTCATAGCCTGTCGGTACGGCAAAGGATCCATCCATTCGTATGGCTTTCAGTATCTAGTATTTAGTTAATATGACTGTAACTCAAAGGGGAATATATGTAATTAAGATAGATACTTTTTCGATAGATTTGTATTTCCGGACAAATTTGTAGGCTGTTTTGATCCCCATCTTGGGAATGTTCGATAAATAGTCGCATCCGCTGAGTATCGCCATCCTTCGAAACTCCGAGTCGGTCCAACCGGCAACTTTGATTTCTGTCGCCCTGGGAAAATCTGAACGATATATTGCAACGCAGTTTCCGTATTGGTCTAGTTTCGTAAGTAGGCATTGCGCTCCAAAGACTAGAAGATCTGAGTCCTCCGAAAGGATGGCAGAAACTTCTCCGATTTTTTCTAGATATGCCATTTGAGCATCTGCCTCGTACGGAGCGACAATGTACGGGACATTGGCTTTTTTGAGCTCTTCAATGAGATTCCGCGCCATCTGTGGCGTTACATCGATAGCCTTTTGCAATTCAAGGTGAGCTTGTGAAGTTCGCCCGAGTCTAAGCAATTCCAGCCCCGTTTCTCGTGACGCCTGCCGTCTTCTGTGGTAGAGTGAAAGCAGTTGTTAGCGGCTATTCTCTGGTTCGGCGAGTAATATTTTTAAACCGCACTGAGCGAGGACTGTACTTTTCGCGGTCAATCTCTGTTCCCTTCTTCCCAGGTAGGTAATCGCCATCGAATACTATATAGGGTGTTACCCCATAGTGCTGGAGCATCCGCACTCTGTGCATCGCGTATTCAACATACCTACATTCTCAAGTTAGATACAAGCGATTAAGAGGGGGGAAACAAACCGGGACAAGCAGGTTGACGGGGAATTACTTGGTTGTGGGTTTTCCAAGGGCCAAATCGATAGCGCAGGAAATAGTTCCACGGTGGAGCCAGCCATAGGCGTCAACAGCGACAGTTTTCCCTTTCCAGATCCTGATATGGACCGGCTGCTGGATCGACTTTAAAGTTGGTAGAAGACCATTTATGCCCATTGTGGCAGCGGTGCGAAATTCGTACTAAACGCAGATTTGGTGGGCTGGGGGATTCAAGGTCAATAATTCATCCCTAGGAAGATCGTGCGTGCAAATGAAGTCTGAGAAAAGTGTGCTGGTTTGTGTATATAGAGATGCGAAAGATATTAGGTTGTCTTTGTGCTGCGCGGCTGGGTTACGAGACAAGTTGTGGCCGTCTGTTATTATTATTATTATTATGATTAATTATGAGTTAATTTGATGGGCTGCTTCTTTCAGATAGTATGGATGACTTCGATATTTACTCAGTCGCCGGCAGGGGTACATGTAATATAGTCTCGCCCTGCAACGAATATGGTATACAATTAGTCTTGGCATACAATATCTTTCCTGATTTTGACGAGTGCACTTCGCGACTTTTAAGAGAACCAGAGCGTGCGCGTTGTGGTGCGCCTGGTCTCACTGGGCCTTGACACGTTGCGTTGTGCGCACCTGGTAACGCGAGGACCTGGTCTCGAGATCCAAACCGAACAACGCAGGACTGATCGCGTCTGATCATGATGACAACACGGCTAATTGCAACTGCGCAAACAACGCTTTTAATTCATTCCTTGTAAACGCTCAATGGCTGAGCGTTTGGTAGTCGAAGCTAAGCTACTTGAGCTTCACCCAATTGTTATCAAAGAAAATACAACTCTCAGAGACACGCGGAGAGAAAAATAGAGTCCATCCGTATCTCCACATCTCTCTTGAAAACCCGATCATCTCTTCAATTCTGTTCTCTTCCTTTCTTTTTGCTTCCTCTCTCTACACCTGCTAGCTGCTCAAGCTATAACTGGAACCCTTTTTGCGATTTCCGTATATAGCATCCCACAAATACTTGAACCACCGTTTCCTCCAAGAGAACACTCCAAAACCTAGGAGGAAAGATATCAAGAGAACAAATTACGAACGAGCGACTGCCTGAAATTTACATTATTAACCTAGATTTGAGAGTGTGGATTTCGAATGGCGACGAAAAGGGCCCGGCCAAGGCCGCAGCCCGATGATGGCGCAGAGCAAGGGGATCCGGAAACCCAACGTTTACAAGTTAGTATATTTTTCCTGACTAAAACCGTAAACTTCGTTAAATAAATGTATTAACAGGTTAACGTACTCTCTAGCCGTCAAACAAGAAACAAAAAACGGTCATCTTGGATGTTGACGATGAGATGGCAGATGAAGAAGCTATATACCTCGAGCAATCACAGTTTTTAGCCACAAATGCCAAGATTGTGAAGGAAAACGAGCCTGCCGACTATGGCACCATAGAGCTTATTCGGCTTGAAAACTTTATGGTAATGTGTGCTAATACGGCTTGTGCTGAACATTACTAACCGTTGTATTCCCATAGTGCCATACTTGCCTCGAGATGAAATTCGGCCCCTTCATGAATTTTGTAGTCGGACAGAACGGCAGCGGAAAAAGCGCAGTCTTGACGGCTCTCACCCTGTGTCTCGGTGCAAAAGCCACTGTCACAAATCGAGGAGGAAATATGAAAAGCTTTATCAAAGAAGGCGAGCATATGGCGGTTGTTGAGGTTCATTTGCGGAATCGTGGAGATGGCTTCAGAAAGGATACATACGGCGATACCATTATTGTACAACGGAGTTTCAACAGGGACGGCGTCAATTCTTATAAGATCAAATCAAAGTCAGGGAAAATAATATCAACAGTGAAAAAGGAGCTTTCTGACATAATTGACTACATGTCGCTGCAAGTTGATAACCCAATGACTGTTTTGTCGCAGGACCTCGCTCGACAGTTCCTAAGCAATTCCACCGATCAAGACAAATACAAATTCTTCATGAAAGGCGTTCAGCTTGATGACTTGTACGCCCTATATCATACCATGAAGTCCCAGCAATCAATGATTACTGGTGTTCTCGAGAGCAAAGCCGAAGATATCCGCGAACTTAAGGAGGACAAAGAGGCCGCTGAGAAAAAGTTCAGGTTGTTGAAACAGACTGAGGATCTCCGCAACAACGTCAACGAATTGCTGCTGAAACTAGCATGGGCGCAGGTGGTGGAAAGAGAGGCGGTTCGACACCCTCTGAAATATATGTAATTTTTTGGAACATATTTCTCAATAACTAACCGAGAAAATAGCAAGTCGAATCAACAAAAATAGATATCGCTAACGCCCAGAGCACTCGTCAAGAATTAGAAAGAAAGATCGAAGAGATTGGCCTTATGATCCAAAATTGGGATGTAAGAATCGTCGAAGCGAAGGAAGCCATAGAAAGGTCCGACGGCCAAGATCCTCTCAAAGACGAAAAGAAAAACTTAGACGAAAAACTTGCTGCAACGCAGGCAAAACTAGATAAGGCTCAGGTAAACAATGAATTGTATTGTTCTGACGTGGCTTATTTCTTTCTGACCCTTATAGCGCGACGAACGAACTTTGAACGAGCACAAGCAGGCAGTCAAAAAGAAAATCGATATGGCGCAAAAGGATGTTGAAAATGAGAAGCAAAGGCTCGCTGGCATAGACAACGGAAACCATGCTTCTCTGAGGAAACGAAAGGAAGACCTCGAAAATGAAAAACTCCAGATTATCAAATCGCAGTCCGACCTTGAAGAATTGTATAAAAGCGAAAGATTAGAAGCTTCGGACCGACAGAATAAGCTATTGCAAGCAAAACATGAACTAGAAAACAAAGAGAAAGATCTTAAGTCCGCTGAGCGTGAATTAGGCATGCTCACATCAGATCGCTCGAATAATCTCGCTGTGTACGGCGAGCAAACAAAGGCTCTCCTCCAAGAAATGGATCGCAACGTGTGGACTTCTGGCAGACCAATAGGACCTATTGGACTTCTTATCAAGCTAAAAGAAAAAAATTGGTCGTCTATACTCGAAAAACAGCTTGGAAGAATATTGAATGGATTTATTGCTTTCAGCCTTGAGGATAAAGATCGTTTAATGGGCTTGATACGAAGGTTCAACAGGTTAGTAAACAATCGGGCAACAATTGGTAGAGTTTCTATTAATCCTGGATGTACTGTTTAAATTATAGTCACCATACAGTCTATTATAGCAGTCCCAACTCCTTTCAACTGAAGGAACCTGCTGGGGGCTTCTTGACGGTTTTACGTGCACTAGAGGTACTTGAGGCCTTTCGTAAAGCTCATGGGTAACGGCTAACTGAATACTAGATTGAAAACGAAGAAGTCATAAAAACTCTAGTCACAATGAATAATGTTGAGCAAACTATTCTCGTGGAAGATCATATTGAAGCACGAAGAGTTATGGAAAAAAGACCAGAAAATGTCAAATTCTGCTACTCTATCAACCGCCAAAAGCGTGGAAACGGCTTTAGCATTAAAATGGGGTAACTTGAGGATTTTTCGTATCGTTTTCCAAGATATGATTAAATAATAACATCACGTTACTCAATAGCCAAGGCTCTGGTGGTGTAGATCCCATAGTCGGATCGACCGGGGCGAGTAGAATATCAACTGATATCGCGGAACAAATTCAGTAAGTCAACTATTTATGCATGGAATTACGAGAAGAACACTGAGGTCCCTAATTTTTCCCATATTTAGGGATCTACAAGACCACATTGCAATATTAAAAAATGAACTATTCAAAGAGAAAGAAAAATACAATGCCTTAGAGCAACTTTCCGCACCCGGAATGTCGGCCCATCAATACGCGGTATACCTTTCCCTTTTCTAGTCGATATATAATGATGCGGTTGAAGATGAAACATGGAAGTGACAGGCTGATAATCAAACATAACAAGGGAGAAAAACAATCACTTATAACAAAGCTACAGCGTGTTGATGATGAACTTGAGGATATCGGCAATGAACTCGAAAAAGATAGCTCCAATAGAGAGTTGCAAAAGTTTGAGAAAGCTCTTGAGGTGCGCCTATTTCCATAGTCAAGGAGTATTGGGGCAAGCGACTAACTTTGTATCGATAACAGGCGCAAATGGAAATTTTTAATTCTTATAACGAGCAGTTTCAGGACAATGCAAATGAGAAACAGAAGACATCGGAAGCACGCGAGAACTTGAAAGCTCAAATTGAAGAAATCAACATCAAGCTCAGAAACTCAGAATCACAATCTGCTGAGCTTCAAAACATCCATAGTCTTGCTATCAAAAAAAGGGAGGAGTTTTACCTCAAATCCTCAAGTTTGATCGAGAAAAAGGAGGAATATGATGGAAAGATATCGGATTTGAGCAACAAAGCGAAAGAACTCGAGGATACTCTAGTTGAGATGAACGGAGAGGCAGAAGAAGTCGGACCTAGAGTGGCTATTCTGGCTAAGGAAACGCCAGATAAAATACACTCGCGCCTAGACCAAATAAATGCTGAAATCAAAAAGAGAGATGCCAGTATTGGTGCTTCCACTGAACAAATAACGAAAGACTTTACAGACAAAACCGAAAAGTATAAAGATGCCCGCAAGGAAGTCGAAGATTTGGAAGCAATCAACGAGGCATTGGAGCAAGCTTTCACTGAACGTATGGAGCGTTGGCACTATTTCCGAAAATACATTAGTGTGCAGTCGAGGCTCCAATTTCACTACCTCATGAGCGAACGAGAGTTCGATGGGCAGTTATTCTTTGATCATGCCAATGGAATTCTTCAATTAAAGGCAAGCTTTTGATTCGATTCCTCGGGTGCACATAGCTTTCACATTAACCTCTCATGTATCGATAGGTCCAACCAAGTCAGCAAGCAACTGACACAACGCGCAATGCTAAAACGTTATCTGGGGGAGAAAAGTCTTTTTCCCAGATCTGCCTATTGCTTGCTCTTTGGGAGGCCATGGGGTCGCCATTCAGGTGTCTAGATGAATTGTAAGAACATGGTTATAATTTCTCTGAAACGAACAGGATTACTAAATAAGCGATAGCGATGTTTTCATGGATGCTGTTAACCGAGGTGTTTCCATGGGTCTCATCGTAAGTCACACTAATTGGGCTACCATATACCTTCACTGACCATTTTATTAGATTAAAGCGGCTAGGAATGCTGTTGGGAAACAATTCATTCTCATCACACCTCAGGTTAATAATGATTGTCTTTTTTAGAAATATAACGGGTTTTCTAATTTGTTACATAGGATGTGAGCACAAAAGGGATCGATGAAACCGCAGACGTGCGAATTGTTAGGTATAGGACTCCCTGTGGCTGTGTTCACGCGTCTTTTCTAACGTAATAAATGTGGTTTACAGAATGCCGGATCCTCAGCGGAATCAAGCTCGCCTTCAAGTGAGAGGCCGTTAGGCGAAGCTATTTCTAAAAATTTTGATAAATTTACGGATTGATTGCGATGGGTTGTTTTAAAGAATGACCAGCTAATTGCTATGAAGCATTGTTTGGGGCCAATTGATAACCAGCATCTTATTTCAACTTAAATACGAAGCTAGATCAATCTGTATCCATTGCAGAAGTCTTAAATTTCACGCTATTGCTTTTTTCATCTGTCGATCAAATCAATGATAAAAGAATTATCGATAAAGTAGTTTTTCTATAAGGCTGACTTGAGATGATAACCAGCTGAAATTAGAGTTGAGTCGGGCATGTATGCTTGATCCAGCCAGAATAGAAACATGGATATGTGTATCGCTGTCTCATAGTGGAACTGAAGTAAAATCTGCATCATCTTGAGATTTGCGATCTATGGAGGGTTTTGAGGAAGGGTTTTCGATAACTTCAGCTTCTAGGACTGGTGGGGTTTCTTCTCGACGATCCTCTGGAACTGGGTGATGTTGATCTGACGGAACTGGAATTTCCATTTCTGGATTAGGGCGAGTTGGCTCAGGTTCAGGCTGTGGGTTCGCCGCTAATGTCGTTATGTTCGTAGTAGCTTTAGTTGCGTTTGATGTGTTAGTCTCGGGGACTGAAGTGCGTCTATCGTTCGAGCTTGGACCAGTCGAGGACGTGCTGTTCTGAAAAGATGCATGGGACTGTTGTCGCGCTCTTTGGTTCCTCAGAGATGGATCGGCGCCAAGATAGTAAGTCCGGACGCCAACGATGCGACCTTCTTGTTCGCATGCCTCCAACCATTCCGGTCGGACGATTGGAATGTTCATTTCCTGGGCGCGTTCCCAACCATGACCGCGACCCTCAGTGCAGACAAAATGAGTCGTATCGATTCTGACATGGTCTTGAAGCGGCTTCGACCCTATCCTTTCAACAACCTGCCTCAACCTCTCCTTTTCGGACGGAGACATGACACCAGGGCAGATTGTGATTCCAGACAGGTCAGTCATCTTATGAGTCCTAGTCGTGACTTTTTCGCTAGCATAAGTACCTGCCGAGGTTCTTAGGACGAGATGAAATGAATACTCGGTGTCGACGGCGAGGCCCGATATCTTTGTAGAATGATGAGTCGTCGGATTAGGGATATTTCCGGCTTTTGAGTTGTTGCGATATAGGGAGAGAGACCGAAGAGAAGCCGTTGCAAGGTCGATAGGATCCCATTCCAAGACAACAGATGTTTGAGTGGCATTGCGAATCCTTAAAACTGGTTTCGATGGCGAACGCTGACCGAAGAGTGTATATATTTCATTCTGTAGATTTTCAAAGGCTTGGCGGGATGCATCTTCAGCGCGATTGTTGCGGGCGACTTGTATATCAATAATACTACCGCTAGCAACGCCAGGAGGTAGGAGTACCGACGGGAATTCGATCAATCGCTTGTCTTTCGTGAGGAGGATGGCGAGGCCGGCATCGACTTTGCCAACCGTGAGCGAGACCAGCATTGGGAGCCGCGTGTCGCTTGACTGCAAGCCCAAGGATGAGCTAAGTTTGTATTACACACAAGAATGCGCTGTAAGAAACGGGATTGTGAATGTCCAACCAAAGGGCAACTTATAATTTGAGAAGACAAGCAAGCAGGCGTACGTGTGTTTGCTTGAGGGGCGATATGGGGCGGTATCAATATCGGTAGAGAGTTATGATATCTGTGGTGATGGTCACAAGAGGCTTGCCTTGAGCGCATGGGCTCACAGATGTGGGTAATATGGTCATGTGACAAAGCCCCGAAAGCCAAGCGTGTTTACGCATGACAAACCCCCGAAGCACGTACCACCGCAACCACCGGCGCCCTTTGGAAACTGGCTTGTTTCATTCAATGGACCCAGGCTTTTGAAGCTTTTGTGACCAGAGTGAACGATTAAATTTAAATTCAAAGGATGTATATCGATATTTCCTAATAGAAGACCTAGCGCGAGCCGAGCCTCAAATGGTTCTTTTTCTGCTACAAAAGGCTTCAATGGTGGAAGAAAGCTACCTGCGATCTTAGAGATAATGTCGATTAAGCTAATTAAGACTTCTGTTCTTGGGAAGGGAGTTTTATCCGAAAATATTTACATGCACCATCAAAAAGGTTGAGAAGGGGGAGACCAAGAATCGAACCAAAGACTCTTGAAACCCAAGCCGATGTATCAGGGAATCTAAGAAAATTGCACTCTTCGATCTTCATGTTGGAGTATTCTGTCCTAACAAACAGTTGCATTGAAGCCTAGCTCATAACCCGGATGGTCCGGGATGGTTTTACACGGCCTCCTCATGTTCACCCAAAATTAATTTATGCTTGAACAAACGATTTCATATCTTGAGAGCAACACGTTAGTTTCTTGTTGGCACGTCAAATTCTTTTGTGGGGATGCAACTTACTCTTCAACCACGAGATATACTCCTTTTGTTCTTTATAGTCAATATAATCTGGCACGAAAAGAGCCAAAGCGGTGTTTATTCCCCGTTCATCGAGGTATTTTTCCAGGAGCACTTGTAGATCTTCATCTAAGTTTCCGAAAGGTGGGCCGACATAGCGACCCCTTCGTTCCCAATCAGCTTCAGCGGTCTGTGCTGTGGCTAATTCCACAGAAGGATGATAATGAACATTTTCGACAATGATCATTCCATCTTGCGCAACGGCCTCTACCTGCAAGGCGCCAGAGGTGGACTATAAAGCTAGCGTGTGAGTTTCAGGGTTTCCGCGTAAACAAGAAACTTTCGATCGAATTTTTACATACTTTTTCGATGGTGATGTTCAGACGAGCGGGGTAAGCTGGTTCAACGGCTTCGTCGTATTCCTGTTCATCCTCCTCCGGTGTCGCAACGGAGTTAGGATCCGATCCGCTCGCGCGCTTACTCGGCATATCCTCCTCTAAAGGCTCGTTCATTTCTTCTTGGTCGTAAAGGCTAGGATCGTCGACCTTATCATCGAGCGTATTGAGATCGGCGATTGAGAAGATAACTCGGACGCTGCGTCTCGATGTCAGTATAACGCACAAAAGTCGATTCAAACGGCCTAAGAAGGAAGTCATACGTCTCATCTCCGAATCTGCGGACAAGCTCTACTTCTTCCATGCCAGGTTTATCTTTCAACTGTGGGTTTTCAGCGTGCTATCTTAACAATTTACATGCAATGTATGTCTTCTGTTTTTGAAGTAGCTGCAAGGTGCTATCATAACAAAACTGGACCCACCGACCTTGAATTGGGAATTGTCAAGAAATTCCTGCAGATTGCCGGGCATTTGATCCTCTTCACCGAGCTCGGTTTCCACATTTATTTCATTCTGAAGTTTTGCGGAGAGTTCTTCGTCTACTATAAGTTTTGAAGAGTTAAATCAGTGGTGTATTCGAGATGTAAGAGTTGAAAACGATAATTGAAAAGAGATAGTACGAACCGGTGCCGGAGGGGCGCGATAGGGCAATTCCGGATGAGAATGCACGCAAGGGAATACGGGGGAAAATCGGGGTTGAAGTTGCGATAGTCTTTGAAACACCTGTAAAGGGCTTAAGTTGCGGCTTCGAGACCGCGGGAATGGTTCTGCGAAGAAGCTGCAATCGCATCGCACGTCCGATCGCTAGGTAGGATCGGTTCATCATTGTTAATACTTGCTGCTAGAGTGAAGGGCCGATAGGTTTTGATTTTTTATTCACTTGGAGGCGTGTGTGAAGTCAGTTGGATGAATATTTATCTAAGGAGAATAATTTGTTTAAATATTAATGATCGGATTTTCGATCGGTAGTTGCACCGTGTGGTTTTTTTTTGAGTTTGGTCAAAAAAAAAAAAAAAAAGGCTCTGGTGCACGAAATGCATTCCACACACAAATTGACTTTTTTTTTTTTTTTTTTTTGGAAAAACGCAGCTACTTAAGGTAAGCACTTTTAAGTACTCAATTAATACCATACCGTAAGCTTGAGTACTTACTTGAGTACTTACTTATGTACTTAAGCATATAGTACTCCTTATTCACGTGCACATATGCCGGGGAAATCAGATATAAAAAAATACTTTAAAAATCACACCTTTTTTTTTTTTTTTTTGCCAAAGATGTGGTTTTTTATTGTACAATATATATTATCTTTGGCTTGGTCATGGTATACGTATAACTGCTATATATATAGGACACACATGCCGTCTGCACACATTGGTAGCTTTCAGCTTCTACCATGGATATATACTTAAGTATTATCGACCTTCAAAAACCAAGTACTTTAGTCGTGAATAATATATTATACATTGATATACTTAAGTACTTATGTATATTTGCTCTATTCCCAGATAGCTTGCTTGCATCATGGACTAGATTGTATCACACATCCTTATCATCTCTTATCCTACATTGCATACATTGGTGGTTGGGTGCCCAATTTGGGTACCTAAGTAAGTAAGAACCCTTGAGAAAGATGGGCAGGAAGCTCGACCGTGTGAGAGGGCATATGGTATATACCAAGTAAAAGGCGAAGGCTTCATCAGTCGGATAGATGATTATTTGGGGAGTCCCTCCCCCCGCCCCACTAGCAAGATCGCTAGCGCTAGTCTAACCCCCTTGTTTGAAACGTTTTGGTGCTGTGCGGTGCTGCTCTTTTCCTTTCCTCCTCCAACCCCAAAACCCAACCCACACAAATCAACCTCCATCAATCAACCGTCTCCATCATCAATCACATCACCTCCGTCAATCATCATCATCAAAAACCATCCCCAATCCATCAATCCATCAATCAAGCAAATCGCCTCTATTGCCATAAGATATAACAACTAATACTCCACCAAAACACCACCGCAACTCTCCGTGTCCCTTCCACACTATCACCAGGTCTTGTTGTCGGCGACTCCCCTGCTCTCCAGCCTGAAACGCAGGATAGCACACCAGTTACTCTCATAAGCATCTGTCTCCAGCTTGACGCCTTAGAGACAATATCAATATCCACTAATCAAAAAGAATATTTATCATCGCTCCGTCTTGACACCGCCTGTTACCTTTATTTCCCTATACCCTATCCCGCCAGCATACTCTTGTCGAACCCAATATTTGACAGCATTTTCTCACCGTCTACTAACTTTCATTCTCGATTGCTTCAATTTATTCCCTGGTTTCCTCGATTTCAAAACAGAGCCGGTGTTTTCTAGTTGCAGGGCATCCACAGATCAGATTTTTGAGCGGGTCTTCCCTTCTCACCCATTTTAGAATTCTGATATCCTAGAGCTCTTTTCTTGACAACCATCCACTGTATCATCCCACGTCATCGCGGCCCCGACGTCTTCATACAAATACCAACCGTCGGACTTGACCAGGAACAATAAGCTACACCAATTTTACCCAGGGTTTTCATCTACCACCTTCAAGGCTTTCCTTCTGAATACAATACCAGTCATCAGCAAAATCGCATTCTGGTCCTACAAAAGGATCAAAGTTACCCTTCAATACTCCTGCGAATCATTTTACTCAGAACCCTCTCTCTCTCAAAAAAAAAAAAAAAACCCTCGCTTTACAGTAAAAAACTCACCCCCAACCATCCTATCGAGCAGAGATGGCCGCCTCACTAGCAGAAAAACTCGAGTCCACGACATTAAAGTAATTTTCTCTACCCTTTTTCTTTCTTTTAAAAGAAAAAAAAAACCAACCTTTCCAAGAGGAACCGGAATGCCGTTTCCTTCCTGTTGGCTTTTTTTTATAATTTTTTTTTTATATATAGATGATTGTCTAACAAATTTTGCAGCGATCTGGATTGGAGATCTCAACTGAAAACCCCTGTTAAAGATAACCGCCCTCAGACTGAAGTACGTCATTCAAAAACGCTTGAATATTTTCAGCTACAAGCCCCACCCCGACATGTCCTCTATCCATAGGAATTCCTTACACGTAGTTCTAATCTCAATCGCAGGATGTGACCGCAACCAAAGGACTCGATTTTGAAGAACTCTATATCAAGCGAGAGCTGCTCATGGGCATATTCGAAGCTGGTTTTGAGAAACCGTCACCGATACAAGAAGAAACAATCCCAGTCGCTCTTACGGGGCGTGACATTCTCGCTCGGGCCAAGAACGGGACCGGAAAAACCGCGGCTTTTGTCATTCCAGCTCTTGAAAGAATAAATGCAAAAAGTCCCAAAACTCAAGCTTTGATTCTAGTACCAACAAGAGAACTGGCACTTCAAACATCACAAGTTTGCAAAACCCTAGGGAAACACCTGGGGATCAATGTCATGGTCACAACCGGCGGGACCGGACTCAGGGATGACATCGTCCGACTGAACGAAGCCGTTCATGTTCTCGTTGGAACACCCGGTAGAATTCTAGATCTCGCCGGCAAGGGCGTTGCTGATTTCAGCGAATGCCCAACTTTTATCATGGACGAAGCGGACAAACTTCTCAGCCCGGAATTTACCCCAATCATAGAGCAACTCTTAGCCTATTTTCCAGGTGACCGTCAGATTATGCTCTTCTCTGCAACTTTCCCATTAGTAGTCAAAAGCTTCATGGTGAGTAGCACTGCTGTTATAGAGCGAACTAGGCGAAGTTCCGGCGAGCCATGTGGTCTCTGTACAGCTTCCACCGAACGAACCCCTTGGCTAAGGAACTGTGTAGGATAAACATTTAAAGCAACCTTACGAAATTAATCTAATGGATGAGTTGACGCTTCGAGGAGTAACTCAATACTACGCCTTTGTTGAAGAAAAGCAAAAGGTTCATTGTTTGAATACTCTGTTCTCCAAGGTAAGTAGCTGATCTGCTTCCGCTTGACGAGGCCGAAACCTCTTTGTCTCTAATTCTTCCAATAGCTCCAAATCAACCAATCTATCATATTTTGCAACTCGACCAACAGGGTCGAGTTGTTAGCCAAAAAGATAACCGAACTTGGCTATTCATGCTTCTACAGTCACGCAAAAATGTTGCAGAACCATCGGAACAGAGTTTTTCATGACTTCAGAAACGGAGTTTGCAGGAACCTGGTCTGTTCTGACCTGCTTACTCGTGGTATAGATATACAAGCAGTCAACGTTGTTATTAACTTCGACTTTCCAAAAAACGCAGAGACTTACCTGCATCGTATCGGCCGTTCTGGTAGGTTTGGTCACCTAGGGTTAGCCATCAATCTCATCAACTGGGATGATAGGTAAGCGATTGAACCTCATTCTCTCAAGATCACGTTGAACAAGAGACTAATGGACTGACTTGATATTTCTACCATCAGGTTTAATCTTTACAAGATTGAACAAGAACTTGGCACCGAAATACAACCTATACCAGCTCAGATAGATAAAAAATTATATGTTTATGATTCCCCCGAAAGTATTCCGCGTCCACCAGCAGCTCAGCCCTTTGTCAGATCTGCCCCATCTGCTGCCAATTCAGCTCAGCAACCGGTATCCTCGAGCCGAGCCAACACCACAGAGCCATCAAACAGCTCCCAAACCAACCAACCCCAAGGCATGCGCCAAAACAAACCTAGAGGCAACCATAGTATGAATCAGGGATACCGAGGCGGGAGAGGATCAAGGGGGAACTACGGACACCACCAAGTGTATGGCCGTCGAAATGACAACGGGCAGAATACTGATGGGGCTGCTAGATCTTCCCAAAATGCCTAATCCGCTTGGTTTTAGGCAATGGAAATACGGGGATGCAGTCTTCGCTCTCATATCAACTCAAGGTCTCCTAGTTTTGCCTATCCATAGTGGCTAACTCGCAAATCACAGTCCGGGTCAACGAGCTCTATGTATTGTATCTATTTCCTTTGAGGACTTGTTCGTCTCCTAAAATTGTGGAACCCCCTTAATTCAGTTTAGCCCAAGGTTTTTACACACCAGCTGGGAAGAATCCAGGCTCCCCGTTCCTCGTGCCTATAAACCTCTTTGAATTCAATTGCAACTTCATCAAGTATATTTGCAATACATGTGATTACGTCAACTTGACCCTCTGTCTCAGGATTGAATTTATGGCAATATGTTGTAAAATTAACCGCCGTGGTGCTCTCTTTATTTTCTATAGGTAGGTTTCTAACGCTTATCTAGAAGATTTCCAAAGGTTCTTTGGCGAAATCTTGAAGGAGGGAGAGACCTGTGGGGGTACGAGACCAGCCTGTGGTCAATAATCCAGTCCGGAATAATGGAAGTGTATTTACATAAGACAAGCGATCACTAAGCCAAGGAGAAAACTTGATAACAGACTGTTCTATAAGAATTCGGTAACTTTGTGCTATCAAAATCAAGCTGATTTCTCCAATCCATTGATGCCTTAAGTACTTTTGTCTCGATATATCAATAGCAATCAACATGACTCATTTAGAGCTTGGCCCTATCAAAGAAGTGGTTACTTGCTCGAAAGCGTTTTCAAACATTGACAAGAGATCTCTCTCCTGCTCCAACCCGACACTTATTCTGATAAGATGGCTCTCGACACCATACTGGGCAATCTGTGCGATGGAGTTAGCATTCTAAATGAGGAGGTTTTGAAAATTGAATCTTCATACCCAATCAAGTTCTTTATAGTGCGCAAGCAAAGCATAGGGTGAAGTGAGAGTGAAATTGGTTCCTAGGCTAGGCCCTTTCGCTGTCTCTATCCTATCGTAGAATTTCATCGCTAGCTCTGGCGATTGAAAAGTGATAGAGAGGAGACCTCCGTACCCTCCTTTGTTACATTTGCAAGCATCATAATATACCCTTGAGTCGGAGTATTTTGGATAGTATATTTGCTTTACTATTCGTACGAAAACAACCAGGAGTTAGTACCGGCGAGAGCGGCGTAGGCCGGGTATCTCAACTTATCGTAGGCTGCCATTTGAGAAGCAGCTCAGCCAAAGCTTCAGTATTTTCGTTAATCCGAAAAACACGAGACGCGAAGTCACGACTGTTTCGCTCCATAAATATAGCATCTTCGTCCCAGTAGTTGTCTTCAAACAACTTTTTAGCTAATCTTGAAAGATCCGAGAAAATTGGTCGTTTCGGATTGAGCACACAACTAACGAAAGCTTAGCTAATACAAAAGCGCTTTTAGGAGATGGCACAAATGCATACCTCCCGCCCATGACATTGCTGTCACCACTGAAAACTTTCGTTAAACTGCTGACCAAGATATCCGCATATGGTAGCAGATCAACATTCACGAAGTTGCCGATGGTTTCGTCAACCACAATTAGAAAGCCGTGTTTATCGGCCAATCCTCGAAGTCGTTTGATATCTGGGGTTCTCAAGAGCGGATTTGATGGAAATTCGCAGAACAAGCCAGCGATTTTTTCGCCTTGCAGAAAAATCTCAAGTTGATCGAGATCGTTCTCGTCACCCCTCCCAAAGAATAAGCAACCGTCACCAAACTTTTGAAGTACTTTCAGGGTGTCCAAGTAAGGAAAACTATTCCGACGAAGTGATGAGGAATATTAGATTTAGCAGAAATGAAAGATAATAATTTTTAGAGGTAGCGGCCTAGCTTACCCAAACTCGACCATTTTCCGTGGCCCGAAAAGTTCTCGTAGGAGCTTGTGGGTATTGTAAATTGCACTCATTCCTGTGGGAAAGAGGAAAACATCATCAGGCGAGATGGATCGCTCTCTCTTTTGCGCGAAATCATTTGCATTTGATGATACTTCCTTTCCAATAATACCCGATATTCGCTGTTTGATGGCAAACTTTGCTTGCTGAACCGCACTCGCTTCAAGGTTACGACCGTAGCGCATCTCCACAAAATCATGTACTACATCAGTATCAGAAACTGGGACATGGGGTTGAGCTTTCTTGATGGGACCCCCGCTGACTTCCCTGGCCCCGTACTTTGAATAGCGCCCGGGCCCACGAGGCAACTGATGCTCCCGAGAAGCATTTTCGTGATGCTCTTTAAACAACAGTTGTCCTTGGTCTAGGCGAGTACGGGCATAAGCGGCCCGGCGGCTGGAAGTCCCCTCTCCTGTATGTTGCCAGAATTCTCTTGCACTACTATAAAGATGTGCTGGTATGAAGAGTATCCAGATCTCTGACTGGGGTTCGCTTATATTATGAGTCTGTGTAGAGGGTGACAAGGAAGCGATTCTTATATCGGAACTTGAATGGGGAGACTGAGATTGTATCCCAGGGGAAGAGGCTGTCCGATTTCTTATGAACTCCTTGCATGTGGACGCGACGGCCACAGAAGGGAAGATCATACAACGCTCCTGTTGTAGGCCGTATCTATCGAGGATCGATTGCTCCAGAGCGGTAATTTCTGGATGGATAAAAAATCTGGTTTGCAAAGATGAGCGACGACCTGTGGGAGTAACAGCAATTACAAAGGGCGCAGTGGTACCTCGGATATCCACTCTTCATCTTGCTGACAACCCAATCTTCGTTTTCCTCGTACCCGACATTGGATCGCCAGGTAGGAAGGGAAACGCTAATAGCCTTAACATGGGATTAATCGTTAGATTCTTTCGTCGGACGAGAATATCTATTTCCATACATGTTCTGTGTTGCACGGGATAGCCTCTCCGAGTGTGGTCTCCCCCGAGAGAGTGCTTCTGTTTGGATCCATAGTTATAGTTGATTCGCCTTGAGAATACATAAGTGCTCGAGTACTTGAGTACTTAATTACCTAAGCACTCGTTGACGATTTAACATTTTCGAATCTCACTCAAACCAGTGACCAATCTGTGCAGTGACGGCGACCGACGTCGGCCGACAAATTGCTGTTGCAAATCCCAAAACGGCAACACCGCGCCTTTCCTTTCCTTTCCCTTTATTTGCTTTTTTTTTTTTTTTTTTTTTTTTCCCTTCTAAATAACCACAACCCATAGCGTCGCATCCTTTCATCTTCGACTTTCGATGGATGCTCATTCTATTTCAACTTTGCGCCTTGGAGAAAATGTCCCCGATTCATGGACCAGTACCGAAAAAACGTAAATTAGATCAAACAGCCATTCAGAACGACACCGAACCCACCCGTCGATTAACCCTCGACCCGTGCAAACCCACCAACGAAATCATCGCCGATTTTATCAAAACCCAAAAGCACAACCGCAAAATAGTCGCTTCGGTCACGAAGTTTGCTGAACTTATCAAAGATGGCTTATCAAATGCCGAACCCCTTAATTTTCGCTCTGTAGGCCTCTTCCACGGAAGCGTCCATATCAAGCATTGAGTCTCGCTGACATGTTATCACAATTTCATCATAGCTGCACGAGGCAGAAGCTTTGTTTCGGGAGCGCAAGGTTTTGATACCTCACCCTGCGTGTAATGAGAACTCCTCCGATCACCATGTATTCTCTTTCTCTTCGCCTACACAAATTGAAATAGGTAGCGGCTTGAACTACGGATACCTTCGAAAAGTTAAAAATGAATCTCCCGCCGCGGATCTCATAGTCAAAATTCCTGCTGTACGTCCACCTGCAAGCTGCAACCCGTCGTACTTGTTGAATACATATTCCACCTATTCGCTTTTTGTGATTAACAAGAGATTTAGCATATAATACACCCCAAAGATTATCTCGAGCATCGATATATGCGGAAGCGAGCCCTATATCTATCGTATCTTGTCCTAATATTAATTGGAAAGATCACCGGAAAGGAAGTATCATATTTACGTGACTTCCTCGAAGGAGATAAAATGCGGCCAATAGTTTTGATAAAATCTTCATACCGTAGGTGTCGGAACTGGTTTACCTTCTTTCGCCTAGATTGATTGCTAACATTCGAGTTTCCCATAAAGTGAACTGCATCGTACGCATCATTCCAGCAATTACGCCCGACTACTTTCCTCTCCACAAGCTATCACCACTTTCCTGTCGTGCTCATAGAAATACAGGCACGCCAACCCCTGAGTATAACGCATCAATCATAGCAGATGCCTATCATTTTGAACATGCAGAATTGCTACGAGCCACCGCTATATCCAATAGTGGCTTTGAAGGAGGCGTAATTCTTGGCAGTGTGTGGCTCTCTCATAGACGTTACTCAAGTCATATCTTAGATGGTGGATTTGGTGAAATGGAATGGGCTTTACTACAATTGCATGTTCTGGATCAAAACGCTGATACAGATTCACCCCTTCAAGCTTGGTGTTTGGATCCACTCCAGCTGTTCAAGTTGGTACTCAAGGCCATATCGGATATAGACATCAGGGAAAACGGCTTGAGCGATAAGTCTAGGGCTCCTCCCCGAAGCTACAAACCCTCTATATTTCGGAGTAAATCCTCTTATAACATCCTATTTAGAACAGCCCTTCGAATATATCCAACGGTATCAGGCCCTTTGAAAAAAAAAAAAAAAAAAGACTAGCTTTGATCTTGGAAGTTAAAATTTTCTGACTATTGTATATATTAATTTTTAGTTACGAAGAGAAGCGCGGGCGGCACTACTACTTGGTACCCAAGGCCTCTCAACAAGATCACAATTCAGTAAGATGTTTGTGGATGTTGAAAATAGAGGCTTTAGGGACTTGGATCTTGTTGCTAGGTGTGTCAGTTCAAAATACCTCCAAAAGACCTAGGATTCCAAGTGCCTGGTTATTGACATGTTTTCTATCGATCTATTCATAGACTTCCAATCGATACGGCCAGGGCGGTATTGCAACTACCAGAGTACAACGAAACAAGATGGAGCCTTGGATGCATAATCAGTGACCACTGCTATGAAGTACTGTCTCAAGGCCTCGGAGATCGGTGCAGAAGCATGTTCTTATCCACGTCTCACCCATCACCTAAATCTATTGTTGATATCAATAGTAATAATGTCGATGACTGCCACAGGTCTTATAGTATCGATGTTTTCATAACCTTAGACGAAAAGAATAGCACCCGGATTATGGATCACGGTCCCAACGTTGAGAACTCCATTGAATGTACTATATTTCGTGATTTTTGGCAGGAAAAATCAGAATTACGGAGATTCAAGGATGGCCGTGTAACCGAGACTGTCAAATGGGAGTCTACACGGTCAATCGCCGAGCAAATAATCAGGTTCTTATATCCTAGGTTGACTGGAGTTTCCGCAAGCGCGGAGCCGCTGTTTTACGGGCCAAGCTTCGAGAACCCCATACTCCCTCAAAATCCAAAGCAAGATATATGGAACCCGTTCGACCGCGCGATATCAGAGTTCCAGATGGTCGCAGATCTGATGCGCCAACTTCCCGGATTCCCATTATCATTCAAAAGTATCCGGGGTACATGTCCCGAGCTTCGCTTTGCATCAGTAGACCCACCTTTCCCATGCCCGCAGCAGCTTGGATCTCCTCTTTATGCTAAAATTGAACTAGAGAGTTCCACGGGATGGCCTAATGATGCCGAACAGAGAAGAAGATCTGAAATAGGTTTACTTCTCAAGCTTAGCCATGATCTTGACCAAACCGGAAGGCTAGGTTCGACACAAGTTGGATTACATCCGAGCGGTGAAGGAACTCAAAAAGAAGGATTTATTGATGTTCTCACTAAAAGTTGTTATTTTTTTCGGTTTTACATTAGCAATATAGCTGATGAAGCCTACACTAAAAATCGCAGTGAAGCTCCAGCAAACACAAAATCCACTATAATCCCGACCCTCACTAACAGAAATTTCGTCCTAAGTCTTTATGATCACATTGATGTAATCCTCAGAATGTCGAAACGCCACCAATATTTCTCTTCGACGATTCGATTGGTTAAAGCATGGTTCCGGTCGCACTATTTCGCCTCCTTTTACGGGGACGAAATTCTCGAATTATTCGGCGCAATTGGATTCAATACTCACTCTGATGTGCCAATTCCCAGCAGCACCTTTTGTGGTTTTCGAAGAACCATGTCTGAACTTTCTCAATGGGATTGGCGCAAAGGACCTTTGGAACTTGAACTCTCGCGACCCTTTACAGACGACGAAAGAAAGAGTCTCTCTCTAGAGTTTGAGTCAAGTATATCATCTTTGCAAGAAACAGACGAGGTTGGGTTGTTTGTAGCAATCGCTCAGAAGGATAGGATAATCAGTTACCTACGATGTATTGTGCCCCGCTTGGTCGCTAGTCGCATGACCGAAATGGCGAGAAAAGTACACAAGACACTAATTGATCTAGAGATACCGATTGACGTAAGTCCTCATCTTCTAAAATGATATTTTATAACATATTAACGACTTTTCATCGAGAAACAAAGAAACTCTTCGCCCCAGATATAACCGGTTTTGATTTTGTGATCAGGCTAAAGCACATGAAAAGCCCTCGAGAGTTGTCCAAGACCTATGCAAATGTTACAACATCTCCGTCCAAGACTAGTATCCTATTTTCTCGCCGCCAATTCACACAAGAGTTACAGGTATTTCGTGCATTCCTTTGCAAATTACCCATTGGAGGTTGTTTCGGCTAATTCTAGCTCCTATTAGAGATTAACAGGCCAAAATATACTTTTTTTCCCTTCGTGGGACTTCTTAACCATAGGTGCAATGTGGAAACATTTGCCAGGTTTCAATAGCAGTTCCTTAGTTCATGACAGCAACATGGTAGGCCATCTTCTTTCGCTTGAAATCGCTGGCGGGGACTGATTTTCATTCCTGGAATAGGTTTACAGCAGATCTGGGATTATAGAAATGATCCATGCATTAGGGGAAGGACAGATAGAAAATATTTACATTCGATCAGAAAAGAGAGGTCAAGGCCAAGAATAGCAAACAAATCCAAAGGGTGCAAAATCAACCACCAATGAAATAGCCAAATCAGTCTACACGCTAATATCTTTGAAATCGTCAAAAGAGGTGTTGCTAGTTTTTAATCGCTGTATCAAGATTGCTTAGGTTGAAATTCTTGTGACTTTGGAGCAGCATATCCACAATATTTATCATGTATTGAGACTACCTCATACGTGCCTTCCAAAGATGCAATTATTGTATGTCTAAAGTCTTCGGTGGTCTGGGTGTGCATTTCGAGGATTTTCGGTTTAGCGCCTTTCTTCGGAATTTCGCTTCGGATATACCTTGAAAATCATTAGAAGGGAAATCCTCAAATGGTTATGAATGCTACATACGTGAATGTGAAAGGTGGAGAGCCCTCAAGCTGAAAATGAATCTCCACGTGTTCTCCCTCGTGTATACCTTCCACTACCTGACTTCCTTCGCTTACTCTAACACTAGGAATGCCATGTACTGTCTTAGTGATATTCAGATCCACCTTACAATCACTAGCTGAATCCTTGATGGTATCAAAGGTAAGGACTCCAGGACGTTCTGCAACCCGCTGAAAAACCGAAGTCGTCGAGACTTTCTCCTTTTTCCCGGAAAAAGTGTATTCCAAAGTGAACGGAGGTGAGCCAGCCAACGAATAGCTAATCCGGTCGCCAACGCAGTAGTAAGGTTTAGGGTCAAGTGACGTTATGGTCGGAAGCTCTGCAACAGCGACACTGACATGAGGAACATCAGACCCATACTTTTGCGAACAGCCTCTTGAGTCTCGAATCTTGTGGATTCTGACAATATGGCCTCCTAATGTTAATGCGTGCTGGGGGACACGGAAAACATAAGTAGAAGAATCAATGTTAGGAATATTGATTATTTCTTCCTTTCCTGTTGAGTAATGTTTCACGCTCATGGATAGGACAAAAGGTGCGACACCATCAAGAAGAATTTGGATGGTGTCATCTCCAGTACCCGCTTCGAGACAATATTTATGCACTTTTCCTGGTGTTTTGAATCGGGCGGAAGGCCGAGCATTGACCGTCTGTTCTATGAGTAGTGGCGAAGATGGAGGTGACGCTTTGGTATAAGAGGCATCGGATATTTGGTGCAATTTATACTTATAAACACCTGACCGGGAAGTATCCATCCGGAGGCTTGCCCGGGTCGTGCCTGCCTTAAGCTCGATTGTTCTTAAGGACTTGGATTCGCCCCTATCGCCAATTGAGTTTTGTTCAAATGAAGCAACAAATGGGGGTTGTCCTGTCAAATCGGTTAATAGCATTCTCCTACAGGTGATCCAGGATTTCAAACCTTCAAGACTCAAGTCTATGGCGTCTTGATCACCCTCACAAATAGGGTTTCTAACATATACATCGCCTTTCATGGTTGTAGAAGGGCTCTGGACTAGCCGGGCAAATGGTCTGGAAATCCAACTAATATCGAAAACATTCGCCGATTCTACAACAGTGCCGGGGCAAATGGCATCGTTAACTGTGAGTAACTCATATCGCCCACGCTTGTTGGCTTGCAAGTAGCTATTAAAATCTTGAGCTATAATTTCATGCTCTTCGGATACGCCAGCATCGTTACTAAATCGATATTTTAAGCGAAACGGCTATAGACAGTGTTAGTTAAACAATTTTCGAAAGTACATCGCAGAAGGATGATGGGATATTACTTTTTCACCAACCAAACGCAATGGAAGATGCACTCGTTCGGCTTCAAGAGTATTTGCCGATCTTTTACTTTCGACTTCCGCAAAGGATGCAGATGGCCGCTGGCGGCGAACGTCAATCCGCGCTTCACTCTCAAGAAAAACTCTGCACCCGTGGGAGTCCTGAACGGTCATTAAAACGAGTGCATAGTCACCACCAGTTGCGAGCTTTGGGGTAGTGATGATATGGGGAGTGTTGGAGATGTTGGCGTCCTTATACTTCGTTCGTTTCCCTCCGTGCACAAGTTCATATTCCAGGGTCCAAGGGCCAGAACCTTGCATGTCGACTTCAAAGGTTGCAGATTCGCCAATGCAGCATCGTCTACTTGCTGATGAGTGAAGGAACGTAGCGCCAGCCATAGGTATTATCCGTTGGTTTACGCTGAGCTTTTTATGGTCGAGATTTACGCCATCATAAACTCGATCGTCGATCGCAAAAAACTCATAAGTGTAATGGCCAGCAGCTGAGGGAGTAAGCCGCAACTGGTGTCTAGTTCCAGGGACATCAATCGAGTTGACTGTCGAGTGCTTCTTGTCCTTGATAGTGCGATAATATACCTTGAACGGCGGTGATCCCGTAAAATCCATATCGATGGTCAATCCAATGGAAGATCCGGCACATCTGTCGACAATTTCATCAAAGGATATCGTCAAACCAGGGTCTGGGGGGGTTAAGAATAAACAACTCGAAGGCTCTATAACTTCCCCGGTGCAGAAGCGGCTAGAAATTGAGGTCAACGAGTAAAGACCTGGCGACGAAACAGTTATTGGCTGCCCGGAAGACTTTAAACTAATTGTTCTTGTTTCAGAACTCTGAGATGCTGCATTTTCTTGTGATATAGCATTCGCATAGAAGGAATAGCCTATTTCGTAGGGAGCAGCATCAGGGTCGCGGCTGATCATGAGGTTAAGAGCACCGGCCTTGCCTCGTGCAACCATTAGCGGGTTTTGCGGTGAGCAACTTAGATATCTGACTGAAGGTCTTTCATGCACGTTAAAACTTCTCTGAATCCGACTTTCTGCACCCGATCCACGAGGGTTATACCGCACGATATTACCCATACCATCTGTTACTTCTTCGATAAAATAGCCCCAGAATCCATGAGACGCCAACGACTCATTTAACGGTATCGAAACTTTCTGTACCCTTGCCCAAGCCAGGTCTTTATTCAAAAGGGACCGCAGACCACCATCCAGATTGTAACCTTGTACAAGCGGTGAGCTATAACCTACAGGGCTAATACTTTGAATTGTGACATCCTTTTCATCTTGATTGATAGAGCGGCCGTAGCGTACCTGGAGAGGTGGGAGTCCCACGACTTCCAAGGCCAGATCTGAAAGTTCGCCCCTACACTTGTCAAGTACGGTTGGACTGGGTTGTCCACCAGTAAATAATGCTGAAGGACAAGCCGCGACTAAAAGTTCCGCTTTCCGAACTCTAACAACTAATTGCGAAACGTCAATGACTTTCTCCAGTCGATATAATCCAGGAGTTTTGATTGGGTAGTTGATGTGGTGTATATTTGCCTCGCCGCCTTTCACGGTCGAAGATTTTATCAGGCGTTTTATTTCCTTCTGCGTGATATTAATCGTGACTGGCTCAGGGATCTCAAAATTCCGGACGCTTAGTTGGATTAAAGAGGGTATCGAAGAATTGATCATGATCGGTATGGTTGCGCTTTCTTTCGAGAGAGAGTTGAAGCACAGGTTAAAATTTGACGGGTTAAGCATCGCAGAGCTTTCCCCCATAAAAAGTTAGCGAGGCGTACTAGAACATACAGGAATACCGACTGGTTATAGGTAAAGTTATAAAAACATACCCTTCAGGAAGATAGTGCACTGTATGCTTCCCCAAAATTGGTGAATTACTCGACATTATATTTCGGACTTTGACTGGTCGTTCGGAGAGACCGAGTTCATGGCTGAAAAAATCTATTAGACGGACCAAGTTAGATTTAGGGGAACTGTTGCGATGTAAATGTTTTATCTACTAACATTTCCAGGTAGATGCGAGAAGCAAGCCAAGTGTGTCCTAAGTTTTGTTAACGGTAATGAATGGCAATATGTCAAGGTGGATAAGTACCTGGTATCGAAGACAGATGAAAATGTTTAAGAACGACATGATCAGTATTAAAATAACGGTTGCGTGGGTTGCAAACGTGAGCCATGGAATCCGAAGCAGTGGCAGCGAACGAAGAAATACACCATCGATTGCAACCCACTTGAGTACCAGCCATAATTCTGATATGGAGTCATCGTCAGTTGTGTAGAGACTCAAGATGTCCCATCCTTTCCAGGCTTGTAGGACACCGAATATCGCACAAGCAAATAGCCGCTGAGAAGGAGCGTCAAGCACATCGACAGGTATTAAGGGATTGGGCTCCTGTACAGGTTTAGGAGCCTCTTTCTTTGCATGAGCTGTGAACTCCGATGTCTGGGGAGCTGAAAATCTCGCCATCGACGAAGAGAGCAACGGTTTTTCTGTTCTCTCGGGCCCTCGCGGACGAACTGAAGTTGGCGTCTTGGGGTATGAGGCTGGTATTCGTGGAGTATCCATGATCATATCGCAACACTAAGGCGCTAGGGCGTTCGTCGAGTCACGCGTAGATTCGGGTTGGAGAATTCGAAAACATTGGCGATAAGTGAGTGTCAATATTGAACGATTAGGGGGGCGATGGATGAGAAAGCGTTGCTGGCGCCCAGCGGCAGAGGGAAATGGCAAGTGGTTTTATTTTTGTTGTTGGTTGAAGGGATATTGTTGTCGAATGTCAAGTGTAATAATTTCTTTCTGTTTGTGGAGAGTGCTGAGGGGAGTGCGTGAAACGCGACAAATTGTGCCAAGGGAAAGCAAATGCACAGCTTAGGTAAGCGAAAGGAAGCAGAGCCTCCTACTCGAAGCGGAGACGTAAAACTCGCGCACCAGCGCCTGATTAAATTCAGGTATCTAAGCTAAGCTATGGTATACAATTAATTCTAAAGCTGATATAATTTCAAAATCATACACCGCTCGGTGGGTATTCTGTCATATTGTCATTATGAATCCTTCCTTAATCAACCTCTCTCCCCCAATACAACGCAATCTGATAATTTATATAATAATATAAGTACTTACTTACTTATTTACTTACTTTATCTACTAACTTTATTTAGCATACAACCGACAGTCCTTTTGGAGCTTACGGTAATATACATCGGCAATATAACAATTGGACCCAAGGAACCAGAACATGGTGGGATAATTTAGCCCAAGCCCATCTTCGAGCTTTGATTCAAATGGATCATGCATTTTCTACACCTTCCCCAAGGTTGGCCTCTTCCTAAGATCCTCCTTCCTTTACATCGTGCTTCCTTGGTATATATGTGCATATGTGTAGGACATATCCATTGTGCTTCAACCTCGCCGATAAAAAGATTAAAGATTACAATATCAAAAGAATATGCATTTTAACAGAATCTTATTTGCTTCTTTCATTTAGAAATTACCCAGCATATCATCTCATACGTCCCAGACGACGATTTGCAAGCACTAGAAAAAGTCTCTCACAAATTACACCAATTAACCAACGATCCTCTTCTATGGCGCGGGAGGTGTGTGAGGTTTAAATACTGGGAAGATGAGTGGCACGGAAACTCTCCAGGTCCCGACGGTCAATACCAAGCTCTGCGCAGCTGGAAGAGAGTCTTTTATCGGAAAGTCGCCATTGAGCGAGATGCCTGTCAGCTTCTGAATCATATCGTGGCAAGCCCTTCCAAAAGAATAGAACGCACCGAGAAGCTCGCCAGCTATGGATACGATGCGAAGGATTACCTGATAGAGCAATTGGCCATTCCAGAAACTGCCAGTGACTGGTTAGCCCGACGGTGAGGAAAGAAGCCATCTCTTAACTCGTCGGCAGTGTGCTGATATCGCACTATTTGGTACGCGATTATAAAGGTTCCATGCCAGTTCAACGTTGGCTTATATTCACAGACAACGAGCCATATGTTGTTGGTCGAATTTTTTAACACACCGGCGGGTGGAGCTCGAACCAGCGATGTCAGCTTTTGATCTGTTTGTGATCGAGAATTTTACCACAGACTGTGAGCATGTGTGTTTATTCCAATGTTGTCCCTTCATCGAGGTTACCATTATATTCTGACGAGTAAAAGGTCTCAGAAACTCTCTACTCCATGAGTTTGGATATTTTAAGGACCTACCGGGACTTCAGCGAATTCACAATCCAAGAAAAAGCGGTCGCAATTGTGAGGTACATGCGATCGTCAGGCTTCCTTGGCTGCTCACACGAAGGCTTTCATAATCTGGTCAATTGTTTTATGGGAATATCGATGAGGTCTACCAAGAGCACATTGCCCATGGTATCTTGCACCATATTCTGTTCCTTAGCTCAAAGACTCGGTCTAGAAGCACGCCCTTGTGCATACCCATATCACGTTTACGTTCTAGTCCGTGAGAGCGACAATTTCCATTTTTATATGAATCCACATGATGGCACAGATTTGGTTTTCCAGTCAGAGCTCGAAACACGTTTACAAGATATTGGTGTCGAGCTTACCCAAGACAACATTGCAAAATTTTTACATCCTGCGACGACGAAAGAGCTTGTGCTGCGCAACGCTCGAAATATATTAAGAAATACACCATATGCTCGCCGGCGGCAGCGTTCAGATGGCCATGTAGAACCCGAAATCAACATCGATGCTGCCGAGTACGCAGCTCTGTTTGCTATCGCCTTGTTATCGAGCACATGGACAACTCGCATTCTCGAGCCTCTATGTCGTTGTCTTCAAGAATCATTCCCACTCGATGTGGGTCTGATCGAAAATTACATAATACCACTAGCGAATCCTGAATCACGGCCAGCGCGCCTCCTAAAAACCATATGCGGAGCTCTACGGAATGAAGACGGCATGATGAGGAGATCGAGGCGGCGGTCCTCTCCGGAGAATAGAGGGGTTCTAGTAAGTTTGTCTCCCGTCAATGACTTAGCTGAAGCTAATTGAATGAGTTTCGCATCGGGACTATTTTCCGACATAAACGTTATGGTTATGAGGCAGTGATCACTGGTTGGACGATCAATATGACCCATGAAACCGTAGATGCGGAAGAGGCAGACCTTCAAAAAGGTCTCATGCAACCATTCTATCGGGTCATGGTTGATGACCTGTCAGTCCGATATGTAGCACAGGAAAATATTCTCGAGCAGCATCCTAAGACCGCTGGTCGTTTAGGTCATCTTTTAGCGGGCAGATATTTCAAAGGATTCAGCACTTCAGACGGGCGGTTCGTATCGAACATGAAAGAAGAGTATCCAGAAGACTGAAGCTTCCTATCATACCGAGGATAATTACGCATTCCTCGTACGATTGCGAGACAACTCATACGACCCCTTCGAGGCAACAAAAACACAAGGGTTGGATATTCTAACCCATTTAAATAGATACTTTCTACCACCCAATATTAAGCGATGAACGTGGCTATACCATACGAGCCAAAGACTAGCGAGGCATGCATTTCTATCATTTATGAACCAACTTGCAGACCCTTTTCGGCCAATATCTGGATGTATTGACGCATAAAGCCAGTGTATGGATGTTTCACACGAATAGCATATGGAAAACCCTCCTCCTCCTCCTCCTCCTCCTCTACATCCAAGCTCTAGGAGATTAGCAAAAAACTTTACCGCGAAAATATGGTTTGGTTGCAATCGATATAAGGAACATGGTTTCACCTTTAGTGGACATATTATTTCCGACACCCAGAATTACTCCAATATTCTCATCTATGTTCCCCCTCGGATATTGCGCACACTCCGTGAAGGCCAATAGAGTGAACATTAGCTCATCTTCAGAATATTTCGAAATTTGATGTTGGATTCTCGGCATCGCGGTGAGGAGCCAATTTTCCGAATCAGTGTTGTCTATCAGATTGAAAGTGTAGGCTTTCGTCAGTAACACGCTTGCGTATCTATAATCTTATTGTAAATCAACCAAACACACATCTGCACGCTATTGCCTACCTCCCACTGAAATCGGCTGACGGCGAAGGCCATCTAACTCCCAAACACGTCCATGCGAAGGAACGTATGCAACAAAATGATAACCTGCTTCCGATCCAAACCCAGTCTCGGATGTGGAAAGCTTGGCGTTCCTGCTGGAGTTGATAGTGTCGAGGTTATTCTGAAGGATTTCTGATCGTCTGTGACAGCACATGCGCACAGTCAGGTCAAATCGCAGCCACGGGTCTACGTAGGTGAAGGAAGCTATAACGGATGTTACCTGGCAAATGAGTTGTGAATTCTTCGAAGAAATTCGAAATTTTGTAAACAAAAACCTCTCAACGGAGGGGTTAAGGGATCAGTGAACAATTTAAACTGTGATAATTCTTCACTAAGCAGAACAGTTTCCGAATTGAAGAGAATGTTCAACATGGCGAGGCTCGCGCAACTGTTCTCCGATATCTGCGTCGCGTCACCAAGTGATGTCATATATCAGTATCATCTTGTAGATTGCCACGGATCCACGGGAGAGTATACCAACCTGGTTGGCAAACCAGACATTAGTTGGGCAATCGATCTCACTCTCCTGGACCTACGAGAAATGATACACAGCTGACCGTCATTATCGCTAATTTAAAATACCATTCTATATAGCTAGAGAGCTTATATATGCCCCATGTATACCTCGTTCATGTCTTCCCTCCACCTACACAGGAATACCAACCCGAGGATTGGCCTCTCGTAATATTAGTATTTGAAGTAAATATCTCCGTGTAAAGTTATTTCCAGAAAGACGCGCTCCAGGACCCACCCGATATCTTTAACAGCATCTTCATCTAGTGTGTAAAGTTCAGAGACTTGTGTGTTAGGCACACCAGCATCCCGAAGGATTTGGTTAAATATTGCCTTGAACCGTATGTTAGCACTCCAGCTCCAAGTTGCTCAGAATAAAGGCATGGTTTATGTGCGGACAGGCTCAGATTCAATCGTGCACCACCCCGGATGAGTTTGCCGTAATTTTTGATAGTGTTCAAGGTCCCCCATCTTAAATTTTAGATTCGATTTAGTCAGTAAGGCATTCGCGAACGTCGAGTTGATCAGTGGGCGTGAGTATTCGGTTGTTAGTGTCCTTGTGCGTGTATTGTCATCCGCTTTGTCGTGAGACGCTGCTAAGATGCTGCTTGCTTCGATTCAGGGAACCGAGACCTCTCGTACCTAAATAACGCTTTAACTAACTATAAGACGCCAACATTCGATTACCATAATTCATAATTCTGTTCTGGTTTACAGCACAATGCCATATATTCATACCTTGTTGCTGGCATAAGATCCGGCATAGGTGTGTATTTTTGCATATATTTCACAGTTGTAAATATATATGCGCCACGTTGGCTATTGATTCCATTTTATCATAGCGATTAAAACCCAACTAACTTGGATATACCCGAGAAAAATAGAACAATGCATACCCTACGTCAAAATTCTTTGACGATTTTTGGCATGCCGATATACACTATCCAGCAGGGCCAGATTCTTGATGATTTAAGTCTACAAGATCGAATGAAATAACTTCCTAAGGTGCCTCGTCAGGTTACCTGGCCGCTTGAGGAATCTTGGATTCCTAAGAGTTAAGTTTGCGGTCTTTGAAAGCTGGAAAGACTAATAAGGCGAATTGACTATCGAATTTCGAGAACGTAGTTGCTTTACTGGTGTCGAAATAGATTGTCGGGTCGCCTTCTTGAAAGATCCTTTTGCTACCATGTCAACCTGTTGTGGAAGTGCCACGATAACGTTCTTGTCACTTCCAAACCGAAAGTTGTCGGCTTTAATTTCCTCCGCATAGCGTCGAATCGAATAAGGTTCTTTGGAGCCTTTCAGCAGCTTTTTCATATCCCAGGTAATAATGAAGGGTCCGGTTGACGTAACAATGGAAGTTTCGCTACTATCAAGCCCAGTGTTGAATTTCGCGATGGTAAAAGACAATGGGCATTTGGTTTCTTGTTGGAATTGGGCAACATGACTTGGGGCAAGCGCCAACCTTCGAGGCTTTGGTTTCGAGTCTTTTCCAAACGCTTTTTCGAAGCCCAATTTCCCAGTATTCTTTCCTGAGTCCTGCAATGCATCAACCAGGAGGAGATATGTCCTACACGTAGCTAAAATCCAACGACCATCAGCAGAGACATCAATACCGATAATCGGGTCACCAAGCGCCGGGAGGTGCGATTTAGCATTGATGCCTAGTCGGTCGAAAAGCCTTATATCCCCTTTATTGGAAGCTACAGCTATATAACCCTTTTCAGTGGTGGCAGCTGCAGAAAATTCGTTTTTTGACGTATATTGTTTAAGCTCCGAATCTACCATCTTGTTACCGCTGAGACGTGGGTCAATCCGGAATAGCGAGTTCTTTGAATGGCCGATAAAAGTTTGTTCGTCTGTGAGTTGAGCAAATTTCTGTGTCGGGTAAGCCATATTCTAGCAAGTCGGGTGCCTATAAAAGAATAGCCTCTTACATTCCCAGGAAGATAATTTGTAATTGGTATGTCGTCATGCACTTTCCATTCATCAATGACTTTTCCGGTTTCGATATCCATTTTGTAAACACTTTGCGAATTTGAAGGATCCTGTAATATCATCGACGTGTCGCCAGTATGTAGCATCACCTAGAAAACAATTAGCTCCATGGCAGCAGTATACGAATATTAGCATTGAAGCTACCTTCTTGGGCTGAAATAGTCTCCCCTTCGGCGTTTGGACTTTGTTGATCGTAGTGGAAAACTCCAAGTGATTCGTCGGTGTATGCTTGAAGACGCCGATTCGACTACCCCGAATCACAAATGATCGATCAGTTTTGTATCCAACAGCAAGCTGGCTATTCTCTTCCTGAGTTCCGTCATCCGGAAACTGATTATTTTCATCTGTTGAGGAATCATCTTCACTTTCGCTATTCTCTTCATCTTCTTCCGAGATATCAACAGCCTGTTCATCCTCTGATACATCCTCCATCGTAATATCTTGAAATGCTTCCATGATATAATCCCTGTCATCGTCCCTAGCCTTGAGCCAGCTGGTTTGGTTTAGATGTTCCCAAAGTGCTCGCATTAAACCCTCCTGGAATCTTTCAAGTGATGGCATATCACGAAAACGCAGAAGCCACGAGAACGCGCTGTTGTCTTCCTTGTACGCGTTGAAGATAAAGGAAAGGTAGTCGAAATTAAATACCGGCGAAATATCGGGGATCACCGCTTGGTTTAGGATGCTAGAATCCTCATCGTCTTGTTCCTCCCTTTGAAAAACCCGCAGAGAGTCTAGGGATTGCCAACTACGTAAGTATTCCAACTAGTGTTTCGAATGGTAGTCGCGATATACTCACAGTTCCAATCTCCTTGCTGGATGACCTCAGCTATTATATCGCCACTCTGGAGAATAAAGGTGCCCGAGTCCATATCATACAAATGAAGCTCTGCAATTTCTTTCGCTAGCGGGAGGTTTTCGGGGTCCACCACTTTTTTCTTTTTAGATTTCTTGAGTATCTGTTGGTCCTTCTTTTGTGGGAGAGCGCGAGAACCTTCATCCTCACGTTTCGGTTTTCGGGACAAGACTGGCGCCAGAGTATTCTCATGCAAAGACTCCGAGGGCACGGCAGGGACAGTAGGAGGAATGATCATTGTCCTAAAATTACCTATTAATACCAGTATTTACTGCGATTTGAAGGGCAAAACTTACGAGAACGAAAATTGTTCAAGGTCTGCATCTGTAGCTGCCTCGTAGGAACGGTTGTATTTACGTTCAAATTGGCACTGCATAGCAACTATCTCGAAAGTGTTCACTTGAGCAGGTTGTGTTGCAGTATCGCAGATAAATTCGAATGTATCTTCGGGGTCCTGCATTTTCATGTTAGCATACGCTGAATATGGGTCCATACACAACTTCAATTACCCCAAGAAGATCTTTCCACGCAAATACCGCCTGACCATCTCTAAATACAGACCGAAAGCACAGGCTCTCATCTAATAAAAATATACGATCGTTGCAATTATCATCTTCATCATCACTTTCTTCTTGCAGAGCTTCTTCTCCCTCCTCGAAGACGCGCTGTATCTTTAACTGGTATTGATGAGGCGTAGATGTCCTCCGGATGTATGCAGTTGATTCCTTAAATCTTTTATTTCAAAAAAAGTAAGCACTATATCGCGACAAGTTTGTGATTGGGAGGAAGAGTTTCTTCTACTGACATGCACTCTGCGTATCCTTTGGGACTCCTAGGGCGAATGAGATACAGTTGGCCACTATCAATCTGCAAGAGGTGCTGCTTTGAGGTTTCTCCAAAAAGAAGTTTTGACACATTCCTGATCATAAACATATTTATCTGCAGCGCAACCGCGCGAATCGAGAAACGTTGAAACAATAATATAAAAGTGGCTTTCTAAGGCGAGGAATGCTGATTAATCAAAATGTGGTTTGCGGGGTTATTGTATTTGGTGAGTTCAGCGAATTTGGGATAGTTGTTTGTTCATTGAAGTTGGAGCAGTTCTGCTGCTAGTGGTATAAGATATTTTTTAATTTTGCAGCTGTAATATGACGTAATAGATTCGGAGATTTCAGCCAAAAATATTTTCCTATCTAATCATGATATCATTTGGGTAGAAACTGTTTTTATCAGATCCATTTTAGTTACAGAGGTGTAATTTAAAAGTCTTTGTATGTAAGGTATGTTTAGTAGCAATCCAAGTGTTTCAGAACCTTATATTACCAGTTCTTATGAACATGTAACTACAACACATACCGTACCGCGCCAAAACTCTACGGTTAAATTACAAACAAGAGGTATTTTTGATTTTTTAAAATTTTGTATAGGATTTCGCTAATTTTTGGCCTTTTATAATTAAAAAAAAA